>CM014095.1:25382813-25792813 GCA_004119915.2 Collichthys lucidus
CATCATCATCATCATCTCCAAAGAGCTTTGAGTCTGTTTGTACGAAAATAAATGAAAAGACTGGCTCACGCACTCAGTTTTTTGAGGTCATTCTAGTGGATTTAAATGGAGCAAAGTCATCCAGTTCAAACAACTGGTTGATTTTTTTTCACGATACACTGACAAGGATCCAACACTAAGCTGGATCAAATGAGAAACACACCAAGAAACACAGTTCTAAGTAAATAAATGTGTTGACTTGTAGATAGTAGACTCTAAATTATATAATCTACCTTACGGCCCCATTCACTGGACTTAAGGGTGTTTTTACACCGGTAATGTGTCTTCAGTGTGTGTGGCTGTGTTTGTGTCCCTGCATGTGTACTGCTGATTGATGAATGTAAATGAGAATTTACTTTAGCATGAGCTGCCTGGTTAAATAAATAATTATTCTCCTCTCCCCTGCAGGTCCTGCTGAGGTTCCCATGATGTCCCCAAACGGGTCAATCCCCCCCATCCATGTACCGCCGGGATACATCTCTCAGGTTAGTTTGTGTTCGACATGTGTTTTATGTATTTATTTTTTTTTAAATCATGTGTTTGTGTGGGAGAGTTTCAGTCAAAATAACAGCCAGACACAGACGGTGGGTTTCTTTTTCTAGAATTTCGGGTGCTGTCATTTGATCTGATTTGAAATCCATAAAATTTTTCCAATGTCCAATTTGGTGTCGATTCACTAGAGCCATGTGAGCAGTCTGTCTGTCTTCTGGTTTGTTTCAACATACTGATGCTTGTTTCTGGAAAATTCCTGAAATTCAGTAAGGAAAATTAAATTACATATTTTCAGCCAATTAGCATTTCAAGTACAGTTGCAACAGCACGAGAGTCCAGATTTTGCAAACCGTACGCGTCTGTGGCTGATACACTTGAAACTTGTGTTTGTCTTTGAATCAGACGCGGGTTAAGCGGTCATCATTAAAGAATGGCGGGCATTAATATGATGTAACTCGGGACTATTTGTGGAAAGAATGCGCCAGGCATTACACACGTCCTGGCTGTTGTAGTTTTTTTTTTTTTTTGAAAGAGTAGTATCCAAGGCAGCTTTCTTCACCAACATCACCGAGCAGGAATGTGCTGTATTTTTGGTGGCGGTGGACATTCGTTTTTTTCCCCCGACTTTCTCATATGTTTGTTTGCGTGTGTGTGTGTGAGATGTCTTTACAAGAACAGAACAATGAGGATTTTATCCGTGGACTACTTCAGATTGCTCATTGAGAATTGGGTAAATTTGGGTGTTCTGGGTAAATTTGGGTGTTCATTCATGTGGAGAGCTCAAAGATTATAGGGGATCAACATGACTCAGTGGTCTGTCCTCATAAGCACAGCAGTACAATCTCATCTGTTGTCTGCGGGTGGTGGGATTGTGTTCCTATGCCAATGGAAGTCAGGTCATTGGCTCACCGTGGGTGTGTGTTTGTGTTTGCATGCATGCATGTGGGTGTGTGTGTGTGTGTGTGTTTAATAGGGTCTGAGCCAAGTGAGAGCGGGAAACACTGTCACTCTTACATAAACACGCCTGATAGCGGAGTCAGGCACTGGGTGGGTAGGTTTTTGTGGGGGTGAGGGGTGGAAGAAGGGATGGATGGATAGAGAGAGAGAGAGAGAGAGAGAGCTGCGGTGGTGGAAAGCAGCGCATTGACAGATGGATTTTGCACATGTGTGTGTGTCCTTGGTGGTTTGTTCTAATGGCTGCATTGTGTGTGTGTGTGTGTGTGTGTGTACATGTGCATGCTCATTGGGAATGTGTGTGTGCGCGTGTTTTCTTGCCAGTAAACGTTGCGTGGGCATGTAGGTCAGATCCACATGTACTCATTCGGGGACTTTGCCCTTGTTTTCCTGTCAACATTCTGTTTTTCTCCTCTGGAGCAGAGGAGGGGGATGAGGGGGCAGATTGAGGGGGCCCTCCTCTTCCTCCTCTTCTCCCCCCTCTGTGTTTTTCTCACTGGGATTAGTTCTGTAACCCTCTTCCTCCCCTCCTGAACCTCTTTGATACCCCCTCTTCTTTCTTTCTGTCGTATTCTGGCAAAGAGTGTGTTGCCTCTCTCTCCCTGTGTGTGTGTGGGAGGGGGTTTTGGGGTAGTGTTATTTGGTATTTGGTCTGTGTGTGACTGTGTGTGACTGTGTGTGTGTGTGTGTGTTGTTGTTGTTGTTAGGGACCAGGAGATGACTTCCCCTCTCTGCAGGGAGTGTGTGTTTGCTCTCTGCTTGGAATGCAGGCCTGTGAAAGTGTCTGTGAATAGTTGGAATGTGTGTGTGTGTGTGAAAGTGAATACATCTATGGAATCTATGTTAATTTGAGGCAGTTGTTTGAAACTTGTTGTCATTGAAATCTGCGGACCATCTGATGACAACATTGCGGCGCTTGTTTTCACCACTTAAAGGCCCCGACGCCTCCTGTTAACACAATGTCTCGGTTGTTAAATGAATTATGCAGCTCGTTCCTTTATGAGGATTATCCGCCATTCAGCAGACACAGTTTGACAGCATCATTTTTTTAAGAGCAGGTGCTCTCGCATCTCAGATCTTTTTAAGCTTCGCCTAAAACAGCCATTAAGTTTATTCAAATTTAAAAGTTTATGATTTTCTTACCAACACTTAGACAAGAAGATTGATACCGAAATCAGGGGTATAGGGCGAGTCTGGAGTTGCCTGATTTGTTCCCTTTGGACAGAGCCAGTCTACATATTCTATATGCATTGTATTTATATGATATTCTAATTAAGTTGATAAGCATTTCTCCCAAAGTGTTAAACTATATTCCTTTCAGCCGTATCAGACATTTTATATATGTAAAATTCACAGCCTGAAATCTACAGCGTCTGATTCCGAGTGCTAAACGGGCAAAGCTGCCACTCAGCAATGTATGAAGCCATCGCGGACTGTTTGCACTTTACCGACCTCCCGTGATTTGCGGGTACTGAAAGTTTAAGATTTCTCAAACACAACACACACGTCGCGCTGCCATTTGGAGCCGTCGATGTGTGACATTCCCTGGCGCCCCGTTAACTTTGAAACTCCAGGAACATGTTTTTATTCCTCGTGTACTCACCTCCGTTTCTCTTTCTCAGGTGCTGGAGGATACCACAGGGGTACGCCGGGTGGTGGTGACCCCCCAGTCTCCAGAGTGCTACCCTCCCTCCTACTCTCCAGCCCTCTCCCCCACGCACCACTTGCCCCCCTACCTGGCTCACCCTCACTTCATCCCCAATTCTCATTCTTTCTATCCCCCTGTCAGCCCCGGGGATCTGCCCCCCCACCAGTACTACCAGCACCACCTTCCCCCCATGTACGGCGATCCAGGTACTGACATGCTGACTGCACTTTACGCTACTGCCAAAAAAAATCAGGGGTTTTATGGTGGAATTAAAAATCCAATTAGTAATCCATTTTAAAAAAAATCTCCTTGCACAGATTTTTAGTCTGACTCTTTCATCTCCTCTTTTCTCTCCTCTCTCAGAAATCATCCCAGTTTATGGGATGTCTAACTACATAGGCAGAGAGGAGACGTACAGTAAGCCACAGCCTAAAAAGACAAAGGAACAGAGACTAGAGCGACAGAACCGGCTTAACTCCCCTCCCTCCACTCTCTACAAGGGCCTGGGGCCAGCACACAACGGATACAGGTAACCATGTGGCTTTTGTGGCCCTTCAAGTTTAATTATGAAACGTGTCACTGCAGGGCCTTTGTTGCTCAAAGGGGCAAAGGTGGAACCAAAGTCTGTGTCGTGCTTAAAATGTATATTCCTTTAAAAATCAGTTTGCTATCCAAAAGTATGATCTTTAGTAAAGGGAATGATCTGTCTCTCCAAAAAACTGATTTTTATTTTAACATTTTGCATTGAAAGTTAGTTTTTGTCGAGTCTTTCACTGACTGTTATTGGCCATGACTTGACTGATCTACAGTATTTGTTGTTTGTCATAATAAATTAGTTGCATTTATTCGGCTGACTGAATTGCCCCAGCATCCCTGGCCTCGTGTACTTTACATAAAAAGAACTGTGAAACACTGAAAATGCAAATCTTATATCTGGTGGAAAACAAGAGCTCTGGTTTTAGATTGGTCCTCTTTTTTTCTGCAGAAATCTGAGTTGATATTAGGGTAGAAAAAGTTCAATCAGTTCATCCCTCAGTTTGCTATTTGTCTTTTAACAGCCCAAGCGGTCATTCACTGCGGTCAAGAAATAGTCCCTGGTCACAAATATGGACTGATTATTCAAAGATTTTTGGCTTGCATGATCACATTTTCTTCATTTTTTTCTCTCTATAACTAACAATACGTGTTGCAACTTTGTTTGGGATGTAGCAACAAATCACACGCCCCATCGCTCGGGTCAGTGGGGTCGGGGGGCGGAGTGAGCAGTCCAGGAGGGAAGAAGCCAGAGAGACGCCTCCGCAGCAGTCCACGAAACAGTGAACCAGAGACACACACACAAGGTAGGACACACACACACACACAGACACAAAGCCATAAGAGAGACTGGCACACACTGTTGATGAACCAGCATCACACGTCGGATAACACTTTCTGTAAATCAAACCGAAGCAGACTGCAGGTGCAATATGTGTTATTTAATTTTTTCATTTTTACCCAAAAACCAACATCAAGCAGACAACGTCGATCTGTGCGCTGCTGTTTCTTTAATTCCACGTGGTTATTGGACATAAAACATCACTGCAGGGCCTTTTTGTTGCATTTCTCAATATGTCACAAAAGCACTTCATATCTCTTTGTGGATGAATAACTTCCATCCTCGCTGACCCCTCTGCCTCTGTGCGACTGGCTTTGTCCTCTTCAACCTTCCGTGCCCCCCCTCTGCATTCAGGCAGGCTAGATAAAACACACCTTTCGTTCCTCGCTTTCTTTCTTTTTTTTCTCACAGAAGAAAGAAAGGGGGAGGAAAAAAAAATGAATGGATGTATGCAGCCTCGCTGAGGTGAAGGGATCTGGGACGGAGGGAGGGATGGAGGTGGGAAGGTGGTAAGAGGTTGTCTGGGTAACCACATAGCTGAACCCGTCCCTGAGCGCTATCGTTTTACCCTCGCTACAATACCGGCCTTGTTGGTGGAGGCTGAGCCACAGGGGGGTGGTGGTGGTGGGTGAGCGAGAGGGGAGACGGGGGTGGGGTGAAGGGGGAAGTCACATACCTGTAGAGTCCTGCTTCAGATGAAGGAAACCTTTGAGCTCCGAGATTTAGACACCACAGCTCAGCCTTATCGCACGCACACACACACTCACACATAAAGAAGTGTCCTTTGACACGTCAGATGTATGTCTGAGTTATTAAAAAAGAGCCAGAGGATCTCTATTATGCTCACGCTCACGTAGCGTAAAGGTTATCCGAAGAGGCGATGACGGAAAAACATAAAAAGACGCATAAATCCGTCTTTTCCCTCGTTGTAGCTGTCAAACTCTTCTTAAAATTTACCCTCCTCGTAAAACTTTGGTTCTATTCTTTCACGGCATGGTGTCAGATCAGAGGAATATTACATCTGGAGAAATGTGGGAATTTGCGTATTGCCCTAAAACCCATGAGATGGGTGTAAAATGTGAACGTAACTCCAGTGACTCGATGTCCTACGTGTAAGGGGAGTCTGAAAAGTTTGTTACCTGATTTTTAATGTTTTTCTGGTGACAGAATTGTTTTGTATTTTGAATATTGTGTCGACCACACGCAGAACGATGTGTCTGATTGTTACATATTTCCTTACCTACCTTTGAGCTGTATCCTGCCGGATAGTTTTGCTTTACGTGCGGACGTACAGATTTCTGCCGCCGCCGTAATGCAGCAGAAGTCGCTGGAATTCTGTTTGTTCTGCTCACAGCAATCATAACAGCATTTACACCCCGTTTATTTCATTTCTTCCAATAAATTGGTACTTATAAATTTGTTCACTAAAGCCGAGATCATGAAATGAAGCAATTAGCTGATTTAATAGAAGAACCATCATTATTATTCATCATTTATATTCAAATATTCATACTAATAATCATCGGTAGCGGTGCTACTATCAACTGGGAGGTCTGTAAGTTATCAAGAGTAATTTAAAAGACACGCCGTTGCTGTGAAGTTCTGCTCACATCCATGCAGAATGCATTGCTTTGTGGTGGACTCCTTTGCGCTGAGATTTATGTCTAATAACATGCAGATAAAACAAAAATATCAGCGTGAGTAGAGGCCCAACTAGTGAGTAATGAGAAAACATGTCGCACAGCCGTATCACTGCTTGCACACTGAAATGCAGACAGTGCAGCGTGTGTGTGCAAGTCTGGCCATCTGCAAATGCAAAAACACGCACGTACAGAGGAGATGGTGTTTGACTGCACTGCGGTGGGAGAGACTGCACAGCTTCTTAGAGTACACACACACACACACACACACACACACACAGAGATGCACGCACCAGACAGACAGAGAACACATAACAAAGGCGATAAGTGCCAAAGCAGGAAAAGGAAAGCAAGGTCGACAGCTCAGCGTATGAGTTCCGCAGTTTCATGTGGCACAAGCTTTAGTGCTCAAACAACACATGACGGACAGGAGCATGTCAGCATGTCGTCGGTCGTCTGTTCTGGTCTGCCAGGGTCTCAGTACTGGGCTGGAGATCAGGCTGAGTCAGCTAAATTTACCACACAACACAAACACACACACACACAGACACGCGCACACAGAGACACCAACACACACACACACACACATGCACAAACACCCCGTGACTGAGCTTCCTGTAAAACAATCAGAGCATGAGGGTCCAGAGGATTGGCGGGAGGTAAGGGGGCAAACAGAGAGAGCGAGAGAGAGAGAGAGAGACAGAGAGAGAGAGGAGAGGAATGCAGGGTTTGAAGGACAGATGACAGAGATGGATGGATGGTTTGTAAAGAGAGAGAGGGAGAGAGAGAGAAAACAGAACTCCTACATCACAAGGAATGGAGAGATGGAAAGGAGGAAAGACAGAGTTAAAGAGCAGAGTACAAACATTCCGACAAAGTTGCTGCTTGGCCCGGTGCATCCAAGTATGGTCCAACCCAGAATACCACACACACACACACACACACACACACACACACAGCCGCCTACGCTTTGCCCTTGATGCCCTTGCTGTGAGTGTGTGTGTGTGTGTGTGAGTGTGTATGTGTGGCTATTGCCCCGGTGCCAGTAAGGCAGCAGGCTGACTTGGCGAGGACAGTGTCCGTTCTCCAGTAAAGCCCTTTTTTCTTCAGAACCGAGCTGCTCACTGAGCAGAAACAGATGTGGGCCCCGTCCCCTCTGTTCCTCCATCTTGGCTCTGCATCATCACCACCGCAGATCCTGTCTCTTACTCAGAGAAACTGGGATTTCAGCAGAAACAGATGGGCCGGCATGCTCGGGCTCCTCCATCTTTGGTTCTACGTCATTGCCAAGTGTTGTGAATTCAGGAGAAACTGACTGTTGTGTCCACCATGTTGGCTCTGTGTGATAGATTAGAACATAAGTTAAAGTAATAAACAAACAGCCTTTTTCATATTCAATCGTCTTAGCAACAAAAATGAAGGAAAACATTTCATGTATTTTTCTCCATTGCTAAACATAATTACAACATGCCAAGATGGATGTTCTGAAACAAGGGAAAATAAATCTCCTGTCAGTTATTGGAAACTTTTGTATCATATTTATTTGAAATAAATTGTACTTCTGGAATATTTATCCAAAAAAGTTGCTCATCCCACAAACAGTCCGGTCTCCTTTATCTGATTTTTTTTTGTCGGACAGTTTTTAGAAACCGTGCCACGAAACTACCAACAACAAAAACAACAACGCCACCGTCATCAAAGTTTTATTAACCTGAACAAGAACAGATTCATTTCATTCATTGGAACTTTATTATGATGGCAGACTGTAAGAAGTTAATCAGTATTTCTTTAAGCTTACTGTCTGTGAAAACCAGCCGACGTGGCCGCAAGTGACAATTACAGGATAACGTTGTAAAACAACTGTAGAACGTTGTTAAAACATATCTAGTGTAACAGTGAAGAGTCAAAAATTCTGTGTATCAATGACAGAAATATCAGTTTAAGCTTCATTATTGAATGATCAGTTATTTACCAATGCTTAATTAATCAGAAGGCTGATCCATAACTGTTCAAAGCAGATGACACCATTGTCTCTTGTGTCTCTCGTATCAGCGATGTGAGTTTTGTCGTGGCGCTTGTGCTATTTTCTGACCCTGACAAAGTTTCCTACTAATTGAGTTACAGCAGCAGTGAAGACGCTTTTAGAACAATGGCGGTGGAAAAAAAAAAAAAGGCAATGTCCCGTAATGTTTTGATAAAGTCATCCTCATCAGCTCTCGTGGCCTTTGACCGAGTCATGACTCAGCCCTTATATTAACACCGAAACTCTTCTACCAGCTCCTCCTGCTGCAACTCTCGTAATGTGTGAACACGCTCCCACCCTTTTCTTTACTGGACTGTTTTGATGTGGATCGCCATGGCGATAATCTAGAGCCCCCTCCCCACCAACAACAACACCGAACCACACCACACTCTCTAACCCCCGTCCCACAAACCCAAATAGGGCCATGTTTGTAGGGGCAAGACGGAGGGCAGTGGGCTGGAAGCGAGAGACCACAAGAGGGAATGTTAAGAGCAAAAAAAAAAAAAAGACATGAGATAAGACATGATAAGAAATTGGGGGAATGAAAAAAGTCAAAACAGAGGGATATACGGAAAACGGGGGGAGAACAAGGGATGGCTTTACCAGCAGAGGAATGTCTTTCCCGCTGATATCATGTAACAGGACTTGTGGGATTAGAATAGGAGGCTGTTCTCGCCAAACACAACGAGGAGACCAGACTTTTCCCCCCATTCTGCCGACTGAACCCTGTGATACATGCGATAAACCCGGCACACTATCAAACTACCCGACCGCACTGTATTTACCAGAACTGGGTTACATAATAGTTGAGGTGTTTCGGTGGGGGTAAAACTGAGTTTGGCCTAAACTAATTAAGTAATTGAATTAATTATTGACAGTAATTGACAAAATGCAAAAAAAAAAAACATCTGGGGCTTGCTGCTCAAGCAATTACGCTAAAATAGACTTAAAATATCTTGAGTGGATTTAAAGGTTCTGTGTGTAGTCTTTTAAGACCAATTGGACTACTTCTGCCTAGGCTTTGTATTGTTTTAGGAGGAGTTTTGGGAGTTTGTTGTGAATGCACATGCTGGAAACGGTGAGATATGCATGAAAGATGCAGTTCCTACATGTCACATATAAGCCAGTCTGAGGTTCACGGAAAATATGGATGCAACAACATGACATAAGCCCCTTTTTTTAAAGACGTGCACCTTGATGGTAATTTAACTTAAGCACCCAAATCACTTCTGTGCAAACAGGAATTCAGTGAGAGAGTGCAACCTGCATTATTTTTCTATTGCATGTAAATTAATGTACGTGACAGACACTTCCAACAGAAATCCATCACCTGCCAGGTTGATAAGGGCAGCAAAGTTAAAGTTTCATGCATGCACAGGCCTCTTGAGTCATATCACAGATCAAAAATGCACCACACCTGATGTGTTTCACATTTTATCTGCAGCAGTGTGGGCTGTGGTCACTCCATCCGTCTGCTCTCGTGTCTTTGTATCACCGCCTGTTTTGTTAGCTCCGTTTCTATTCCACTGTCACTCCCTCTGTCTGCCCCTGCTGTCTGTCTGTCTGTGAATTTGTCTTCCACTCTGTCTGCCAGTCTCGCAGTCACTCTCTCAAGACTTTTTTTTTTTGGGCTGAGCAGGGTCGAATGGGGTCAGGGTTTTCTGAGAAACTCATCCCCCATAATCCTTCACTGCCTTGGCTAGGTCGCTGCACTGTTTTGCAGCACGTACACACTCGCATAAACACACGTGCATGCATGTGCTCACATTCGTTCTCTTCTTGGAAAAGTGGAGAGAGTTTTTCCTGTCGCTTGGCAGTTGAGGCGCTCATCTCTCTCTCTCTCGCTGCCGTGGACAAGATCCCTCTGTCTCTGTCTCTGTCTACATTTACATGCACGTATGAAACCCGGTTATTGAGAGCAATCGGGTTAAGGCAGGGAGTCTGAAAATGCAATTACATGTGTTTATACTGAGACTGATTTATTTTAGTCAGGGTTAAGCTGGATTTTATCATTTTGGACACAAGGACGCAGTATGCCGTAGATATGCATTCTACAGTCTTTTATAGTCATGCACGTACACACCTTTAAAAAAAAACGTGGCTTATCCAAGGTTTCTCTTGCAGAAATGAGGCTGTATTAACCGAATTCTTCAAATCCCTGGCCCTGATTAGAAAAAACTGTTTCTCGTTTACATAAAGTCCAATAAATCAGACTTCTGCAGAAACACAATAACAACCAGGGTTCCTATTTTCATGTCTGTCTCTCCCTCTTCTGTTTTTAAATTGTCATTTACATTTTTTTCCCCCTTCCTCCTCCTGTGTCCTTATTTGCTTTTACTTTTTTGCAGTACTTGTCCGTTTTTCTGGGCCGGTCTCTCCCTCTCTAATCCCCTTTATAAACGATCAGGGCTCTGGCCATGAGAACCAAATCTTCACCATGACAACCACAATTTCAGGCATGTCCCAACGACTTCTCCGCTGTGTGTGTGTGTGCGTGTGTGTGTGTGTTACCCAGCTGTTGAACAGATGGAATGCTCACTATGCAGCAGATGATAATAGCATGGAATTCAAGGTCTGAGCCCCTTTCTACCTCCACTTTCCTCTCCTCTCTCCTCTCTCCTCCTCCTCCTCTCTGTCCCCGCTCCTTCCTCTCCGTCCTCTTCTGTCTGTCCTCCCACTCATCTCCACATCTCTCCCTTTTCCTTCCAGCTGAGTGTCTGTTACTTTGCTTTGTTCTCCTTGATTAGAGGCTTCTAAAGATGGGTATCATATCTCACTTTGTTCCTGTAGGGCGTCACACACACACACACACACACACACACACACCCTGTGGCCCAGTATGTGTGTGTGGAGAGGGGGGGCTGAGTGAACGGCCGTTGCCACATTTTTAAGATTTTTTTCTCCAGGCCTTAAAGGTCTTTTTCTGTCTCGGTGCAGACAGACTGCATCTAAGTACCACAGGCCGTCATGCAGGAGGAATGCAACCTCCTCACTGTCAGAGTGACTCAGTTTTACTGGAGTTCTGTTTGTAAGGGACACCATTAATTTTGAAGCGTGTAGGCATTCGACCTTATAAAAGATTCTTAAGTGTGTAGGTGTGCGACAAAGATTACTGCAAACCTGTCCATGTATTTGAGGAAATTAGAGATGGATGGACAGAATAAAATATTTATGTGACTTTGTGTTACAGTGTGCAGAAGGTGTCCGGGGTAAAAAAAAAGTTCAATTCATTTTTAGTTTGAGGTGACTAGAATCTAAATAGGCATGAAAACTCTCCTGGTTGAGTCATTGATGCAAAAAATGAGCAACTATTTAAAAATCTTTTGGGGAAAAACAAAAAATCAAAGCCAAAGCCTGTGGAGATGTTTTGAGCGACGTCAACTACGACTCCCAAGGAGAATTTCGGTGAGAAACATCCAATTACGGAGCTTAAAATAGTTTGGTGTGCGCCGCCGACGGATAGGAAAAGCTTAAAAAATGATGCTTTGTAGAAACATTTAGCAGTTTAAATGGATAGGGGGAAAGTTTGGGGAAATATTCATATTATATTAGATACCGTTCACATGCCTGTACTCCAAAAACTAAGCTTAGCACCTATACTGGAAACAAGGGAAGAGACGAATAGTCTATGTGGTCTTGTCACTTTGGGGTTTCCAGGCCTCCAGGAAGTTTATGGCCTCATTGTATCTAGGTGACTCTTGTAGTTCCATGTTGTGGGGAAATTCCAGGGGCACCATGAAAAGTAAAATGGAAATTTACAGAGGGGTGCTAAAATACTTTTAGGAACCAGTTCGCTCCATGACAACAACAATAAGAATGCAGCGAGTACTACATCGAGATCGGTTGTGCACATCTGCTCTGCGCCTTCTGATGACGTCGCAGAAGTTTATGTAATCCTCGCCTCACATCCTCCTAAGCCCTCTCCTCCCTCTCTCCTTTCATCCCTCCCTTTCTCCTCCTCTCTCTGTTGATCCCTGGCTCGCTCTTTGTCTTTCAATTTCCTTGTGTTTTTGTACCTAATCTCTTATCCAGACTCCTCTCGCCTGTCCTCCCTCTTTCTCTCTCTCTCTCTCTGAGCAGTCTGTCCTTGAGCGTCTATCCTTCCTCTAAGTCCCCCTCTCGCCTGGTTTTGGCTCTTGCTCGCTGCCCCCACCCGCCCTTTCGTCGATCCCTCTTCTTTTTCCCTGCTCTATCCGCCGCGCTCTCCCTCGCTCCGTCTGGCTGTCTTCGGTAATCAAACACAGGCGGTCAGACGTAGACAGGATGTGAGATCAGACGAGGAGAGGAAGTGAGGGTGCGTGGGCGGCACATAAACAGAAAAAAAAGGAGGGGGGGGGGCTGAGGGGACAGTAAGGACACGGGAGTGTGTGTGTGTGTGTGTGTGTGTGTGTGTGTGTGTGTGTGTGTGTGTGTGTGTGTGTGTGTGTGTGTGTGTGTGGAGTTGACACTGGGTAGACAGTCGGTTTCTCTTTCAGCCGTCACCATCGGCTCTTTGTGGTTCTCCTCTATATTAAACACTTAAGCAGCTGGACTCAAACAACCACAGCGAGTCATAACACCGAGCGGTGAGGTAAAGCAGTGGTGTTTTTTCAAACTTTATTACTGGTCTCACTGAAATATTAAATAAATCTCTTACTTCTGCTGCAAGTTGAGTCTGTGTAGTCTACGCAGCCGTTCATCCTGAGGTTATTCAAGTTCATATTTAGCTTGAACATGATTCCAAATTACAGAATTATGGGAGAAAAATGCTTATCTGCTTTCTTGCCAAGCATTACATGAGAACATCTCATATCTTTACATTAAATATGAGGCCACTGCTTAGCATTGCACAAAGACTGGAAACATGGTGAGACATCTCAGCCCGGCCCTGTCCAATTTCAACAAAACCCTGGCCACAGTTGAAATAATTTCACTCAAAAAGTCGATTTTCAAGCAGAGGAAAACTTTTAAAGTAATCAGTGTAACCAGAGTTAGGCTTTTATTTTGTATATTTAACATTGGAAAGAAGATTTCTGCAGAAAATGAATAGAGATATTTGAATGTAACTCAAGGTCCAGCTTTTAAACGCGGTGCAAACTGCAGGTGAGGGAGTTCGCTCGGGAGAGATTTCTCTTTTCAGCGATAAACCCAATTTAATAACTAAATGAAAAAAGAAGTTCGGTCAATGCATCTAAGGAATAATTTGAAAAGAAGCAAGCGTAGGAAAGGTATTGTTGCATTCTTTTTTTTTTACAAGCTACTGGACATTAAAAGACATTACCAGATTTAATGGACTGTTAAGAAACACATTTCCTCAGAGAAATGTGATCGCAGCACCATTTTTACGGTTAGAGCAGGAAAACAAAAAAAAAAATGAATTTCTCCCGTTTCCAGCGAACAGTGAACCTCTGGAGAGGAGCTCGCCCGTCAGCCGTGCGTATTGTTTGATTATTAACATCTGTTGTTTGCTGAACGTGACAGCTGAAATGATGCCGTAATGGAATTCCACCTCTTCTTGTCTTTAAACCGCGAGTTTAGCTGCAGCAGGCAAGTAACTACAGGACCGCAGCATTAAAAACAGGCCGTGATTCTCCTTTTTCACTCAGCTGTGAGGAATGGGCGAGGAGGAATAAGTCGGGGTTTGTCGGGCCTGTTAGTTCACAGAGCCGGTCGTGTCTGGAGATGTGTGTCTGTCTGAGTGCGGCTTTTTATTCCACAAAAGAGAAAAGTTCAGTTTTATTCAAGTGGATCAAAGGCGACGAGTGCGTGTATAAAAGAGGAGGAAAAATAAAAAAAGAGCTAATGAGCCAGTGTGTCCTAGCAGTGATGCAGAGTGTGTACTTCACCTGTTGAACTCAATACACGCACACACACACACATGCACAAGCACGTGCACACAGTAGCTCAACCCCCTCCACCTTACTAGCACCCATCACCAATCTCATGTAACCTGATACTAGCACTTTGGCAACGCACACACTCGCTTCCTCTCGGTCTAACATGCGCGCACACACATACACACACACACACACACACACACACACACACACACACACACACACACACACACACACACAGAGGTCAAGTTGAGGTTGTGCTTCCATGACATCACTGTTGCCATGACTCATAAGTGTACCCCCAGGCACAGAACCTGTCCACACACACACACACACACACACACACACACACACACACACACACACACACACACACACACACACACACACACACACACACACACACACACACACACACACACACACAAACTCTCATTCATCACTTGCTCAGAATATACAGTGATATTCCAAACACAAACTACCTCTCACGCAGGTATACTGAGTGTATACTCCTCAGTCCTGTACCACACTCATCAGACAGACTTCTTGTATTGTTGACCCTCACACGCATATATACGCACGCACACATGCACACACACACACGTACACATCCTGTGTGATTTACAGTGGTCAGACTCAGATGGAGAAAGCAGGCCTCCTCTGGTCGGAAAAACCTCAACTGCAGGGATCACACAGGGGGGAAAGACTTCCATTACCCACGTGTGTGTGTGTGTGTGTACACACACTCACTAACTTGCACTCACCCTCCTAACAACCCCAAGTGTCCAATAAATCACCTTTAGTCACATCATATCACTGGACCAGACCTGTGCGTGGGTGTGTGTGTGTGTCTGTGTGCATATGTTTATGCTACATATTTATGTGTGTGTGTCCTTCCAGCTCAAAGAGGCTTTCCCTGCTCCTCATAACAAAGTCGAAAGAAAATCAGTATTTTTTTTAATGCCTAATAAAATGACCTTTAGGAACTTTAGGGCTATATCTCCAAAACCCAAAGATATTTATATGACAATGATATTTAACATAGAACAGTCATTTTAAAAATAAATAAAAGTATGTCTCCAAGAGCGATATCTGAATCCCGTTTTCTTTGCGGACCCGTGGAGTTCAGATAAGCACCGATATTTCGCAGCTCTTCTTTTTTAATATTCATTACAATGTCATGGATAATAAGCTGTACTGTACTGCAGGGCTGACGTCAGATCAGTCTGTGGATAAATATTCACAGGTGCGGAGACAATCGATTGAACATGATACACGGTATAATGATGATTAGGATAATGGTTTCTATGAACCGATGCATTTAAAGGAAATCAACAGTTTCTATGTTCAGAGAACAGTCACAGTGGAATATGAGTCATATATTTATTCTTTTTTTTTTCTTGGGTGATCCCCATTTTATTTGCTCTAGGTCAGGAATTCGTGACTAATGCCTTTCTGTGGAACGGCCCGGATAATTTAGTGTTTTTTTTTTTTCCAGCGGCTGTGCTCATCATGACTTGATGAGATGAAATAGGCTGAAGAAAACAAAGTGTTGCATCATACACCATTAGACAACACTTTATTTTAGCATTCACGTCTGTTTTTACTCTATTTTCGGGGCTATTTCTGTAATTTTTTCTCACGGATGACTGGATTACTATTCGGAGAGAATATTTTCGATCCGAGAGTCGCTGTGTATTTTTCACGCTGACTTTTTCAACCCTATAATTTCTCAATCTAGATGCGTCAAACCTTGGCTGGCCTTGGACAATGATAAGCCGTAGATTATTCCAGATATCACAATAACATGGCATGTGGTAATTAAAAACTCATATCCTTGTCAATCAACAGCCACGTTTTCAGCGGCGCTGCCAGGATCTGTTTGGAAACTTGGGATTGTGGAATGCCACGTTTTTTAATTTAAATTTAAAAAAAGTCAGGCGTGTAAGGAATTGTTAACATGGATTACAATTATGACTAGACATTTGATCTCTCCTGTCACACCTGCAGTGCCAGTCTCTCTCTTTTCTTTTCGCTGAATATTACATCTTGTAATTGACTAATTCTCTGCCTGTCTCCTCTTTTAGATCATGATTCAGAGGGAAAGCGTGTTCAAGACATGCTGTCAACGATCGACAAACCACAGGTTGGTATGCACACCTCCTCCCGCGGCTTCACGCGCGCGCCTACACCAAGGACGCACAAAAATCCGTCTCCCCCACGTTAACCACTTTCATCAATCATCTTCTTGTCTGATGCAGTCATAGCTGGCGTGAGCGTTGATGTCTTTTCCATATTTTCATCCCGTCTCTCTCTGATTAACATCCAAGAAAAATCTGATGCACACACTGACATAATATAATCACATCTCTAGTGACACGTGTATCCACGCTATCTCTCATTTTAAAGTCATTTTACTGACAGGCCACAGGGAAGCAGAGGTATCATTTTAAGCTCTGCTCACCTCGGCCACATGAGGGCAGCATCTGCTCATCCATGCCCTTCCCTTTCCCATGATGCCTTTATCAGGTAAAAACACTGTAAACACAAACAGCTCCCTCCCTCCCCATGGGGAATGTGAATGAATGAGCTGAGGGCCGTGCAGACATGGTTTGGTAGAGAGAGGAATTGCTCACTCCCAGTTGAAGCAGTTTGGTCAGCAGCCTGTGCAATTGGACCATTTGATATCTGTGAGCTTATGACAGGGGTTGAAATAGACAAGAGTGATAAAAGAGAGAGAGAATGGAGTGTAAAGACATGAAATGAAGCGGTTAGATCAGAGTTTGTTTTTTTTCCGAGCGCTTCAGGAGATTCGACGGGACGATTTAATATAATATCTCATAATGTCAAATCGCCTCTTCACTGATACAGTTGATACTGAAAAGAAAAAGGAAAGGAGAGGAGGGGAAAAAAAGAGAAATCTGAGATCTCCTTGTGTCAGTGATTGCTTTTCTCTGTTATTAACTACACGTGTGTTCTGTCACTTTTAACCTTTACCTTAATGTATTCCTATAGGAGACGGTAATTTGGTTTCGAGATGCGTGCTTATATATAGGGACAGACAATGAGTTTTACAGTCCTGTCTGCACTGGCAAAAGTGCCTCGTGATGGATTCAGCTCTTCTTCATTTCACATTCTCCATTTAAACATGTCCACAAAACGACCTCGTTCCTCTGCTTGTGTTTGCTTTCATAGAAATACGAGAAGCCACGCAAGGGGGGGGATTTTCTTTTGAGTTCTCAGAAAACCGTTTTTTTTTTTTTTCTGTTTGTGCTTGAAGAAAGATGTAGAAGCACCACTTTTCACCGTAATGAGCTCATAATAGCGCTGGCGACATTTGCATGCATGCAGTTTTATTATAACCGATCTCAGTAAGACATTACGTCCAATTAAAATGTTAATGCGGGGTTGATTATTCGACATTAATATTTATATTTTCTTCTATGGTGCTTAGTCTGATCACGGTCCTCAAATTATGTGAAGGCTGTGTGTCACTTTGTGTAAATCTTAGTAACCTCTGTGGTGGGCACAGTGCATGAAATAACAGGTAAATTGCGGGGACACACTCGATACTGTTATGGGGAAGGAAAGATCCGTCACCAGGGATACCGAGCGATGCTTTTCTCATTCAGATTTTGAGTCACTATATATTTCACTACTGTAAATCAGCATGGCACATTCTTGTTTAATGAATTAATGGGAAGTACAGTTTAAACGACAGATCGGGACCAAAGTTCTTCTTCGTTTTAGTTTACTACACGTGCTGCAGTTTTAAATCCTTTACAACGAGGTAGAATCAGAAAGAAAACTTTGTGTGCATGACCAAAGTAATTCAACTAACCCATCCGTGATGGTGCTAATGGATTTACGTTCTTGGAGCTGAAAGAAAATGACATGGTGGAGTATCCACAAATGTATTTTTTTCTAAAGTTTGTGACCTAAAAGTGTTTGGAAATAACAAAAGAGTAAAAGAGTGTCTTCTTCTCAGACAAACTCCTTTGGTAGACAAGCAGATTGATTGTCGTTGGTCATAAAACGTGACAGATACTCTAAGACTGAGTCATTTTGTTGTCTACATGGGCGCTGCTTTACTCTCTCTTCATTCCTCATTTCTGCATCTTTTTTTGTTCCTTTTCATTTTGGTCAGTTGGTTTAGTTATATTTTGCACATCAAGCTGTTGCATTCATCATCAGGTTATGTGGAAGCCTTGGCGTCATTTGCATGTATCTACAGTGTCCATACAAGCAAAGTGATTGACGGGAATGAAGAAGTGTTGTGGATACGCAGCCAGCAGAGACGTCCTCGGGCATGTGGATACAGTTGTGATCTCATAAAACCTAATCATTATGATCAAAACTCTCAATAAAAACAGCGTTCATGACCGTCCTTCCGTTTTTTTTCCTCCCCCTCTTCGTCTGTCAGTCTGTCTTCCCCATAGACTGTCTAGGCATGGTTGTGGTTTGCAGTGCCCTCAAGGCACATTCATCGCCTATTCAGTGGATGTGGAGTCTGGAATAGCAGCAGACTGTTCTAAATCACGTTAAATTGGCTCACCCACCATGTGCCACAACTGAAACTCTCCCATAAACATGCACGCACTTGCAGGCACACAGACGAGGCACGCAGTTAAACACACAAACATGAAGGCTTCTTTTCCCCTACGTGTTCGTTTTTAATTTTCTGGTTCGTTCCGGCCATGGATTTGCCTGAGCCGGAAAGAGCAGTGGAATCTGGAGTGACGGTTTCAACGAATGACACATTTCTTTAGTGGGATATTCACACACACACATGCACATGCACATGCACATACAGATCCAAATACACAAAAAGAAAGATACAGATTTAAAATCTTTGCACTTTTTTTGTGGACAGGGTTTCCACGGGTGCTTGAATTCCTTGAAAATGCTTGAATTTCAATTCAGTGTTTTCAAGGTTGTGAAAATGCTTGAATTTTTTGTGAAGTGCTTGAAAATGCTTGAAATTTGTGTGATGTCTATCTCAATAAACCAAGAGAGAACAAAAATGTTTCCTAAGCGGCTACGCACTTGATCCGATGCCTTTACATGCAGAACTCAGTTATCATACTCGCTTGGTGTTCTGCAGAGAAATAACAGTAGACTACTATCCACACCTGTTGGTCACTGTTATTGCGCTATGGTAGTTACACAATACACCGCTCACAAGCTGAGAATACAAGCCAATTCACAACTAGTTAAAAATCAAAACAGTCAATCTACCACCATATGAAATAATGCTAATTAGACCCATATTATTATGCCATACAGTGGCACCGCTGCGCTTCCCATGACCATCATGGCAAACACAACTAGTAGGCTACCTATTTAAAGGTGCTGGAAAAATGGAAAAACTGGTGCTTGAAGGTGCTTGAAAAGTGCTTGAATTTGTTCATGAAAAAGGTGTGGGAACCCTGTGTGGAACAACTTTGCCTACATATTTCTGCAGGATAAAAATGTTAAATATTAGATTAATTATCATTTCTGTTAACTGGAAACTATGCGTGCATGGGTAACTGGGTGCTTATACGGTAAAAAAATGTTTAATGTGTGCGTTTTTTTTTTCAGGTGTCCAATGTGCAGGCGCGGGCTGCACGGCTGTCCTGGGCACCCCCGGCAGGGCTGGTGAACAGGCATAGTAACGGGATGCCTGTGTCCTGCTCCTTCGAGGTGTCTCTTTCAGATAAGGGACGGGACGGAAAGTATCGCCTTATTTACAGGTAGGAGACGCGCTCCGAGCTTAAAGGAACACGGCATCCACTTCGAACGGACAAAGGAGGCTGATGTGACTTGCTTTGTTTCTGCGTGTGTGTGTTTTCAGTGGTGAAGAATTGGAGTACCATCTGAAAGACTTAAGGCCAGCGACAGACTACCACGTACGGTAAGGATTTTGCTGTTATCCTGTGTTCTGTACGTTTTCCCCTGCATAAAGAATCCAGCCAATTTTTTTGAACATTTGCCGTCTTGTGTGTTTGCTTCAGGGTGTCTGCCATGTACAACTCGGTTCGAGGCTCGTGTTCAGAGGCCGGCTCGTTCACCACACACTGCAGCATCCCAGACATCCCGTTACCCCCAAAACTCTCCCACCGCACCAAGAGCACCCTCACCTTACAGTGGAAGGTACGAGCACAGATATCCTCACGTTCAGACTTTCCTTTTTTTCCCCCCTCAGAGACAGCTGTTATGATGTGTCTGTTAGTTCTGATGACACGTTTAAAAGGAGCTTATCATAAATCAGTCTAGCGCTATCGAAAGGAGACCCGGTGTTTCTTTATGTTCCATCTAATGTGTCTGCGTCTACAACACTTCATCTGCACGGTGATAGATTTGGCAGAAAGTCAGCAGTATGTTTTGCTTCACCTGGTTTATCTTCCTGCATGACTCTATCAGCCCCCGAAGCACCTCATAGAGAAACATTCTTGCATCGTTGTGCAATGCCGTCAGGGTGCATCCTGCAGCCCTCTCTGACCTCCTTCCGCACAAGTCATTTTTATCCACCCTTACTGTCACTGATAAAGAGTAGCATCAGTCACCCAGACACGATATGAAGCCAGTCATACAAACACGACAGGTATTTTGTCTGTCTCCGTGTCAGATTCTTTTTATCCTCAGCTAATCTCTCCCCGTCTTTTTCTCTCGTCTCTTGTCTCTTGTCTCGCCTCGCTCTGTCCAATTTCCCTGTCGGCCCTCAGCCCCCAGGCGACAACGGATCCAAAATCACAAACTACCTGCTCGAGTGGGATGAGGTAAGTCTGTCTCTCGCTTTTAAGGTCCATTATCTGTCATGCTTTGCCCTTATTGTAACAAAAAAAAGCGCTTAAACCCATCACAGACGTCACCTCAGACAAGATGTAATAAGCCCGTAAATTACGCTCTGCCAATCCTGGTCGGACCCTTCTTTTATTCTCCGTAGTCGTACTTTTTCACCCTGTCATGCTTTTTGTTCTTCATCATCCTCTCACCCACGCTGTTCTCGTCATGTCTTACTTCATGCTCTTTTATAACCTGTGCATCTTTCTCTCTTCTCTGCAGGGAAAGAAGAACAGTGTTTTCAGAGAATGTTACTTTGGGAACATGAGACACTGTAAGCTGACACGACTGTATCCCGCTTGTGGCTACACGTTCAGAGTGGCCGCACACAACGATATAGGCACAAGGTACTGTTATACCTCTTATACTGAAATGCACCGTGCTCCTTGCGGGAGGCTTGTTCTCATTCAAATTGCTGTAGAAACACGGCAGGTATTATTGTTAGCCTCTGCTATATTCTACATGTGATACACATGAGTCATCTCCCTCTCTTATTTTCCCCTCCGCTTTCCCCTCTCCATCTCCTCTTTGTCATTATGTCGGGGAGCATCTCGCCTGCAGTCGTTAGGGTGACGGAGAGTAGGGAGGAGGTGATGGAGGGCAGTGAGAGTGAGGGAGGAGATATTAGCTCCCTGGCTGAACTCGGAGTGGCCTTAATGCATCCTTCAGCTTGATTTCCCTCTTTGAAGCCACAGACTCACACACACACACACACGTACATACAGTAGTAGGGGAGAAAAAAAAGTTTTACAACCTCTCAGACCTCTGCTGCCAGTCATACATTAAATTCTTTCTCTCCTGTAATTCTCAGATTAATCTGCCCTCCCACCTTCGTCCTCTCCGTCTGGCTCCTGACATGTATATCCTCTTTTTGACCGTGTCACGGCTCTTCTTCTTTTTCTACTTCTTAGTATTTCCACCGGGAGCTCCCTCGCCCTCCCCTTCAAATGAGCACTGATGTCAGCGTCCTTTTCTTATTCACGTTTTTCACTTTTCTCCTTTCGCTTTTCTAAAAAAAATCTCCATCTCTGCTGAATTTGTCATTTACGATGCACAGCCCGCAGTCACCGCTGTCCCCTTTTCCCCCCTCGAAAGTAATGATCCAACAAGTCAATAACTTGCTTCAGCGTTTTAAATAAAAAAAACACAGACGTGAATGAAATGGTAAATGGTGTTTTTGTGTGTTTGTGCAGTGGCTTCAGCACAGAGGTGGTGTTTTACACCATGGGCACCCTGCCTGCTCTGCCTCTGGCACCGCGGCTGGTCAGGGCTGGGGTGTCCTGGGTGACCCTGGAGTGGGGGCGTCCTGAGGGCAGCCCGAGCGAGGAGCAGCTCAAATACACACTTGAGATCCAGGAGGACAACAGCGTGAGTACCGCATAATTGTAAACACACATCGTCATGTGAAATCATTCAAAAAATATATGTTACTGGTTCTTTTTCATTATAATAAAAACAGCTCTCATAGATTTAAATGTGACATAAGGTGGGAGGTAAATAATAAAAATAATCCACCAGAAAAAAAACATGAAACCTTAATTTGGTTTGGTGAAACATTGAGCTCTGTGCTGTCAGTCGCTTTACTCCCCCATAGCAAGAGAAAGAGGAGAATAAGAAACTCTGTAGTAAAAAACACATTATGAGGAAAATATTCAAAATTACATGCATTATGTATTTGAAAATAGTTTGGGTAAATGTACAGCAGATGCAGGGAGCAGTAAGTTCTATATTGCACAAAACACACCATATGATTCAGCACGTAAATAAGAAAAAAAGGAATTGCTCCCTGGCGCTGCTTCACTCCCTCATTGCTCATAATGCACGAGTCAGCATTTATTGCATCCATATGCTCAGAAATGTACACTGATGCGAATAGATGCTGCAGAGAAACACACACACATACTGACAGTGTATCACCCACAGGGAACAGACTTTCATCCAAAGTACACTGGAGAAAACTTGACCTGTACTGTACAAGGCCTGAAGAGGAGTACACAGTATAAATTCAGGGTAAGTGACAACGTGACGTGTGTTCATGTGGACGATCAAAAGGATATTTGCATGAAAATGGTGACAGTGAAAAAACCTGATGTTTCCAGGGGTGGTCGGTAGCGTAGTGGGTTAAGGGGCCGCCCCAGGTGTGGAGGCTGTAGTCCTCGCTGCAGCTGGCCCCGGTTCGAATCCCGCATCGGACGTCACTCCCCCTCTCTCTGCCTCCTGTCTATCTTCAGCTGTCCTATTATAAAAAGGCCAAAAAATTATCTTAAAAAAAAAAAAAAAATCAGATGTTTCCAGTCTTTTCAGCTTCATAATTTATTGTACAGACATGAGAGCGGTATTTATCCCCCTTTTATTATCCGACTCTGAACATTTCAGCGTTATGTTTGATCCATTCTCCCTTCTCTCCGTGTCAGTGGTGTTTTCTTTCCCGTCGAATGTAAACAACGTTTACAGAGATACCAGCATATCCAGATGTCTTTCCTTATAATAATTCATGAATCTAAAAAAGCAATACAGCGTTTTACCACCCAGACAATTGGCTGCAATTTAGCCAGTAGTGAAACAAGGCAAATCACCGGCCATTTAGCAAGTAGAGAGAACACCGTCCACCTCTAAAAGCTGTGATAGCTATTCCTAATGCGAGGACATTGAGAAACATAATGTACCGACAGTAGATCTCTGTAAGTGTGTTTGCTTGTGTGTTGATGCACTCTTGTGTGTGTGTGCGCCTTGTTATCAACAGTGTATTATGGTACAATGATCTCAAACAACACCTTTGGAACACGTGTACATGTCCTCGCTCACACCGTCACTTCAGGCGGTGGATGTTTCAAGACGCACGTGCACGCGCACACACACCTCTGTGTGTTTTTTTGTGATGTTCTACTGGTGTAAACATCTGGGAACAAAGCAAATTGATTGTCCATTGGATGGGGAGTAAACTGAAGAGAAATGAAGGTAGGGGAGTCAGGGGGACTACGGAAAAAGAGAAGAGAGTAATGGATCCTATTAATCAGGACAGTTCTTTTACTTCTTGATAGATTTCTCTGTACGTTCCCTTCTCTCATCTAACCACACTCGCCGTGTTCCATCTCGCTCTCCATCTTTGCTCATTTATTTGTTCTCGTATCCCTTTTTACTTCCACACCTTTACATCCTTTCCCCTTATATCATGTCACCGTCTTTCTCTTCATTTTCTTTTTTTTCACCTTACATCCCGTTTTCTTTTTTTAACCTGCGCTTCTTTCCGTTTTTTTCTCCCCTGCAGCTCATAGCGTCGAACATGGAGGGAAAGAGTAGTCCCAGCGAAGTGTTGGTGTGCACCACCAATCCAGACAAACCGGGCCCTCCGTCTACACCCTGTGTCACCGCAGCGACACCCTACGGATTTACAGTCACATGGGGTAAAGATACACACCCACATACACATCAAACATGACCACACTTTTAAGATTACCCACTTATCAAATCCATTATTTTCACAAGAAAGCAAAGGCTTTCACATTTTTATAAATTTGCCATTTGAATTATTTGTTGTCACTTGAACCTTTTTTGGTGCTCTGGCTAAATCCAAATTCAACGAATTGAGATTGGTCAATTAGTTGGAGGAGGGTTTGATTGGTGGTAACACTCAGCTCGGGGGAAAAAAACAACTTAAATCTAGAAGGGCATGTGCAAAATGGAATTAAAATGAAAAGTGGGAAATCGTTGACAAACTGCTCGCCTGCAGCAGCCGTAAAAAGCCATCATGTCTGCTAACATCAATCTAACCTGGGTGAATGCAGGAGTCAGGGCAGCCTGTCCTTTCTCAAATGTTGTTATCATGGCACAGGGCACGCTGCATGTCTCTCGATCCCCGTTTGGATAATCGATTTGACTGTAATAGCTGTAAACATAATATATTTCTAAGTTATATTTAGTGTGTTTTCTCTGGCTTGATCATTTTAAAGTGATATAGCTGTACAGCATTCCCTGTATTTCTGTTTTTCTGTATTTATTTATTAAATCAGTGCTACCCAAGGGTGCGCTTAACTGTATAGCTGTGCTGACACGATAAGTACGAAACGAGGCACAGCTCAAAGTTGGTTGTTTCCAGCCGTGTTGCTTTAAATCTAATCTATACTAGGTAAGATAAGATAGACTTTAATGATGCCACGCGCTGGGGGAAATTCATCATCTCCAACGGTGAGTCTTTTTTAGAGTCGCCATCGTAGCGTCTTTCTTTAAAGTTCCTTTAAAGCAGATCAATACAAGATAATAGGAACTAAAGGAATTTCTTCGCAGCAGCTCCCAGTTTGATAACCGTGCTCTATGGGAATTATCCTTTTTGTTCAGCTGGAGGCGAAATAATCTGCCCCTGCCCCCTGACAGTTTATTATTAGCTATTGTATGTATTCTTTGGAATTGACGAGGATTTGAAATGTCACGAAAACTAATGACTTAATAATACTGGGCCACATTTTTTCGACACTTTTTCCCCTTTGGGAAATTTGATTTGCTTTTGTGTTCTCCTCTAAGTCCACATAATGTTTGATAAGGTGTGATATTAACCCAAACTAAACCATGTGTTCCTCCGACAGATCCTCCCCAGGACAACGGGGGCTCAGAGGCTCTTACGTACCTGCTAGAGATCTCAGAGGGATGCTCTGAAGGTACGTCCACCCGTCCGTCATCACTTTCCCATGTGCACATTGTCTCTATGCATGCTCGTTTACTCTCCTTGTAGCAGGGGCGTAATTTCTTCAGCCTGTTTTCTTTCACATCAAAGAGAGAGAGTTATTTATTTAGCTGCATGTCAAAGAACAGAAGATTACAATATCAAACGCACATGTTCTTCTTTAACGATGATGAGAGCGTTTTTGTGATGAGAGATATTCTGTAATTAACTCAGCAACACCTTCAACTTCAGGTCCAGTGGATTGATCTAATTAGGCTTAATTGATGCTGTTGGTTAATTCACCTCCTGGCCCGATGGTCTGATAGTATTGCAGCTGTGTGTGTTTCATTCGATTATAATATATTTTAGGAGCATCCAAGAATCTCAACTCTCTTAATTGGACCTGACATGGCTGAAAATGCGGTGTTAAGATCATTTATTATTTAATATTCAAGGCTGAATAAGCAGCAATAAAAGTTTAGGTTCAGGAAATAATAATAATAATTAAAAAAAGAGCATAACCTTTTAAAAACACACCGCTCAGACCACTTATAATCAGTTTTTTTCACCTCACCTCACCTCACCTCACCCGTCACGTAAGAGTCCACCTCTCTGAACTCTCACGTCGCTGCCTTATGTGCCACCGTGCTCGCTGTGATTCATTATCTCATCACTAAATGTGTTTTGTGTGTGCACTGTGAAGCACGTATGTAAATAACTCAAGTGTATGCGTTATATAATGAGCATATGTTTTTTTTTTTCTGTGCTGTGGCGTAAACAAGACCTATATTTGCATAACACAAGTAGTGTGTGTTGTTGCACAGAAGGAACAACACTTTTCACATAATCCATCAACGGAACAAAGATAGTTTCACAAAGAGGTGCGCACGCAACAATTAGGTTAACGGGGTTCGGGTTTTTTTTTAAAAAGAATTTAAGTAGGTCAGCTTCAGCGTGCGTATGAAACAGCAGGACATTCAGGGAATGCAATTAATGTGCATGTGTCAGCTGTTAAGTAATTGCGTGTTTTTTTTTTTGTTTTGTTTGTGTGTGTGTGCAGCGAGCCAGTGGGAGGTAGCGTACAGTGGTCCAGCAACAGAATGTGTGTGTGAGCGCCTGACACCTGGGACCTTCTACCACCTACGTGTGTGTAGCATCACCACCGGAGGACACAGCCCTGTAAGACACACACAAACACACACACACACACACACACACATGCAAAACTCTTTGGAGTGGTAACTTTAAACTTTTACAGTTCTTGATTTAAGAGTGTGGCAGCGATGCGTCAGTGAAATATGTGGGAAAGTCTACGATCTGCACACACACAATCAACAAAGTATAATCAACATTTCTGCCTGTGATTAATCAAACTGATCTATGATTGCAGTTCCGTCTCTTATGTTTTGATTTCTCTTGTTTTTTTATCACTCCTCAAGTGCACTGTTAGTGTTCCGGTCCGTACATTAAGCGTCCCACCAGGGCCCTGCCAGCCGCCGAGGATTGTGGGCAAAGCCAAACACAAGGAAGTGCAGTTAGAATGGGGTGAGTGCGTTGAGCTTTTATTTACTAGAATGTATTTGAATTTTTTATTTTTTATATTTTTACGTAAGGTGGCTAAATCGCCCTCTGGCTGCTTAATATGTTTCCCTTGCCAACTCTAATGTAGCTTTGGTCAACCATGTTTCAGCCTAATTGAGCCCTAATTTAGCCCATTAAATGCCTAACCTAGCCTCATATCTGACTTGACTCTCCTAATGTCGGCTCATTATTGCAGATTAGTACTGTTATCTGTTGGCAGGCAAAAGTCTCCCAGCCTGAAACGCAGAGGAAGTTCTTGCTTTAACCAGTTTTAATATAGCTGGCCACGGGCCTAATCAGTTCACATTCAGTCAGCGATGCAGCAATTACTGGCTCGAGCTGAAGGTCAGACATAATGTATTGGAGGGTTTTCCCCACTGTCTCCATCATTTATTACTTTAACCAACCTGAAACCAAAGTGAAGCAGCTGGTGGAGGAAAGAATCCCTCGGAAATATACTGAGTGAACTGCTCTGTAAACATATGACGTATAAAACCAAACATAATAAGAGTAAGTCTTTTTAAAAAAATGGTATTTCCATCACACATGGGTTTGATTTCATGTCACAGTTAGATTGTAATTGCTCTCTCTCTCTCTGTCCCCCAAAGACCCCCCTGTATCTGAGGGAGTGTGTGAGGAGTGTGTGTTCAGCCTGGAGATGAGTGAGGGGGACACCAAGCCGGCAGAGGTCTACCATGGGTCAGAGCTGCAATGCACCGTGGGTAGCCTGCTACCCGGTGCGACATACAGTTTCCGACTGAGGGCCGCCAACGAGGCCGGGGTGAGAAATTCACATGCATACAGTATGCACGGCAGGAGTACGACGAGTAATAAGAAACAGAAAACGCATCAACTAGTAATTCACCAACCAAGACCGCACGCTCCACGAAAAATGCTACATCTCAAGTTACCATGCATCGCAACAAGTCAGCTTTTCAAAATGTATAAATTTAAATTTTACGCTCGACCAGCATGAAATTCTGTGTTTAATGGCTCTTATGGCCATGAAATCCACTCAGCACATGGAGTACAAAAACTGTGGAACCTCTTCATATGATTCAGCTTCAAATGGGTTTTGTAGTAGCTAAGGGCCTATTAGGTCAGAGTGTCCCAGACAGACTAAACAGCGTGCGTGTTTGGATGCGGATTTGTTCTCGGTCTCAACCTTGATACATCTGATTGCTTTGATCATCCACATACTGGCACTCAGACTGGCTGATGAGATGCAGACACAAGCACAGCACACACACTTTAAAAATCGGAGGAACACATGCAAAAAAAAAGAAATAAACCCAGCAGCAGCGGCGGTGAACCACGTGTACGCAAATACACAGGTGTGATGTGTTCAGGCCTCTTCCACTCAACACGTGTGTCTCTTTCTTTGTTTTTAGTTCGGAGCGTACTCCGAGCCGACAGAGGTGACGACTGCGGCGGGCCCTCCTGGCCAGTGCGGGGCGCCACTCATCACTCTTACTAATAACACCTGCGTAACGCTCAACTGGGAGGTGAGACAGAGACGGATCTGAAAAAACACTGTGCCACGAAACGTCCCCATGTTCTCTCACATCGATTCTGCGGATTGAGTTTGTGCAGATCTGTATAATATCCTTGAGCTATTGTGCAAAGCTATTGTAGTAGACTTTTAGGTCAGGTGTATAGGTTTCTTAGCAACCATCATTCCTCAAAATGCATATCATAGAGTAGCTTAAATATCTTTTTTACTGACCTACAAACCTGCTGCTTTAAATCTGCCCACCTGGGCTTCTGTGGATGGGTATACCCAGAGAGACTGTTGTTCATAGCAATCCCACTCCCCAGCATGATCCAAACTGTAAGATGGTGTTGTGTCTTTGATTGACTAAAGCATGTCTTCACTAGTCTAGCCCTAGTTTCCCTTTGGCCGACTCTATCGTGGCACTATATTTCCAGATCTATGACTGTATTGTCTATGATTTGAAGTTCCTATTGATTGTGTTGCAGAGTCCCGAGGGTTCGGGTACAGACATCTCTGAGTATCGCTTGGAGTGGGCGAGGGAAGACGAACCCATGGAGCTCATCTACTGCGGATCCGCCACACAGTGTGAACTGTCAGACCTGACGCCTGCCACAGACTACTGCTGCAGGCTACAGGTAACACACACACACACACAACCATGTATACTTCACGTGCATGCACACGGGGATGTTGTCTTACAAGAAATAAGAAAGCACATAAACTATACATGAGCACAGGTGCAGGCATGGTGGAGAGACAGAGTGTGGTGAAAAGGTTAATGATAATTGATACTATTTGTGCTCTGACTCTTAATCTGGTGCATAAATAAATGCTCTCTTTCATTTTTACCTTTCATTTCACACACACATACCCGCACCGAAACACACACACACACGTACACACACTCCTTCTTGCCTTCTGCCCTGATGTACCCTCTGAAGCTATGAATCCAATAACAGCATGCTTTATGGCTCACTTTTTTATGGGCTCATTTCTAGTTTAGAGGACGGAACAAGGTCATCCGAATGTCCCGATCGATGTGTGTGTGTGCGTTTATACACGATCCATCTTTGTTGTTTGTTTGCGTGCATCGGCAGCGTGCACGTGTGTGTTCATATGTGCAATAACGGGACAGATGCGGCTCTCAGGAGGACTGTAAGAACACGACACGCGAGAGGCATCGGCTCGGGTTTGAACTCTCTCTGACTCCTCGTGTCCTCTACCTTTTTTTTATAAATCAGCGCAGGCTCACCCGACGTAGCGCTGTTTCAAACCCGCAGAGCTTGATGTACACTTGTTTTACGATAGCATTAAATAGCCAGACACTCACGCAATGATAAGGTAAATTAGGAGCTCCTCACATTTCTTTATGTTTTTCAAGCCGCGCCAAAACATCTCCGACACCCCGATGATAAATCAGGAAAACTACTGACATATAATTTTTCCTGCCTCAGACCCTCAAAGCGCGTTCATAATTTACTGCTGAGATTAAGTAGTAAGTCAAACTTTTCTGCAAGCACACGCTGCCGACCGCAAATCAAGCCCCTTACCTTGATGTGCACTCACTCAGTATTCTTGGAAAGTGGCTGCGGTATGTTTTCATACTAAAAAAAGCAACACGAAGCACTCCGCATGTTCACGGATCTGCTGTGCACCTTTTTTACAGCAATCACTGACCGCTTGTTTTTGGTTACATTTAATAGCCACAAAGTGCCTGTGGGGTTTTTTTCTTGCAAATTTAAAAGAAATGCAAGAAACAATTTGTTAATCATTTTTTATTTTAGTTTAAGCTTTTTAAAATTTGGCAGGTGTCTTCTTCAAACGCTGCTAAACGTTGTTCTGTTTTCCTCCTCGATGAGTTTGTGCGAGGCAGTGAAGCGGCTTATTTTAATAGAGCGTACCTGAGGTGAATATAAATGTGTGCCACACATCACGAGAATAAGACTAATGTTCTATCACAACTAATTTGAATTTATCTCCCTCTTCCCGGTTTCTTGTTTTCATCCATCCTCCATGTCCTTCTCTCCGTTCTCATGCTCCTGCCTGTGGTATTCTGTCTCCCGCCAGCTCTTTTCATCCCTCTTTACTGTTAACCTTTATCTGTCCGTCGTTCCTTTTGTCTTTTCACCCATCCTTTTTCTCCCTCTTCTTTCATCTCCTCCGTCTCTTAACCCTCTCTGCTTTTTTTTTTTTTCAACTCAGGCTGTGAATCAGGCAGGCGCCGGTCCTTACAGCGAGCAAGTGAGTTTCCGGACCCCAGCAACAAATCCAGACCAGGTCTCCTCCCTCTGCCTCCTGGACTTCCCGGTCTCCACGGAGTCAGGTCATTCCCCGTCTACCTGCCTCCTCCTGAAGTGGGACGAGCCAAACAGCAACGGGGCGGAGATCACCTGCTACGTCATCACCCTGGACGACCAGACCATCACTGTGGAATCAGGGACAAGTCATCTTGTCACAGACCTGCAGCCCGACAGTGAATACAGGTACACAGACTTTGAACAGCAACCCACATGAACTTGTTGAACGAGCCACCAAAGAAGCATTCACAGTGTAAAAGCGCTCTGCTAATATACATATATAAAATAATAATAAAACGTATTAACAACACATTCGGTAATCGGTTAGTCGACTGTATAATAATAATGTAGGTCACTTTTGAGTTTTAAGAGATGTTAGAGGTTATGATATTTTAATTTTTAGTCCCTGTGGAGATCAAGTTCTCAAAATGCTGGATCCTACATTTCCCATAATACAACTTTCATTAAAACCTGCCTGCCAGTTAAAGAGTTTATCAAACTCCATGGCCAGATGTGTTGCTGACGACAATTGCGGGGTGTCGTTTAGCCTTTCGGCCCAGGGTTCGAATCCGACCTGTGGCTCTTTCCCGCATGTCATTCCCCATCTCTCTCTCTTCCCACATTTCCTATCACTCTTCAGCTGTCTCAGTCAAATGATGCTCAAAAAGGCCAAAAAAAAGTCTTTAAAAAAAAGAAAAGGGAGAATTGCAGCTACAGAGGAGAGTGTTCATTATTTATTATAGTCACAGGTTTTGCTCTAGGAATTATACTTTCAAATGAAATAACTCCTGCATCCCTGTTATAGAAGCCATACATCAGCAGGTTTTAAAAATACTCTAAGTTAAATATGAAATGAAACAAATGCACTACAGTGGTCCCTCGTTTATCGCGGGGGATACGTTCTAAAAATAACCCGCAATAAACGAAATCTGCGAACTAAGTTTCACGATTATTATAGTTCAGTTCAGTTCAGTTCAGAACTTTATTGTCCCTCCAGGGGAAATTTGATTTGCAGTGACAATGCAACTTACACAACAAACAATAAATGGACAGTGACATAGAACAATGACGCAAGGTAAAGCAACCAAACTTGATTTAAACAAAGTAAGAATATGAGTGACAGACGCAGAACACAATGCGCGTTCATACTGTACAGTACGCTGTAAAAAAAAAAACATGCAAAATTACACCAAAAAAATCCGCGAAACAGCGAGTCTGCGAAAAGTGAACCGTGATATAGCGAGGGACAACTGTATACCAAAACAACAACAAAAAATTATTTACTAGTGGCACCTTTTTCCTTCTCATTCTTAGTATTTCTTTTCTGTTTTGTTGTATATGTGTTATCAAATTGTACCATTTTATCCATCCATCATTTTTATCTAGGATTTGGGTTAAACAACGATATGATATATAGTCCCCTTAGGAGCCCGTATGATGTTTTTCATCAGATCCAGGTGTACTTGACAGCAGTAAACAATTACTCCACAATCAGCACCTACTGTTGTACGTCCCTGTGAGCAATTCTGCGATTACCCGATTGTGTGACTGTGAAGTGAGTTCTTTGAATTGAGGGAGAGAAAAAAAAACACGGGGAGGGTGTCCAGTGTGTGTGTGTGTGTCTGTCTGTGTGTGTGTGTGTGTGTGTGTGTGTGTGTGTGTGTGTGTGTGTGTGTGTGTGTGTGTGTGTGTGTGTGTGTGTGTGTAGGGGGGGGCGTGTAAAGAGGCAGAGTGATCACACGCCATTGTTTTCATTCTGAGGTTGTTTTTGTCCTGAAGTCACTGTGCTCTCTTGCATAATAGCTGTGACTGATTCAAAACACTGTGCATGTGTATGCACATGTGTGCATGCCTGTCTGTGTGTGTGTGTGTGTGTGTGTGTGTGCATGCCTGTGTGTGTGTGTGTGTGTGTGTGTGATTCTGCCTGTTGGAGTTTTTTCTGTGTGCCAGTGACGGTAATTCTGATTGTTATTTACAGCAAAGGTACTTGAAATAATATTATTTTGATAATTTTCGTGTATGGCTTTGTGAAGTGAGCACAGCACATATGTTGCTTGCTTTGTCGGGAATCAGGTGTGTGCATAAACCTAAACCACCTACACCTAAATAATGATTGAGACTTTTTAATGTAATGTACTTTTTAATAATTTTTTATAATCGAAAGCTTCATAACCTTCAGTTCTCTAAAGATTAAAAGAGATCCTTCAGATACAGGATCTCACAGTCAACCTTATGCATCTTCTCTTGATACCTTCACAGTCCATTAAGAAAGTTAAAAGGTATTTAAGTCTGTAGAGATGCATTAACGATAATTGCCACATGCCCACATCACGGAATACAGATTCACTAAAGCTGCCGTGCTTTAGAAAGTTCTCTTAAACTGACATGAAAATCATAAAACGCCACTTACTTAAATGTAATTAAAGGAGACATTGACTACATTCATTATTGTTACTAAAATAAATGTTTTTGTAAGAGGTGCAGTTATGCAGGGGATATGGTTACTTATAGTTTAGCATCAGCTGCTGATATATTGCATTTTTGTTCAGATAAAAAACATATTCTCTCAGTTCTCTTCATTTCACGATTGAACAGAATGCTGTAAAACAAATACCGCGTTCCTCCCTGAACTTTGATACGTAAACACCCACATGGCTGAATGCAATCCCTCATCATCAAAAGCTAAGCTTTTATATATTTGATTCCTCTTCTCCTCTGCCTCCCCATCATCTTTTATCTGTGTGCTTAATTAGCCGGAGGATGAAAGTTGCCCTTTCTCTCCCTGTCTTCACTTAGCTGCATGAATTATAATGAAAGGTTACAGTTACTGAGAATCTGCAAATGAATGTCAGACGGTGGATGCTCGCTCACCGAGGGCTACCGATATGGATGCTAATCAGCTGATCAGACATTGACGGAGAGCCGTTGTGGCAGGGATGAGGAGGGGGATTCCTAGAAAAGAGGCAGCAGGGGAGTTTGGAAAAGAAAAATCAATTTCGGTAAAGTCTTTTTAATCAGGGGGAGATCTGTGCATCCTTGCACACAGCCGGAATCTGTAAAGAAAGAAATTGCAAATTTCAAACTGTAGAAACATTGTGCAGTAATCAACAAAGGGACCACAGAAGGTCAAAGCTAATACACCAACACCGATGCTACATAGTAACAGCATTTAAACTTGTGATCTAACCTTGCAAACATTAAAAATATTTGCATACATGCTGCAGTGATGAAAGTTCTGTCTCTGAGGTTTTCACAGTGTAACATCCTGCCCCCCCGCCTCCCTCCCTTTTTCTATTGCAGCGTACAAATCCAGGCGGTGAACGCCATCGGCTCCAGTCCGCTGAGTCCACCCCTGACGGCGAGGACACGCCCTCTCCCTCCGGCCCCGCCCCCCCTCGAATGCTCAGCGGCAGGCCCCCAGAGCCTGAAGCTGAAGTGGGGCGAGAACGCCAGCAACACACACACCCGAGCCCTGCTCGCCGACGACATGGTCTACACACTACAGATGGAGGATAAGAACCACAGGTGGAGTACGCACACGCACACACGCACACACACACACACAGCTCTTACATAATTGTTTACCTCATGAGATACTGGGAAGGGATTCAGCTTCCTGTATTCTATATCAGCACAACAAGTGTTGTTCACATACACTTGTTGTGCTGCAAGTCAAAGCAACTCCTGTTGTCATGTCAGAACAAGCTGTACATGGTGGAAATCATTGCCATCATACTAATATAATTATATATTTCTTCATATAGATCTCAAAACATAGCATAGATATTTTAGAATGGTCAAAATAATTAAGTGAATGCTTTGATTTATTACTTCTAAACTCCTTATACCTAAAAGAAAAACCCCAAAATGACTCACATAGTTCATTATTGCCGTTTTCTTAGCAGAATTAATGTTGACAGCCAGATTTAATAAAATCAACTCAGTATGTTCATAGTCTCATGAAGTCATTCCGAGCCCCAGCTTACACATCTGTCGAGACAAGACAAGATTAGTGTCGGTTTTTATAGATGGAGCCTCAGCTCTAACTGCGATGTTCCCCTCAGAGGATGTGCTCTCTGTACCTCAGTTCCTCCTTTTCAATTCCTCAACCCACAGCTAGTCAATACAGCAAATCAGGACCTAGGAGGTCAATACTACACACAAACCACAGACACAGACTGTGTGTGTGAGCAGTAACCAGATGTATCAGTGAGTAGTCACGTTGAAGGTACCTGGAGCCAGCCGGGATGGAGCCTCCAACAATACACCCTGCATTTAACTTGGCTGGGCAGACAGGAGTGGCAGAGACAAAGAACATGGCCTGCTGACAGGGAGACGGAGGGCACATTTGTTAATGTAGAACACAAATAGGAAACCGACTAAACCGAGAGGCAGCAGAGAAGCACTTTTATCCCACCTGTCGGATTGTTTCGCCCCCTCTCTCCATCCAGCCCTCTACAATCCTGGTTAGCCAGCTATCAGTGTTTGAATTAAGGCTTGGCTGACAACAAGTTGGCACCCATGGAATGGTCCAGGGTGCAGCAGGCAACAGATGGAGCAGACTGTGATCTGTTAACCTCTCCGTCACACACTTACAAACACAGAGGCATGCACGTAAACACAAACACCCTGCAAATTAAGACCGCTTTCACAGTTTACAGCTCACAGTTTGGAGAGTTTTATTTACCCCTTTCCAATTGGCATGGTGTGTGTGTGTGTGTTTGTGACTCTGTGGTCGTGCTTGGATGCGTACGCCTGCGTGGAACACATCTGGATCAGATGGTGTTTTTGAGAATCACCCTGGCATTTGTTTTTTTTGAGCAAGTTCCACAAGAGCTCATAATCTGCTGTAAAACGAAGAAAAACATTCACCTCCCCTGATTATATGAATTTCATAACACCTTATGTCCACGAAGCCCAATCCTGCACAGACAGATATTAAAACAGGGCGTGATATTCCGCAGTTTTTTTAATGCTGCTCCTCTTCTTTGTCCTCGTGGAAACAATAGAACCTTGTACGCCCTGTTTATAAAATCATAGCTCAAACTTTATTAGAAATTCTCTATTCAAACTACTAGCGACAGATAAATGATACACTTATGTCAAATTTCTATCCACGTTTTCTGTGCACACCGAAAAACAATTTAAGTGGCTCTGTGTCATTGAGGGCCAAGGTTTGTTTGTGTCCCACGGTACCTTTTTTATTTTGTCCAAAAAATAGCCTTAAATTGGTCACTGATTTATCATTAGGCAGGCCTGTTAAACCTCATTTCTGTCCACTTTTCCCTGCCTGCTCTCATGGTCAGACGTTTAGGAGGATTCAAGTGTTTTTCCAAATTTCTACACGCTAAAAACTTTAAAGGTCTTGCAAGTCAGTTCCCTCCACAGCAAAATATCTTTCCAGGAGGCTTAAAAAGTTCTTATAGAAATGTTTTTAATCACAGTTTATGAATTGGAAACAGTAGAAGAATTGTATGAAGGAAAGGAGAGCTTTTTTTTTGAAGATCTTATGAATAAGATCAGGGTGGCGGCAGTCAGTAGTGTAGTAGGTTAAGCGGCCGCCCCGTGTGTGGAGGATATAGTCCTCGCTGCAGCTGGCCCCGGTTCGAATCCCGCATCGGACGGCTAATTTACTGCGTGTCACTCCCCCTCTCTCTGCTTCCCGTCTATCTTCAGCTGTCCTATCATTAAAGGCATAAAAGGCCCAAAAAAATAATCTTTAAAAATAAATAAATAAATAAATAAATAAATAAATAAATAAGATCAAGGTGAAAGTTTCATAAAATCATTGAACGTTGACGGAGCGTCATGGGTTGATTAAATGGCTATTATAGGATGTACCTACTACGTAACATATATGTTTTTTTTTTAATTCCACTTTAGTCCTTACTGGATCTTCAGCATTTTGTTACACCCATTCCCAGAATCATTCAGATTGAACAAGATCATTTGATCAGTAGGAGAAAACTAAAATAGCAGCGTCTCCACACGGCCCAAATTCACAAAGATTCATATTTCTATTAATTCACTTTCTCTCGTCTTCATCTCAGTCATTTCCGCCGTCAGTAAACTGCCCGTAAACTCCTTAATTGACTGAATCGCCGTGTAATTCCCGACCGATCCACCTTAATTGCCTTTGCATAGAATTGCAGCTACCGGTGGTTATGACAGAGGTGTAACAGCGGCTGCATTAGCGGCACTTTCTTCATTTGTTGTGGCAGTGTGTGCAGGTGTGTCTTTTGTGTGTGCGCTATCAACAGATGAATGCTTTACACTCCTCCTCTTCCCGCTTTCGCTCTCTCGTCACACTCTATTAGAACGAATTAGCAGGAATGTTTTTTTTCCTCATTGATTAAATCGCCGCGGCAACCAGAAGCTTCATTGCTTTATCATAATGTATCGAGGGAGGTTGGAGGTGGCGTTTTAATAACAGCATATTGAATAGCCGGCTGCAATTTCTACAAATATAGTTTCAGATTTTCGAATTCCATCAGCGTCATTTTTTTTTTCTCTAACCAAACAGCGTGACTGTGTTTTCATTGTTTTTGACTTTGGCTGTATCCGGTCCGGTCTCTCGTGGCCTCTCGCTCTCTCGCTCTGCCTCAGGCCGATCTAATTCATATTTATTCATGTCGTTTTATTATTGGAAAAGTGACTTCATCCGTGGAGGACCTCTGGCGAAATGTGGACCCCCCCACTTCCATAAACTTCCTCCCATCTTTTGCTCTCTTTTGCTCTCTTTGTTTTTCTCCCATCCACCCGTGTATTTGCGGGTGTGTAAGATCATGTTTTCTCTGTCTTCTCTTCCTCCATCCCTCGTTCTCCCACCGCTCTCTTTCCCCCCATACTTATCTACATCTATGCAGACTTATCGCTCACGCTGTCCTCCCTCATTTTTTTTCCCTCCTCACCCTCTCTCTACCCTTTTTTAAGCCTTTGACTTTCTTTCACTTTCTTCTCATCTATATTACCCAGAATACCTCCTGGCAGGGGTATCGGGAGTGCGAGGGCGCCATGGCAACACGGGCAGTGCGGTGCGAGGAAGGTTTCAAACATTTGACAAAGTGGATTTTTAAAATGAATGCAGGTGCAAGAGCAGACACCGGGAGCTGAGCGGGGGTTGCAGTCGCTGCCGTTCATAACAATTATGCGTTCATATGTCGCTCGTTATGCCCGTCCACCCTTTCATCCATCCTCTATCTACTTTTCTGTCCTCCTCTCTTAAATTCAACTCTTTCATCTTTGCATCCGTCCGACGGTTCTTCTTTATTTCTCCATCAGTATCGGCCCCGTTTGTGTATTCATCAGTCCGCGTACCTTGTTTCTCCATCCTTCATCCTTGCATATTTATATTATATATTTTCTTTTTAATGTACGCCCATTTGTTTTTCCGCACAGCCCGGCCAGCATGCAATTCAGCCACTTTAAAAGCAAGCTGTTTCTCTCTATCTCTGCCTCTAATGCTTATCGATATGCACCCACACACATAAGTACATCCATATCAGACGATAATTGCTGGAGCTTTTACACAAACATTTTCACATTTTATCAACTACATACATTAATTGCGGTCCGAATATACAGATAGATAGTCTGCATGTTGAATTGACGAACTTATCAGTGAAGTTTCTGTGCTTTGCTAAAACTTCTCCTTATGTAACTCATCATATTACGTAAGAGTATTTCAAGGTAAGGCGCTCGCTTTAAGAAGCGCGGGAACTGATCCGTGATGTTATGCCAAAATAAATGTTAGCTCTTCTGTAGCCGTGATGAACGGTTTCGTGTTCAAATCAAAGCAGTGATGTTTTTTTTTTTTTTGGTAAAAGCACAAAGTAATCCGACGCTGGCATTCGTATGAATAAGTATAGAAGAGATGATAAACAACAAACAGAACAATAACACATCCTCGCTTCCTTCTAACCTCTCTCTCTCTCTCTCTCTCTCTCTCTCTCTCTCTCTCTCTCTCTCTCTCTCTCTCTCTCTCTCTCTCTCTCTCTCTCTCTCTCTCCCTCTCCTCCTTTGCTCCTTGTTATGGTTAATTGGTCGGCTGTTTGGCTCTGGACCGAAGGTGCAATTCATCTCATTAACTCTGGCCTGTTGATTTTGTGTGTGTGTGTGTGTGTGTGTGTGTGTGTGTGTGTGTGTGTGTGTGTGTGTGTGTGTGTGTGTGTGTGTGTTGTGTGTGTGTGTGTGTGTGTGTGTGTGTGTGTTGTGTGTGTGTGTGTGTGTGTGTGTGTGTGTGTGTGTGTGTGTGTGTGTGTGTGTGTGTGTCGGTCCAGTGTTAATTGCTTTGCTGATGGAAACTTATGACAATGGAAAAAATTGGATGTATTTACTGCGTCTACATAAAAATGACTCATTTCACGGCCGTGGGGTCGTTGAGCTGAGAGTAAACATGGAGTAAACAAGGATGCATGTAGCGTTTACACCGCAGCCGCTGAACTTCAATCCTACCAGCACTGGGGTGTGTGTGTGTGTCTGCGTGTGTGTTAACTGTAAAGGCCTGGCAGTGAGGCAAAGAATTAACAACATCGTATATCAAGTGCAGAAACGCGTCACATCTCTGTAGTGCGGCTACATAAAGAGCTCATCTGGAGTTATAGCCTTCCACTAAACCGTGACCTCTCTCATCTCTTCTCTCTCTCTCACTCCGTCGTCTCTTTCCCCTCTCACGGCAGATCCTCCATCATTGTCTACAGCCTTTTTATAATTACCACTCACCTCTCCTTTCCTCCTCTATTTCTCCTTTCAGACTTTTCTTCCTCCATCACTGCCTCCCTATCTTCTCACTTACCCCCATCACCTTTTGTCTTTCTCCCTCTCTCCCCATAACTCCCTTCCCTTGCTCAGACTTTTACCTTATTGTGCCGAAAAGCTGATAGCGCAGATAAATAACCCCCCCCTTTTTTTTTTCTCCCCCAGCTCAAACCCCCATTTCTCCCTGACTCGCTCATTCGCTCACTTATCATCTCTCCCTCAGTGCATCAATCTGTCCATCTAGCCAGCCAGAAACTTTTTTTTGGGGGGGGGGGCTCGTTTTCATCAGATTTTCGGCTTATGGCACGTCAAGTATTCCTCCTGTGTGTTCATAAATCACCGCTATCTTCGTCAAGGTTTACTCTCGTCTCTTCTCGACAGCATCCCTGTTTCTTTTCAAGGTCTCATCTACTTATTTCTCACAAACAGTTCCACTTTGCCGTTTGCTAAAGCCAATGCTGATGCAGACTTTTTTTTTTTTTTTTTAGAATTGCTGGCCGTCTTGAGGTAAATGAATAAACCTTTTAATGATACATGTAGGTCAGCGTGTTTAACTGGTAATGCCAGCCGCGATGAGTCACAGAAAGTCCAGGAATAATGCATCAGTCTCATCATGAACACGGTGTGAATCAGTCCTAAAAACTGGTTTAGTGATTAGTGCAACCCAGGTATCGATGTCTCATTCCTCAAGTTTTTTTAAACCGTGAGTTGCTCCATCACCACACATCTCTCCCTTCCTCTAATCTAATCACCATTACTCCTTCCTCTCACCTTCACCTCTCTCCTCACTCACTTTCTCGTCTCCGTCCTCTCCTTCAACCTTCGTTGTCGTTTACAGATTTCTCTCTAAATTTGTCTCTTTAACTTTCTTCGTTCATTACGTCTGTATCTCCGTCCAGGTTCGTGACGATCTACCGTGGTCCCAGCCACACCTACAAGGTCCAGAGATTGACGGAGTCCAGCAGCTACAGCTTCAGAATACAGGCCATCAGCGACGCCGGGGAGGGTCCTTTCTCTGACACACACACCTTCTGCACCACCAAGTCTGTCCCCCCTGCCCTCAAAGGTAAATGAATCTTAATCTAATCTAATTTATGAATGCATTTATCTCCAATTATCTCATAACAAAGTTAAGTTTGAACTTTTGAAGGGCAGTTGCAGGGAGTTATATTGCGAGGCGGAAATAAAGCAATACATTTATTTCTGTTTGACTGCTAGAGATGGCGTGTTTACCGGTACCTTACCTTGATTATTGCCTCCAATATGTGGTGTTTGCTGTAAACCTAGAGGCGCTAGCTTATTATAGCTATAATAATCACAGTAAAGAGAATCCTCTCAGGTGATATAACTGGAAAGTATTACGGTATGACTGCGAGGCTGTGAATGTCCGGCACAACACTGGCACATCCATAAATGGGAAAATAACAGCGTTAACGGTCCAAACAGCTTAGGAAGGTCGTCTGCAAATCAGCTTTCAGTTATTAATTAATAAGTCCTGGGGTAGAGTTTAATAAATGCAATTTGATTAATGCAAAATTTGGTTGTGTTGTGACCTCTGGTATAAAATGACATTATCCCCCAAGGATATTATTGCTTTGCAAAACAATTACCAGTCTAAAATGTCAAGCATTATTGTTAATATGAAGCATTTAGATATCAGGGAGATGGATGTTAGTATCTACACATAAATAGGCGGTTAGAAATATCTGGCCTACATTTGGATGAATGGATTCAGGTGTTTGTTTTCGGGCTTCTTTATGGAAATGTAAAGCCTCATGTGAAATCAAATCCGAGTCAGAATCACATTTTCGATTGCCATTTTATTCCCACTAGCTCCCAGAGTGCACCAGCTGGAAGGGAATATGTGTGAGATCACATGGGAGACTATCCAACCAATGAGAGGAGATCCTGTGAGCTATGTGCTCCAGGTGCTGGTGGGACGCGAGTCAGAATACAAACAGGTTCGTCACACACACACACATATACACACTCAAACACACACACACACACAGGTGACATGAGGATAGAGCTCAGCTCTCTAATATTGAGTTCATTCATTTTTTTTTGTGTACGACTACCGGGAGGATGTTTTCTAATCTCCCAGAGGAGAAGAATGAAACACACACACTTTTTCACACACTCACAACGTACAGATAAGATCCAGCAATCTGAAATTGAACTATTGAAGGTATTCTGCAGTGCCAGCAGAATTTATCGAATGGTATCGAAGGATTTTTAAATGAGAACCACAACAGAGAAACAAGTTGAGGAAAAAAAAAAGATCTTGGCCGCACTTGGAAAATATGGGATTAGCCGGCTGGCAGCTGGAGCGATGAGCCCGACGGGTAGACTGCTGACAAAAAGACATTTGTCTTCAGGGTCGTTTTACTCTCTGTTATTGAATTACCGAATGGTTAGAGGGAAGAACTGCTGATACTCACCAGCGGACAAAAACGCAGCTGTGTGTGTACGACGTATTTGCTCAATTCATTATGTGTACGCACACATCAGCTGTCAATACAGATCTGTAATGCCGCTGCTGGTCAGATTTGTCCTCCTGTTGTTTGTTTCTCAGTCTCAGAATAATGAAGGACAGTGAGTGAATGACCGTACTCGGGCACTACTTTTTCTTTCGCCAACTTCATAAACAAACCGAAATTCTGAAGGCTGGAGCTAAAAACTCGATAAGCCTTTGTGTCAAACTCCCACAGACCTCGAGTCTTCCCGCTGCATTGAAATGAAAAATGAAAATATCTGGCAGACACAAAAACCATTTCACTGTCCATGATCAACGATAATTGATTTTTTTCTAACTTGATTTTATTCATACAGCCTGATACTACAAATTAGATTTTGCTCGAGTGAAAGCATACAGCAACCCTTTATCCTTACACCCTCCATTCAATCAGAAAAACTCCCGAAAGGCTCGGGAAGAGCAACAGAGAAGAGACCCCTCTACTAGGACAGACACACATGCAAGAACTGTCGTGTGCACAGAGCAGATAAACACAGTACAAAACTCTACATACACTGTAATCATACATAAAGAATATGGATCGGTGGAGGACGTCAGGCAACTTCCAAAGTCACACGACCTCTTTTTCAACACGGAGGTCGACAGAGTCGCAGAGGGAGTGAGAGACAAGGACAACACGTACACAAGGGGGAAAGAGAAAAGACCGAATCTCCTGGAGGCCGAAGATTCAAATCCAAAACAACATCTGGAATGTGGAACCGATAGAGAGAGAGAGAGAGAGAGAGAGAGAGAGAGAGAGAGAGAGAGAGAGGTCTCATGGCCGACGATTGATCCAGCACAGAGAAAGAGAAAACAGAGCTGCAGTGGTTTTCGGGGGAAGTTTAAAGTCCTCTCACGGGCATGACAAACATGGACTATAAGAATAACACTTAAACTGAGACAGACTTGCATGTGTTCTTGATCAAAGATCATATATTCTGGTTTAGGGGTGATCTTGCTCTCTCTCATACAGAGAAGCGTTTGCCATTTTTGTTAGCTGGGGAAATCAAGGGATAAGAAACTTAACCCAGGGATAAACATTAATCATATTCAATGAAAGCAGGACTCTGTTTCGAGGTGCACTGTGGTGCAGCCGTGCCATGATGCCAGATGTGTTTTGTCATAATTTGACTTGAGCTGGTTTCCTTTGTAAATTGGTGTTGGCCCGCTGAGAGTGTCACCAAGCCCATGCTATGAAAACAAGCAATCATATGCCACTGTGACCGCAGCAAGGATGCAGGTGTCAAGTCCAACACAACACCAACCAGCTCATCTCACTCCCCACACTTTAGTAAAATACTCTAGTAACTGAATATGTTTTTAAAACTTTGTCCTGTCCCGTCTTTTTTTCTCCCCTCGCAGGTTTTTAAGGGAGAGGAGGGCGCGTTCCAAATCTCTGGTCTCCAGGGCAACACAGACTATCGTTTCCGCGTGGGCGCCTGCCGCCGTTGCCAGGATACGTGCCAGGAACTGTGCGGACCACTGAGCCCGTCCTCCTTGTTCACGCTGCGTCGCCAGGAGACGGCGTCGTCGGGGGAGCTGTGCGCCGTGGAAACGGGCAAAGGGGCGGGCCTGATCTCCAGCGACGAGCGCTTCGCCGCGCTCATCGTGTGCATGTTCGCGGGCTTCTCCATCCTCATCGCCTGCTTGCTACAGTACTTCTTCATGAAGTGAGGGAATTTTAAACTATCTATAGGATAGAAAGAGAAAGCAAAAATCACAGAGTCTATGAAAGAACCGAATGAAATCAAAAAAACACTTGAGATATACTTCTAAGGCTATTTGTTATTTTTTTTGTTTTTTTTTAGTCAAAGTACCGATTCTGGCTTTCCTCACCTTGTTCCTGTTGTTGTCTTCGGCCTTCACTTTGTATGGTCTCATTTCTCTCTATGTCTCTGTTGTCTTTGTATCATTGTCTGTCTCATTTGTTAAGGATTTCTGTCGAGGGAAGCCTTGTCTTAGCTGTACCTCGGTTGGGAAAGAAAAACTGATAATCAAGCCTTAAAAATAGCTGTGAGCAAAGCAGTTGCTCCTCAGACTGACTTGCATGTTTTTATTTTGTATCTTTTTAAAAACATATTCGATTAGAGAACGTGTATATTTCTTGACGGTCATTGCCTTACCTTTTTTTGTTTTGTTTTGTTTTTCAATGTGTAATTTTTTTTTTTTTTTTTGCTGCAGTCTTTATTCATTTCAGCCATATTCCAATGTAGGCTATCAAAGCTTTAGCCATTCATACCTTTTTTTTTATTATTCCGTTTGTTACTACTCCACAGGCTTGTCGGTCAATTCATGCAATCTGCACCTGCTTTCACGCGCGCGCGACTCACACGAGACACGGCGCGCGATGTGCAAATCTTTTATGTACATGCACACACGCACGCGCGCGCACGTACAGTTACACTCATGCAATGACGGTGAGAAACACACACACACACACACATTTCCTCCAATCACATCATATCCGCTCAGCTTTTTTAACATTCAATCACTCACTCATTCAGCTACCAAAGTGATTCATGCAATTCATGTGTGGTGTAAGATGCTGCTATCCTGTGATTTTGTTATATCTAAGAAAGAATGGAAAACCAGTAATCTAATATATATATATATATATATATATATATATATATATATATATATATATATATATATATATATATATATATATATTATATAAACAAATATATAATGCTATAGAAGTGATGTAATATAAGTGATGGCAATGTAAGGTCTGAACTACAGTGTAAAAGGAGAGGAGACTACTCTAGGTGCTCACAAACAGCAGCTCTGAGGTCAGTTCAGCAGCTCGTGCAGATGGTTGAAGGAGCCCTTAAAGACTGGTCTCGGATCAGAATATGAACCCTCGTAGGTGATGTGAATGTCGGGGCATAAACTGGCTTTAGCGTGTTTTTTTTTAGGAAGCCGAGCTGGGAAATGTGATTGGCTGCTTAAACTCACTTAGGGAAAGGGCTCGGGGCTGAGTATTTAAAAATTGGCCCCTCAGGTCAGTCCTTCCATATTCATACCATCTCAAAGTACCATTACTGCTACAGCCAATAATAGTAATACAATGCCCATAGCGTCACAGACCCAGAGGTGCTAACAGCCTTGCCGGCTTGCCGCTCTTCTCAGAGCTGTGTGTGTTAACCAGGAAAGCCATTAGCTTGAGCTTTATCCCCCCACACGCCCCACACTCTCTCTCCCTGCCATTTAGCCTGCCGCCAGCCAGAGGCGACGCTGAAGCTGTAGTTTCTCCTTCCACCCAGTCTGTGAATCGATACATTTGAAGACTCCTCTCCTCTTTTCTCCTCTCCTCGCCCCATAATTATCTGTAATTACCTTTTTTTTTTTTTGCTCTGGCTGCGCCTCTCTTTGCTTTCGATCCATCCCATCCTTCTGCTCATGCACTACTCTCTCTATATCTCTCCTTCTTTTCTCTCTCTATATTAAAAAGTGCTTTATTGACATGTAATCAGAGTAGTAGCAAGTCTGTGGTCTCTCCTCAGACGGACATGTTCTCTGGGGTCTTGAACTAATGTTCACTAACCAAACCAAGCCTTCGACAGAACACAACTCAAACAGAACAGGGCATTCTGACACATGTGACATCCCTCCCACCTGACTCCTGAACCCCCTTTACCCCCAACCCAAAAAACAAAGCCAAGGTACAGCCCAATATATATATATATATATATATATATATATATATATATATATATATATATATATATATATATATATATATATATATATATATATATATATATATATATATACCCTGATGATCCAAAGAAGTCACCCCGACCTGCATGATTAACATGTCTACTGTTGTCAGGTGGGGTGTGTGGGGGGAGAAGGATTGGGTGGGAACAGGGGGTATGGATGGAAGAGGGGTGGGGCCGTATTTTAGCCCCGCCTCTCAACTCTGATTGGCAGCCTGTAACGTACCTCAGGGATAAGGCCTTACAGAATCGTGTCACCCCCCCGCCCCATCGCTGTCAACATCGTCATCGTAATAGCCTCTCTTCCTCTTTTATCTCTCTATTTCTTTCTTTCTTGTTGATGCTGTATCTTGTCCTCTGTCTATGCTGTGCCTTGCTCCTGTATGTCAGTAAGCAAAGTGGTTTACTAGCTCAAAATACCTTTGCCAAAGTTGATGGGAAAGTTAAGGTAGAGTTCTTTTCTAGGTTTTATTTATACTATATATTTGCATACAGTACTTTACATGCCAATTACAGTGCAATCTTCATTTATTTATTGTTTAAAGATTAAGAGACAAGTGTAGTTATATACTAATTTTTTTTCCTTGTAGCATGTTTTTTTTTTTTTTTTTTTTTTTAATGGATGTATGTTAGATTGTATGATTAAGGCCAGCATTCCTTATCTCAGTAACCCTTTAAGTATTTCTCTTATAGCTGTTGGGAACCTGTAGCTCATCAGTCCATGCATTGCAGTTATCATTGCCGTTTCAAACATGTAACCAAATGCCTATGTGTTTTTTGTTGTTTTTTTCCATCTCCTGTTACGGCCGTGCACAGCTGAGCAGTTCTTGTAATGCTTAGAGAGACATGTAGCAAAGCCGGGCCTTAGGGTCAAGTCATCTGTATTGGGATAAATGTCGCTGCCTTTGGCTTTTTTTTTTTTTTTTTAAATCTAATTAGTGTTATAATGAAGCTTCTGATATCTTTTTACTGTTTTATTGCCAAAGTGCAGGCTTCTCGTGTCCACTAGATGTTGCGTTTGCAGTTGTCTAAAGGGTTTCGTGATGTTCTTCTGTGACGACGCAGCATTACGATTATTATTATTATTGTTATTATTATTCTCTCAAAAGGAAAAAAAACATTAACTTGATCTGTGATTATGCTTCTTTTCATATTATCTTTTATTATTTTGTTTTGTAAAGCAAAATGTGCCATTTATTTCGAAGATGTGTAGCCCCCTTTTTTTGGAGAGTCACACAACCTGATTTCAAAAACGGAAAGAAAAGAAAAGAAAAGGCAAAAACAATCATACGATGATTTCAGGCAGATGATGACAATAATAATATTGACGATTCCTTGTTCAGGCTAGTGCTGGTATAGCAGTAGTGAGTATTTTATATCCAGTATTTTGCTAAGAGATGATATACAGAGATATCTATAGAGCTATAGAATGAGATGGTAATACATTATGACTAACAGAGTTGAAGCACTTTTTTTATGCCGAGCATTAGTCTTGATGAGGTTAATACGAGCGGAGAGGAGACGCGTGGTCCCTTTCCCGCTCTGTTCCAAACACTACTGCCAACGCCGTCTGTTACATTCATTGGCATTATTCTGTCGTTGGCGTCACTGTGACATTTGGCATTACTGGAGCATGGTTCTGTGCTTCTCAAGCGGCACCCTGCTCCCTGCAGAATGCAAACTACGGCAACAAAAGGAAGTTCATAAAGGGGAGCACGGTGGCCTCTCTCAGACGTGCTCATGGTGTCTACCTAGCCTGTTGCATTGTAGTCGACAGGTGACGTGTGAGGTGTCCTGTCCTTTTTTAAAACCCTTGATGTTATGTTGCCCAACCTTCCCGCCCTCCCTTTCCACCCATCCCCCTATTTTCAAGCCTTAAACGCCCCAGTGGGAGAGCAGAGGTTCGCCTTGTGTTATTGGTCGAGCTCAGGCCAGTCGTGTTAGTGTTGCATAGTCCGAGGTTAACGCAGTGTTAACCGGAAGGCTGTGCGTTTTGTGGGCAGGGTACTCCCTTTATGTGCTTTATTGTTATTTTTAAAAATGCTGGTGATTCTTTTTTTATAGACACACCCTTCCCACCTTTACCCAACCCATCCCCACCCATCCCAACCCTGCAGGTCCTGCACATTTTGGCGGGTTATGTCAAAGAATGAGAGACAATTTGTTTGCCCAGCAACCCCACGTCTGTGCCTTCTGATCAGTTTATTTTCTTCTTTTTTAATTTTTTTGTTTTTTTTGTTTTTGTTTGTTTGTTCGTTTGTTTTTTGTACGTTTTACAGTAAGTAGAGATTTTGACTGAGAATTTGGCGATTTGACAAACACACACAGAGACTCACAGGTATTTAACTATTTTTTAAGAGAGACGAAATAAAAAAAAAGAAACATATTTTTACCTCACGATTTAAAAAACAAACATTCCAATGTTGTCATGGTCTACGAATTGAAAAAAAAAAGAAAGAAAAGAAATTCATGCATTTCTTCTTGTATTGTAAATGTTAGACAATTTCATATGCATTATATAAAAGAAACTGCCATATCAATTTTAATGTATAGATTTTTGCAAATACTACCCTATGTATGTAAGACGTAACTGTATCGGTAGCGTATATATAATATATTTATGCCCAATAAATGTTTTGATTTTTTTTTCTGACTTTGAATCCACCTGTAGGTTTTTATTGTGTGTGTCATTATTCATCAGCACTTCACATACACTGTTCTACATACATATATAAATATAAATTGTGCTTTTTTTAAAACATATTAGTGACTCATATGATGTTTGATAAACTAACTAGCAGTCTAGATAAAGTCGGTGCAAAACAGCTTCCCTGGAATTTACAGTACTGTTGTGTAGCAGTGTTTATCTTCAAGATTTAAAGGTACAATATGTAAGATGTTCACTGCATTAAATCAGAAAATTAATATGCTATATCATCAGTTCTTAAGGAAACATTTCAAGTTGAAATGCGACAGCCAAAATGTTCTTATTTTGAAATCTACTGCTACTTTTGAATTCGGATCAGTTAGTTCCGTGTTCGATATCCGGGGTTGCCAGGTATGAAAAAAAATAGCAGAATACACAGCGCACTACAACGATGGAAGCGAGCGAGCACAGCAGTTTGACAGAGTTGGACTCTGAGAGACAGAAACAGGCAAACAAAAGAAGTGACGTTACAGCAGCTGGGAAAGTTTCATAGTTTATGGTGCATGTCAACTTTCCAGAGCGGTCCGGAGGCAAAACACAAGAGAATGATTCTCCAGGTGGTAATGTATGTGTGTTTATTCCACACATACAAAATCAAACACTTTACAACAATACTGATGATAATCCTCAAAATCCAATTCTCCAATCTCCTTCCAATACCAACTCCACAACTCGCTACCCCAACAAACATTTCTCCGTCCCTTTTATCTATTTCCCCTTAATCACATGACTAATTAGTTTAAACCATTGATAGGGGTTTTTACATATTTACACATATTTTAATAAACTATAAATATTTACATAAATACAATATAAACACCTATTTACAAACCATATACCATTATTAAACACCAACAAATACATACACATGAATATATAAGCATGAACCTATTTACATAACCCCACACAAACTCCCCTACTCCCACTTCCCACTTCCTGCTGTCCTCCAGAACCATACATAAGAGCCACGTTCCCCGGGGACCTGTTTGGACGTGACCCCATGTGCAGACAGAGCAGCAGGTTGTGGTAAGTTTACCTTTGTTACGCCCTAGCTCAATCCACAATATACTTTGAACACATCTCCTATGCGTCCTTCTTACAATATGCAGGGTTCCCACGGGTGCTTGAATTCCTTGAAAATGCTTGAATTTCAATTCAGTGTTTTCAAGGTTGTGAAAAACGCTTGAATTTTTTGTGAAGTGCTTGAAAATGCTTAAAAATTGCACAATTAGTTAAAAATCAAAACAGTCAATCTACCACCATATGAAATAATGCTAATTAGACCCATATTATTATGCCATACAGTGGCACCGCTGCGCTTCCCATGACCATCATGGCAAACACAACTAGTAGGCTACCTATTTAAAGGTGCTGGAAAAATGGAAAAACTGGTGCTTGAAGGTGCTTGAAAAGTGCTTGAATTTGTTCATGAAAAAGGTGTGGGAACCCTGAATATGTGCATGCCTATGGGGGTAACGGCGAGCCCGTCGCTACAGCGCACAAACTCCGTCTTGATAGTTCTCAGTTTGATTGGTATTCGACGGAAGTCACCGGAGGAGATGCAGGTTTGGCGGTGCAGAGGTTTGTGAAAGCTGCTGTTTAATTCAGCTGCACCCACACAGCGGCAGCGGTTGAGAGATTAATTAAGATAACCTAAAACCAAATTAATGCAGAAATCACGTAATGGAAATGCTACTGCCAGCGAGTCTAATGCAACACTGACAACTGTTTTATACGATAAAAACAAAATGCCCAGAACAGCAGCAGCTGCCGGTGTCTGAGGCCGGCGCTGGAGACCTGAAAGTAATACAGTAATTTTACATCGTGTAACATAATCACGTGAGGGTTTCTCATCATTTTCATGTGTGTTACCTAATGTCAGTGCACGTGTAGACTGCTCACGCGAAGGGGAGTCAGATTCTGGAGCTATATAGCCAGTTCGTTATAGTCGTTTGTCTTGCCGTAAACAGAAAAGAATGTGTAGGATTGTTTCCAGTAATCGTATTTAAACCCAAAATCTGTAAATTGACAAGTAAATGAATGAAATGCTTGCAGTGCATGCGCGTTCACACGAAGGGGAGTCCACAACACTGGCAGCTGCCTCGGCAGGTCAGTGGGGAAGTGCCACTAGTAGCTGCCACTGCCACGAACTGGGCCAGCCTCCCTTTCTCTGTGTTTATGTTGCTGGACGTAACTGCTATGAATCAATCTCCCTTACTCTGATTTACCGCCTCTTTCTCTCTCATTGAGAAGAAGAAGAAGATACTTTATTAATCCCTCATGGGGAAATTCTTTTTTCACTCTATTTTATTTTTTACATGCATTTTAACCCGGACACACACACATGCAGTACAACGGCATACACATGCAAATGTGGAGAGAGATTGTGGAGTGATGACCAGCCAGCCAGACCAGCGCCCAGTGAGCAGTTGGGAGCGATCGGTGCCTTGCTTAAGGGCACCTCGGCAGTGCCCAGGAGGTGAACTGGCACCTCTCCAGCTACCAGTCCACCTTCCATATTTTTGGTCCATGTGGGACTTGAACAAACCGAACCAAACTCGTGTCACTATTTTACAGCGTAGATTAGGAATCAGACTCAGATAAACAAAGCCAGAACACGACAGGCAGAGTATCAGAGTTTAGACAGTTCAGCGGAGTCAGCCTGGCACTGCGTGACTCGCTTCACTGTTTGGAATTCAATCTTACTTATTATACCTTTAACATGAGAATGACAATTTTGCACAAGCACAGCTTTATGTGCTGCTAAAACATAGCTGAGCAATAATCAAAATTTACAATATTAGGCCTTTAAATTATGATTAATGTTCTGGATTATGTATATCGAAAGAAATCTTTACGGTGGGAACATCTGACTTGTTTTTGTGTGTCAGTTTTTAACTGGACTATCGTGTGTCTGCATGAAGGTGTGTCAGTCCTAGATTTACTCTCTAGTGGCCTCGATAGTGTTTAGTTTATAACACACACACTATTATCCCCTGCTGTCCCTGAAGGCAACCGCAGACAGACTGCTGCCTCGTCCGCTCGATTCCAGTCGCCCTGCAGCGACCCAAGGACACCAGGAATAAATAGTCTTTCAACCTTCTGTGCCATCGTTTTTGTGTCGCCCGTACACCGGTTTGGTTTGAAGTGCTCTGGAGTTTGAGAATGATTAAATAGGCGCGAGAGCAAAAACAACACTTCTCAGCTTTATCTTTTTTTAATTATAATAATATAACAAATGACTGTTTTCAGGAAAGTTCACCGCAAGCAGTGGCCATGTGGTGATTCATTCTTCCAGACAGTGAGCTGCAGCATGAATAAAGCTAAAGGATAAAGCATGCAGGGAGTATTAAATTGGTCTGGTGGTGTGTAGATTACTGGGCAAGAAGAACAATTCAAGTGACTGAATGTGGTATGACCCGCGGTATACAGGCACCACAGTATTATCTCTAGTTTACCAAGAGCAACAGTGTGATTTACTAACACACACACACACAAAAGAATCAATCAGCTGCTGTCTTGGTGGCAAAATACAAAGTGGAAAAACTGTATTTTACTTTTGGGGCTGTGTAATCTAAAGTTGGGGCGCGAGTCAATAACAGAACACTGAAGAGCACACAACCTGTCCAACTTTTGGGCTACGGCAAAAAACAACAAACAAAAAAACAGGCAGTGTTCCTCCACCGTCAGCAAAGAAGAAGAAGATGAAGCAATCGAATCATCGAACTTGATCTGGAAACAGTGCGGCCCAGGCTGCTGAAGGAATCTACATTTTCCCAGTGGAGGATCATCAGGACACCATAACATAACACATAAATCACTAGGGTTGCACGATACCCACGGGACCCCGTGGTGCCAAATCGTAACGGTTCCAACTATACTAGAAATTCTACACGACGGTACTACCGTGGATTACTATACTACCGGTGCCAGTTTCCACTACCTCTGCTCTCCTCCCAGCTTCTCACTGCATGCTACTCCCTTGTAAACAAACCCACATGGCAACTCCACAGCTGCTGAATGATTGGCTGTTTGCCTGTTACTGGTGACAACTGAGCATCTGTGGAGAAACAAGTCGGATCCTTGGTGGCCACAAGAAAACTGGAACAACAGTGGAGTCCACGCCTGAATAGGTCAGGGTTGTTTTGGCAGCCTTTGCAATATGAAGCAGGCGGTCATAATGCTATGGCTGATTAGTGTGTATAAAATATGTCTATACACAGTCCTGATCCAAGCCCAGTGGGACACCTTAGGGATTCTGTGAATCGTGTATCCGTCCGTGAAACACTTGCATCTCTTCGGCTAAATCCACACACCAAATAAATTCCAGCTTCTGTTAGGGTGCACGTGCACGAGCACGGTGTGCATACATGTTCATGCATACCAGCTGCATGTGCTCGCATACTTTCATACAGATGGAGTGTGATGTGATGCTCCTCCATTGTCAACCTCCTCCTCTCTGTCAGAAGATAATTAATTCACTTTCCGCTGCAACAGCCCACATCTGAATAAACTAATATGACTCACGGATTAAACCTCTCTCCATTCACCTTTTGTTTTATTGTCTATTTTTTCATTGCACAGTTGTTTTAATAGGGACCTCTTGTCCTCGTTCCTGTTATCGCACACCTCTTCTTTTCATCACCTGTCGTCCACCCACCATCTTCTATAAGATACCATCGCAGCTTTTTTCCCCATTAATCCACTTTGGATTTTATCATCTTGTCGCATTTTATGTTATTTTTCAAAAGATTTTTCAGCTCTTTTCAAAAACCTCTGCTGAAGATTTTATACTCGGACACGTCTGTGTTGATCAGGTACCTCAAAGGTGACCGCTGGGTGCTTGGAACCACGTTCAGCATCTAAGGGCAGTCTGGTGTCTTTGTAGCTGTTTTAGGTGATAGAGTAGCGCTGTGCCCTCCTAACCACACAAACACAAAACGCCAGGCGAGATGACAGACAACACGCTGCTGTGTTAAGATTGCAATCTTCTGACTGGTGTTACACCCCCGCTAATATTAACATCACATAATGGATTATTTAAAGGTCACCTGGGGAGAAGATTAGAGGTCTTGTCAGGGTGCTGCATGTGTCCCTCAGTCCACTTTTTGTGTTGTGCGTTTTATTTCAGTGATGTTTGATGGGGGTGCAAGGCCGGCGTTAAGAGGTTTGTTAGTTTCACAAAGCTCTCAGTTTGCAATTAGGATCCCATGCCTGTTGGAAACAGAACATTAGCTGATTGTCGAGTGGGTGCCAGCTTGGATGAAAAATATGAATTTTGTTTGCAAAAGAAAAACAAAGATGAACTTTAGTTTGAATTTAGTTTTTTTTACTTTACAAGACTTTATCATCAACAGATACATTACCCAGCAGGAGATATTCACAGACATCTTCAGGAAAAAAAATGAGTATATATCCTGTAGATTAATAAATAGTATGCCATGACATCAGTATGTACAGAGATACATTCTTCAGTGCCAGGAGGCCATGTTTTAAAATCCAGTGCAGATTAGTGGAGGCTGCTGCGGTGAGTTGAACTGCTGACCACCTGAGTGTACAGCGTTGAGTTGTAGAACATTACAAAGCAACTATTTACAAGTTAAAGCAAGCGTAACATCATCACTTATAGACGGCTCACTGATGTTCTTTGTCCAAAAGGAGTGCAATGATACACTTTACAATATGAACAATTTCCCATCTGTTGCATTGTGTTATACATAAAAAGGAACTGCTATCTGAAAACATTTTTTTTGACAAGGTTGGCACCTTTGGTACGTCACACCATCGTGCACTGCAGTCACCCATGAAAATCGGTTTCCACTGGGCGCCCATGCAGCCTCGTCCTGCTTCATTTGGATTTGAAAATCAGACTTCTAGCACATTGAGAAATAAGACAAGACATACATCATTTAACTTAGTTTTTTTTTTGCATGTTTGATTCAACCGTTGAAGATGTTTTGGGAATGAGGAACAATTGGTGCCAAAGATGACCGTGAATCCACATGACTGTAATCTTTTTTTCTGAAGGTGTGCATGGTAAAAAAAAAAAACTATTTTCATTTCCTATCAAAGGTGGATATTCCTCAAAGTAGCGCACTGAATCTTGTGACAGAAAACAGAATGACAAATCTGCTACATGTTTTTTCATGACTGGATCCACAGTTAAGCAGTTAAGTTGGTGAAGGTAACTGACATCAGTACACCTGAGATGGCTGAAATCCCAAAATGTTTCATGGCGTGCAGTTCATGGGACTCAGAAAGACATTTATGGCCACTGACATGTTTTTTTTTTACAGCTTTCTTTGTCTTAAGAACCAAAGTGATAAATGTGCTGCACTGTCTAAATGACCTCTGACCCTGAAACCGTCCTTATGTGCAGTGTTATTTTTTTTAGCAAGAGCCTGCAGCTTGAATAATGAATGATGTGTAATTACAAAAATGAAAGACAAAGATATCTATATATCTCAGAAATGTTTGCATTCTGTAAACTCTCATACTTGCTTCGTGGTTCTCGTGTACCCAAACTCTGACCTTGATGTTAAAACCCACTGCAGTTACACAGGAATATCTGTCCTCTTCATTTCAGGGACTGTACTTGAAACACATTGGACCTCCCTCAGCAGCATCAACACAGCATGGACTTGAAATTCCAATATACAGGGCATTAGCTTGTCAAATAAAATAAAAAATAAAAGATTAACAGTAACATAGAACTTTTACATCTTCACACTCTCCAATACAAATTCCATACGTCACGTTCAAAAGAATGACACACAGTTCACACCTGCAAATAATATCTCTCTCTCTCTTTCACACACACACAACACAGAGACACACACACTGCACATCAGCCCCTCTGTGAAGGAGTACAGATGTGCCACAAGTTCTACAGTGCTTTCTTTGTCATCCAGAATATGAATACAATATAAGGCAATTGTATATGTCTAAGATACTCGTGTGTGTGTGTGTGTGTGTGTGTGTGTGTGTGTGTGTGTGTGTGTGTGTGTGTGTGTGTGTGTGTGTGTGTGTGTGTGTGTGTGTGTGTGTGTGTGTGTGTGTATTTATGGCCATGCTCGGCCCTGGTGTATGTTGTTCACGTTTGGATCAATACAAGCACTTCACACTGGTGTGTGTTTTGCACTCCAGCAGTCGTCGTGCTTTTCAAAATGCTGATGAGCGTGTCGTGTGAATAGCACTTGCTGAAATCATCCAACAAGAAAATTAAAACATTTAAAGGGGGGAATAAAAATCGAAGTTATATCGGTGCATGTTGACAAAGTGAAAAGAGGCCTGCAGCTTTTTTTTTTGCGCATTTCTCATCCTCTTTTGTCACACACAGAACCGTTTTTCCCCCCGGCCTGACAGAAATGATTGCTTCTAGGTCAGCGTTATCAGCTTAGGGTTGATTGTTTTGCACACACTGTCCTGACATCTTGACAGTCTCGCGGTTTAGAAGCTGACTGTGGATTCCGTCCAGCCGTTCGAGCCGTCACCCTTCACGGTGCTGGCTGTGCGTCCTCGTTGCGGTTGGCTGTCGGTCAGGCCAAAGAGGCGCGCCGCTGCGCCTCTGTATTTCCACGACATGGTGTTATAGAGGATGGGGTTGATGGCTGCACTCAGGTAGAAGAGAACCACGGACACCAAGCTGCAGTATTCGGACAACACAGACAGCAACGGAGACGGTGCATCCAGAAAGCGGAACTGCAGGTAGCGACCCACATGGAACGGCAGCCAGCAAAGGACGAAGGCCAACACCACCACCACTGCAGGAGGAGAGAGAGGAGTAATGGACAAGGGATGAAGAGAGAATGAATAAAGTTGCAAATAATCTTTTCTACTTAACTTAGAGACGTTTTCTTATTCTGTCTCACATAGGCTGAAGTTAGAAAGCAGATCCTAGCCTACTCCTGCATATATGTCCGTAATGTGCGTAATTTACGCGCTCTCCAAACTTACCCAGCATCTTGATGGTCTGTCTGTTGCTTTTGTCCCGGTGAGCCACACGGGAGTTGATGTTTGTCTCTCTGTGTCTCTGCCACAACCGACGGCCTATGAGGCTGTAGAGCACTGTGAGACAGAACACCGGCATGAAGAAGAAAACAGAGCTCAACCAAACCATGGCGCCCATCAAGCCTGACTCCACTGCGTAGTGGGTCATCTTACATTCCCGGGTGTCCTCCAAGACGGAGTCAGTCGCATTCATTTCTGAACTTAAATTTGTCGGCCACATGCTGTCACGCTCCACTCCCACCATGACAAACACGGGTCCGGCGCTCAATAGAGACACTGTCCAGAGTAGAAGTATGAGGGCGCGCACACGCCTTTTGGTGACCAGAGCCTTGGCGCGCAGGGGGAAACAGATCGCCAGGTAGCGCTCCACTGACAGCGCGGTGATGCTCAGGATGGTGGAGTATGTGCATGACTCTGAGACGAACTGAAAGAGCTTGCAGAGCGCGTCCCCAAACCGCCAGGGCCTGTACCTCCACATACGGTAGAGGTCCAGTGGCATACAGAAGAAGATGAGCAGGTCGGATACGGCCATGCTACATAGGTACAGGTTAGTGGTGGTGCGCATGTCTCGGTACTTGCTCACTACCAAAATGGTCATGACATTCCCGACCACCCCGACCAGAAACAGCAGCGTGCAGGCGATGGTGGTGGCAGTGAGAAGAGGGATTGAGAAGTAATTGGTTGGAGGCCGGCCGAGGTCAGCGTTCCTTGTGACGTTGTGGGTCTCTTCCCAGCTGCAGTTATGGGAGAGGCACTCCGAGAGATTGGGCCAAGAGGGCATGCTGTCGCCGCGCGGTTATTCACGGGGCCGTGCCTAACCCAGACTGCTATAGGCACCTCGGGTCTGGGACTCCTCAAACCCCTTGGTGCTACCCTGTCCTCCCATCATCACTGGTTGAGCTGCAGAGGTAAAGTTTGCGTGCGTAAAACCAAGATCCAAGAAGCGTAACCCTGTCCATGGTGAGGCTGAAAAAAGAAAAAGTCACAGTTCTGAGCGGACAAATCACGCATGAAATCCTCCAGGGGACAGATAGTCCTCTCCAAAGTCTAACACAAACATGAGGCTATTAAAGGTCGATCCAAATTATCCACTTCATCTGCAACACGTACTCTAGAGTGGCCCAACTGTGTTTGGGGACTGAGAGTACTCGTTTTTAAAAGAAGAGTGGGCGTTTTAATTACCAAACAAATAACATGCTGGATATTTGTAAGCTAGATGAAATTAATGCGGAGGTGTATTCCAATCAGAACAGATGCCGCAGGGGAAAATACGCACAGACACAAACATCTACCACCGAACAATGATTCAAGAAAATATCTAACTTAGAGACAAGTTATGTCCTTCATCCTCTCAGTTTGTGAGCGCCACCAGCAGCTGAGCGCTTTGCTGAAAAATGAAGCATGAGAATCCTTCAAAGAGTCCCAAAGAGTTCCCATCACTGGCAGCGCGTCCCTGCGTTTGCGCGTCGGGCAAAAACAAAACAGTGGATCCGTGGACGAGTTGCATCGGGCATCGACGGGGTGGTGGTGAGTCACAGGCAGGGTCGTAATGATGCAGCAGCAGCAGCGGTGAACATCTGTCCAGGGGGGTGGGGATCAGGTACCGGAGCTCAAACTCAGCCAAACACAAACGGATAAACAACAACCAGGGTGAAAATAAAGACTGTTTGACGGAACGGAGAGAGTTTTATAAAAGTCACAAGCACCACGAAGAAACGACGCATTGTCAACACAAGAATACAAAGGAGACTTCAGATAATTTAAGTAGAATAAAGTAGGTGAGACATCCACCGGGGCTTTCCCCAATCTGCTCCTCTAGTTATGATGCATACCCATTATATGGATCCTGATTCCCAGTGCGCAAAAACAGGTGAAGTGGTGATGCTCAAAAGAGGGTGATGTGTGTGGGGAGGGGGTCCACGTTGAAATCAGTGCTGCAACGCCGCCTACAGGTGCTTTTAAGGCAGTGTCGTACTGAGGGAGAATCCAAATGGGAGTCTGACCTGCTCCAGAAGTGTGGCAGCTCATCCTGCAAGGAAGTGAGTAGATATGATATTTCCCCCCCACAGGGATCAATTTAGATCATCAGTGAACAATTATAAGATCAAATCTGGCCTTTGCTCCTTAAATAATCAGCATTTTGACTTTTTCTAATGAACCACTGAGGGTTAAAGTTTTTAAAAGTGCTGTTCTTGCCTGGTAGCATTATCTCTGATTAGTTTGATATCTCAGAGCTGCACCGTGCCCGCATGGAATCGTGTAACTCCACGGTCACAAAGCATCAAAATGCATTACAGCCACTCTGAAGCTCGGATTTTAATTCAAAGCTCAATTTGCCCACAGCAGAATGAGAAGAGGGAGGGGGGCTATGATGTGGCACTTATCAGTGTGCACCATTCCTCTTTCTAAGAGTGTTTGTAAATTAGCAAACCTTCATGTATGTGCAGAATATCCTATTAAAAACTGCTGCATACTGTGTGATGAGGTCAGAGCAGAGTCACTCTAGTGATTTAGCAACAACTGCCACTAGAATTAATATGTCATCCCCCATCATAACTGGCAAAATAATTGGCTTCCGCCAAAGGCAACAGATGGAAACTGCAGAAACTGTGAAGTTGAGAGAAAAAAGGTCTTGAGATTTTAACCACAGTGTTTCATTTCATGCCCCTAAAAGCTGATTTCTAGTCACTTTCATCGACTTTTCATAAAACCCATTTAATTTGGTCGGCAGCTGCAAAGTTTGGACGATGTTAAATGCACAGAAACTTGCTTCTTTAATGTTGTTCTTGATCTTTAAGTGAATACATTTGAAGAAATCATTTGAAGTAGTGGAAGCAACAAGGTGGTGCAGTTTCAGAGCTGGGTCCTTTCTGTGTGGTGTCACCTTTCCTTTGCTTTGCAGTTTGCATCTTCCTCCTGTGTCTGTGTGGGTTCTCTCTAGCTTCCTCCTGCAGTTATTACATTATTGGAGTTATTAGGTTAATTGGTGGCTCTAAATTGCCCGTAGGTGTGAGCGGGGATGGTTGTTTGTCTCTATGTGTCATCCCTGTAATAATATTGTGACTTCACCTGGGTGTACCCTGTCTCTCGCTCAGTGCCAGCTGGGATAGGCTCCAGCAGTAACTCTGCTAATCTCGGTTTATTTCCTTTAGTTTATCTTTATCCTTTATCTTACTCTTTATCTTTTTGATAAGACCTAACTTCAGTATTATATTCGTGGTATAACAAACACGGTCACAGTACACCGGATCTTTATTTATGTATCAGTTACAGTAAACAGGAACATGATTTACTCACTTTTATTCCATTTACTTTTAGGGTGTTCGCCATAATAAACACATTATTGTCACCGGTTTGAAATCCTGCTGCACAGTGAGGATAGAGAGCGAGAGAGAGAGAGAGAGAGAGAGAGAAGAGAGAGAGAGAGATAGAGAGTAGAGATAGAGAGAGAGAGAGAGGAGAGAGAGACTTTTATGCCGATGATCTCTCTGATATTACTCTCTCTGCTCGTTTCCATCTCTCATTTCTCTATGGTCTTCCTATGCTCCTGTCTCTCAGAGCCGCAGATGCCTCGAGAGAGCCTCTTTCATGCGAGAGGAGAGAGAGAGAGATGAAAAGAGAAAGACAGAGCAGCAGGGATCCTAAGAAACCAGCAGGACACTTGTCAGGACACTTCTGTCTTTTACATCCTTTTCATCACATCTGGTATGTTTGTCTCTGTATTATGATGTGAGTGTGTGTCCAGACTGTGTGCGTGTGTGTGTGTGCGTGCATGTGATGGGCTTTTCAGTGGGCCTATGCTCATAACAGCTGCGGTAATGATCATAATAGCCGAACAACAAGCTGAAATCACAAAATTGCACTGTCTCTGGGACAACAGGAGGTAATGACGGGCATCTTCACTGAACTATCATAGCTGTGTTTTAGTCTCAGGGGAGATTTTTCTGTCTGTTTGTGTCTTTTTATGGCTGCCACGTATGTATATGAAACACCTCTAGTTTCCAGGAGTTCATCTCTCTGTGTGTGTGTGTGTGTGAGCCTTTTATTACTTTACTGCTGTGTATTCTCCACATGCGACACATTTAGTGCTTTACTGTTTCCGTACAGGTTCTTGTGCATGTGGCTCTGGTAAAAAAAACATTAAAGTGTTTTGGTTTTGATGATTTTATCTGAACTATGTCTCGTGGGTGTGGTGGTAGAACGCAGGGTAAAGTCCCTGTCATAAGCACGCACACACACACACACACACACACTTGATTGCCGGGTGTGTGTGTGTATTTATATGTGAGAGGCGCAGTACATCCCTTAATCCACACGATGGAGGAAGAGATCTCTTTTGATTTGCACTTGAACCTCTGTGTGTGTGTGTGTGTGTGTGTGTGTGTGTGTGTGTGTGTGTGTGTGTGTGTGTGTGTGTGTGTGTGTGTGTGTGTGTGGCTGCCAAACTTCTGAATGGTTTTATGGTACAGGTATGATATGAGAGCTCTGTCAGCTGGGTGCACACACATAAATGATAACACGTACACACAGGTTTAAATACACTAAATGAGGCTTCAGGGTGAATAACTAAACCAAATTCCTGCTGTTGTTGTTTTACACTATCAGTTCCTTTTTTGTTTCAGGTGTTTATTTGTTTTATTGCTTATGCAAATACATAAAGACTCAATTTATACACATGACAAACTATAGGCTGGAGCAGTGTCCCCCCCTTTACTCCCCCTAAAGGACTCCTCCTACTTCAACAAAACTCCAGGACTTGTTTTCATCCAATGAGAAAAAAGCCTGTGGGAGGAATGAGTTCCTGTGATTGGTTAAAGAGTTAAAGAGTCCCCTCCCTTCCTGAGGAGTTGGAGAGAGTTCACTGTGAGTTAGTTTCACAGCCACACATACTCAGTTACAGAGCAGAGAGAGAGAGAGTGCACACAGGACTTTGCTGTCCACTGTCTGCACGCTTCTTTTGTGGAGAGTGTGTGTGTGTGTGTGTGTGTGTGTGAGCTGCCGTCCTTTTCAGTGAAGCCAAGTGGACTGATCACTCACCAGCATGTGGGCTGAATGTCCACAAACAGAGCAGGTTGGTAATGTCTCCCCTCTCTCTGCTTCTCTTACTGTGTCTGCTGTGTTTCTATTTGTGTCCGTGGGGCTGGGGGGGGGGGGTGTCTCTGTGACACACTTCTTGGGTTTGGGATGTCATGGAGGAGAATGTGCAGTATGTTTGAGTCTGTGATTATACTTAACTGCTCCTATAGGTGGAAAGAAAACAAGTGGGACATGGTGGAAATGTGTGTTTATGTGAAGATCCTTGAGTCTCTTGGTCCTTCAGTATCGAGGTAAAGCTGCAACCAGTAGTGTGTTTGGCTGCACAGGTGTGTGTGTGCTGTCCTCATTCTCACAGCCTGTTGTGAAAGTTGGTTGCTGCAGCTGGAATGTCATGGAAAGACTGGAGATATTTTCTCTGTCTCTGCTCCTCTCTCATACCAACCCCCCTCGTCCTCCTCCTCCTCTCCCCCTCTGTGCACTCTTCTTCTGTTGTCTTTGCAACCGATACATACGATCCTGACCTCTGGCATTCAGTAGTCTTCCCTTTTGCACTGTAGCATGACCTCGATACTCTTCTGTTGTGTTGACACCGTACACACACACACACGGTCGACTTCTTTGCTGTTATTCCTGCCCGAGACTTTTAAGTGTGCGCATGTGTATCGACTCTATTCCATGCGGTGCTATCCCCGGAGATACACATCAATCATTAATCTGGACAGTGGTTGAAGTTGAACTATTTTACTCCCCAATCACCTACAATTCTTGAGTTAAACATAAAGTTATGTAACAAGAGCAGTCTTCTTCTTCTTCTTCTCATGAAGGATTGGAAGGACTTAAAACGTTTCCAGTCTGACAGGCAGACTTCTACTGTAAATGTATTCCAGATGTTGACTACGCTCATATGTTCCTGCTATACGCTGAACCCCCTGTCAAAATCCCACAAGCCCTGTTTTGTTTAGAGTCTAACCGCGGGTCTGAAAATGAGAAATGAGAATTTGTGGCTCATTGAAACATTTTTTTTTTGTACAACATGTCAACTCAATTCTGGAGCTTTCATTGTCAATCCGCGTCATGACGCTGCTCGTTGCTTGTATTGGAAGGGTTGGTGGTTAACCAGAAATCCTTAACCGGAACAGATTTCTCTCAATGCTTTCTTCTGCTATGTAGATTTAAATTGACAAATGAGAGAGCTCTCAGACCGCGGAGGATAAAAGAGATGCAAAAATAGAAGAGAGCCATTTATTCACATGCAGAAAGATGTCACTGTGCCATTTGCCAGACCATCATTAGCGGCTATTGGTTTGCCAGCGTATCTGAACAGTTTCTATTTTTGAATCGGAGTCGTTATAATTGGCCTCTATACAAGCATGATTCGTGTCCTGTGTTGTGAATTTCCAAAACACGTTACATCTACCTTTTTAGTTTTGTTTGATTAGTAAAGGTTCTGAAATATCTGCCTCCACCCTCCCAAATCAATGTGTGTGTCATCTTTTCCCAGAAACAATGATTTCATTACTCTGAATAATCCACAGGACACACTGTCAGCAGCTCTCATACAGACTGAAGTTTTAAAACTTTTCCCAGCCTGGTATGTTGATTAACTGGTATGTTGTTTCTGAAAAGAAATGCAGCTGCCGAGCACAGTTGGCATCACAAACGGAATTCCATTCGGTACCTCGGCACCAGGCAACGAAACTATCTTCGTGGCTGAACACCACTGGAGACGGTAATGTGATGGAAGTCAAGAGCGTGAACGTCTCCGATGCTTTCAGTCCTGCCACTGTAATCATAACGTGTCTCTCTCTTTAGTGGTCAGTGAAGTTAGGGTTTAGTAGTTTCCATGCTCTAACTTGGCTGCTTCGGTTGGGCTGAGTCAGGCTTGGCTGAAAGAGAGAGAGAGAGCGGTTCCATCACTCCTTCAGTACAATGATGCCTTGTGTTACCGCCGGGCAGAACGCCACTCTGGCGATGATGACGATTGCTCCCTCTATTTTTCTGGCGTCTACTTTGTGTCTTGCTTTCCCTGCCTTTCTTCTCTCTGACCATCCCTGTCCCCCCATCCATGGCGTGAAGGATTAGATAATAGGCAGCTTTAGTGTGGGCCGAGAAAGAGAGGTGTCACAGACCTCTCTTGTTGCTTCTCTGCTCCGTTCCTCCCTCCATCCTCTCTCTCTCTCTCTCTCTCCCTCTCTCTCCATCTGCGCCATGAGGAGCTTGGCACCACACTATCTGTGAACGCCAAGCCAGATTTATTTTATCTTCACTGTGTGTGTATCGGGGTGTGTGTGTGGTAAAATGGCTTAAATCATTCACAGCTTCTTATCACACATCCAAGAATAGATAATGCAACTTCGGATCATGATCTACTTTTCTTAACAATCATCAATCAGTGACAGCACCTGGCATTGACGTCGATGTCAAGCCTCCTTCCAGTGTTCTCTTCGATTATTTGACATAAAAGAAGTCTGCTGCCTTTTAAAACATGCTTTTATCAATACACGTGTAGGAGTTAGGCTACGGGCGATCACTGATAAACATGTTTGTCTCAGAGGTGATGAAGAGCAGTTCTGAAAGTATGACTAAAAATAAAAGGGTGACAATGGTGGGCACAACTCTAAAACACACAAATGATAAAGGGGAACTCTGCTTTGGTGTCTGTCACATCTAATTCCACTTGTGCAGAAAGATCAGCCCCCTTTTTATCAAAGTATTTAGTACATGTGTGTCATTTACACATTATTTATTTATATTTTTTTGTATTTGTATTTAAAATTCACACATAAATGCACGAAACTATGTTCAAAGCAATAAAAAATTAAATAAATAAAATTACATTTGGCCCAGAATCATTCATTTGAACAACATAAGGTTGCAAAATGGTGCCATATAATCAAAATGAATCTGCTGGAATTAAAAAAACATTAATTTCTCAGCCCAAATGTGCAATTTACACTCACCAATGCAAGCAACGTAAAAGTGTAAAAGAAATTCTCTGCCAATTTTACTATTGCATGCCAAAAAAACTTGGCAATACCTTTAACAGGGAGGGAAAGCATACAACACTGAGAGTGGAATGTAGGCATACTGTAAAAAATTGGTATCAGCTGTCCACCTTGGACCTTCTACCACCAAGATGCCTTAAAAATATCTTTGATCTTTAGTGTATTTGAAAATTTGAAACATTCTCAGCCCAGCTTGGTTTGCACGTCACGTAGCGAGCGTAACTCATCTCCCAGCAGTAGCCACAGCGTGCCAAGTTCCCACCTTTTTAAACTAGATCAGACTACTCACATCGCCCTCGTGCTGCGCTGCTTTTGTGTAACCTGACGCACTCCCCATGCCCATGAGATGTTGAAAAAAACCCGAAATCCTCTTTGTATCCAGACGTGAGAATGCAATTAGTGAAACCAGTTTCCGAAAAAACATGACGGCAGCATGTGTGATCATTTTACACGTGGGGCCTTCCCACATGGATCCTAAAAGGTTTGCAGTGAAACAGAGTTTGGACTACAAACAAAACAACTTCCTGCCAAAACTTAACAACAAGCAACCGATGAGGGATTTTCCTTTTAAATCCGTCAACAGACACGGCCAAATTGACCTCATCTCTGTTCCCCCGTGTCCCTGCTCCTGAAACACGACAAAAGCATAAACTAGAGCATGTCCCTTCTTCCTTTATTTCGAATCCTCAGAGAGAAGTATTTTATATTCAATATGTTTATATTTCTTATCTCGTGTATTTATTTATGTTACAATAAAGGGCGCACGGGAGAAAAGTAGGAAGCGTAAACGTGGCAAACAACTCAAATTCACCTTGTCCTGCTGTTTCTTCCTCCGGCTACCTCAGAGGGACACGAATGGGTGCAAACTGGTGTGGGAGATGAATGAATAACTTCATATTGATTGTGGATTCATAATCTCCAACAATGGTTTAACTTTTACTTCCTCTTCCTAATCGATGCCCATTTCTTAAGTTATAATTAAAGTCCTATATTAATAAATGATTAACAAATGCTTTGACCAGGTTGGTGAGTCATTGGTCAGCTCCTTCTCATAAGTCATGTAGTCAAGTCAAGGTCACAGGTTTGTTAGTCACTGTAATTATTCATTTATTTTTAGTCTTGGTCAAACATAAACATAACTGTTTACATTAGTGTTTCATTACCAGAAAACAAGAATTTTCTATATTCTATATTATATTATAGTACCCCAGAATGGAGAATCTAAACACATGTTCTATTCTTATTACTGATTGAGTTTTGTACAGTTTAAATAAAAGTATGAACTAAGTGCTGGTAGACAGATTTTGTGAGTGTTGGACAGATTGGACAGGCTCGGTTAGGCTGTGTCCTGGTTCTACCTTTGTATCTAGCGGCCGGCTCACCTGTGCAACAGAGCAGCAGATAAGCATCTTTCCAGTTTTTCAGGCTTTGTGCGAGATGAAGCTGAAGAGATATCAGCTGCCAGCAGGAAGTCAGAGTCCAAACTGTGAGCAGTTAGACAGTCGGCCTGTTCCATGAACTAAAGATCAGGTGTCAGGCAGACTGATCTTTCACAACCTGGCATCCCCAAAAAATGAGTTCCAAATAAGGCTTAAAGTTGGAAAAAAGCAAAGGTACTCATAAATTATGAGTAAATGATTAATCTTAAAGGATGCCTTATTATAAAGTGTTACCAAAGTTCTCCAGGTAGACACACTTTTATCCACAAAAACGCTAAAATTTGAGTTAAATATCACCTCCCCCACGAACGGAAGTGGTCTAATATAAAATTTATGAAGTTTGATTCCTGCAGAAAAGTGCAGTAATATGTTTTTAATGGCGCTCTGGGGCAAAGGTCAGAGATTAAATTTCCCATGTGTCACACGTTAAAAAGACTGAGTGCCCAGTTCTGCTCCCACTCCGCATTCGTTCGTTTCTCCGTCCAACGATTCCACAATGCGTCGTTTCATTCCGACTAATCGACATTGACGATATTAACATCCAAGCAGTTGCACACAGGCTGTTGAAGCTATCGCCATGACACAGGACAGGAAACAGGAAGTTGGCTGTGTTTCTTTGGGAACGGGTTCAGAGAGATAACGCCTGTAACCTCCCGTCATCACTCCTCTGCTCTACCCTCAGGTTTCGTACTGTAGACACAGATGCTATAAGCGGCGCCTTGCGTACGCGTGTGCACGATCGACATCTGAGTCTACACATACACGCGGACATTCAAACCACACTCACCCTTCGGCAGTTGACCCCTGTGGGTCAAGCCTGTTGGGGCGATGGGGGGGTCATGGTTATTCTTGGAGCAGGGAAAGGAAATTCTTCTTCTGGATGTCGCATGCAAACATTTAACCGACACTGATGCATCCTGTGTGTTTAACTCGGCAAAAGTCATTTTTAATGATTTAAACTGAATATTAACTTTGTTAAGGACATTTTGATATGGAATCTTTATGTAGTAATCGTTCATTTTAGTAATGAGTTATTCAGCTGGTCAGTTGACAGATCAGTGGGCAAAGTGCACGCTTGATACCGTATAGTCAAACACAAGTCGTAAAATTTCACTAATTAGATCAGATTAGATTAGAAATACTTTATTCATCCCACCACGAGGAAATTCACTTGTGACAGCAGCAAGATATAGAAACAAAAGTAGTGGAGGCCAAAACAAAAAAAGAGACACAATAAACAGACAGAAATATCGAAACTACACAATGACCACGAAAAAGTAATCAACCTTCAAAAACAGACAAGTACTGAGGATAAGTGTGGCATGATATATAAAGAGTATTGTAGTGTACAGTGACCATAGTGTAAGTCATCTTGCAAAGAAGTGAGCATAATATAAATAGCATTACAAAAGTAAGTGACCACGATATAAATAAGAACTGCAAGGTGTAAATGGAAATAAAATGGAATAAACTAGAAAACAAAAATTGCAATGAACATGAACAAGAGACGACAACAATCAGGTGGTGCAGGTGTCTACACTATCATATCACTATCATATTTAAAGTCTAAAAGCAACTGCATAGACAGAACATATTTCTGTATTTACCTTTGTTGTATATCTAAGGCCTTTATACCTTTTGTGTGCAGGCCAAGCAGACATACTCACTGTTCATCGGTAAACAGGCTTTGTTTAACTTGTCTTTCATAGTTGTACATCTCGAACCACTGCCTTCTTTTGTTGTTGGATTAATTTTTACAACTATTCTGCCGGATGTTTTCAGATGTTTGTTTTGTGGTTCATACCTTTGTATTCTGAAGAAAGTTTGGCTCAAGCTGTAGTGGTATTTCAAATGCCCGTCTGTCTGTTTCATTGAAAATCATGCACACTGGTCTCCTGCTTCTCTCGGATACAGTTAATAAATGTATATATATCCACTTACAGTAGGACTTATTTAGACTTTACACCATTCATATATTGTGTGCGGCATCCTTTCCCACACTGTTGTCCCTCTGTACAAAATGTGACGAAGCAAAGGGAGCTATTTAGAGACACGGCTGCCTCAGCAACGGACGAACATACTCTGCTTGGGAATGTGAAAACATTGATTTTATAAATAGTCCTGAAGAACTTTATTTTCTTTCTATACAAGGTCGGCAAATACATTTTTTTAATTGTTTTCCGACAATGTACAGAATGAGCGTCATTAATTAACAAAGTAATCTGCCTCATTATTTACTTCTTATATAAATTGTTCTGTAACGACGGGCTCGCCGTTACCCCCATAGGCATGCACATATTGTAAGAAGGAGGCATAGGAGATGTGTTAAAAGTATATTGTGGATTGAGCTAGGGCGTAACAAAGGTAAACTTACCACAACCTGCTGCTCTGTTTGCACATGGGGTCACGTCCAAACAGGTCCCCGGGGAACGTGGCCCTTATGTATGGTTCTGGAGGACAGCAGTAAGTGGGAAGTGGGAGTAGGGGAGTTTGTGTGGGGTTATGTAAATAGGTTCATGCTTATATATTCATGTGTGTGTATTTGTTGGTGTTTAATAATGGTATATGGGTTTGTAAATAGGTGTTTATATTGTATTTATGTAAATATTTATAGTTTATTAATATATGTGTAAATATGTAAAAACCCCTATCAATGGTTTAAACTAATTAGTCATGTGATTAAGGGGAAATAGATAAAAGGGACGGAGAAATGTTTGTTGGGGTAGCGAGTTGTGGAGTTGGTATGGGAAGGAGATTGGAGAATTGGATTTTGAGGATTATCATCAGTATTGTTGTAAAGTGTTTGATTTTGTATGTGTGGAATAAACACACATACATCACCACCTGGAGAATCATTCTCTTGTGTTTTTTGCCTCCGGACCGCTCTGGCAAGTTGACAATATCATATGATATGATCAAATGAATGAAGAGACCGAACAGTTTCACAGGGACAACAGGAAACACACGTGCAGACATGCAGTCACTGTAAGCGACCGGTGACTGATGACTCTCCTTAATGTGCGAGCGTGTTGGATCTTGTTCGGCAGAGTGAGAATGTCTACTGTCAAGCTGTCTGTTGGTGTACGTGTTCATGCACTACGTACTTATCATGAAGAGTTTGAGCTCCAAACAGAAGAGATTAGCACTTTGCAGGTATTCTTGGTATGATGAGTTTAAGATTTTCAAGTTAAACCTCTCGGGTCTCAGAGTTGTGCATGATTCTACATAATAAAGTACTGAAAAAATACATCTGCATTAATGATCTGCATTAAATAATCACTCCATTAATACATTTTTAGAATCTGTCCGCTGAATGAACTGTCCTCACATTTCCCTTCCTTTCCTTTCTTCCCCCTCTCCTCCTCCTCCTGAGTCTTGTTTTGTTCTGCTTTGTCTAGACTCAGAGGGCGGCTTGCTACAGTAACAAAGCCACATGAGTATGGGGTAGTATTGCATGACTCAGCATACTGCTTGGTGGTATTTTGTTTGTATGGTTTTCATTTTTTTCTGGCTTTCGAAGGTGGAATGCATTTAAAATGCAGAATGTTATTCTCCACACCGGCCTCTATCCTGTCTTAGTTATGCAGGATTCTGTGCAGTACAGCAAGCACGTGAAGAGTGTGATTATTCAAACAGGTTTAACAGGTTTTTGATTTCAATATGTGTTTTATTATTGAATTTTGAGCCTGTGTGTGCTCAGTGGTGTATGGTGGTGAAACTAAAACAGCAGTTTCTCCAGATAAACATGATGTAGACAGCTGTATGTTACATATTATTATGTATTATGATGTAGAAATGCTGTACAGTACATTGTTTGCCAACTGTGTTTAGTCTCTGTATGCATAAACACAAAGTAACTGGTGTTGTGTTAATGTGGGATTACTGCGCAAACGTAGGCGCATGTCATTTAAAAAGAAACCCAACTAATTTTAAGGCCCCTCGTCATTGTCAGGAGCATTTTTCACTACGCTTTTTAATGACTAACTTCCTCTCCTATGGGTGTAGTTGATGGTGAGTCATTCCCAGTTGCATCACTGACAAAATATGCTCCACATGACAGAATGTATGAAACAAGACTGAAGGATCGGGAAGATCAGACTTAACTGATTATGAGCCTGTGAGTGGAAGATCCAGGTTATGGTGAGACTCCATTATCTTTGGTTTTATCTGTGAGGGAGTAATAAAAATATTAATCTGCAGGATGTGAGTACATGATAGGTCAGAACAACTGAATTAAATCAAGAAGTCACGTAGTCTCCGAGGTTACAGAATCCTGCAATCATTTTCAGTTTTTCCAGTTGAAGGGTGGATAACACAGAATCACTCACTGAACCACAGGCCTGATGTGGTATTGGAAAGAACCAAACATGCATGAGACAGCATGGTTATCTTGGATGTTTACACTGGTGGCCACTTAACACACACTTTCTATTTATTCACCATGTCATGTTTTTCTCTTCTAGGTTCGCCCTGCTCTTGGGGCTAACTGCTAAGCATGCTGGGTAAGGCTCCACCCACGACCAGCAACCTCAGCCTGGTGAACTCTGAAGCTTTTGACAACACGGTGGCCACGGACGCACGCAACCGTATCGATATGGCCGACCTTGTGGAGAGCCTGGATACCAGAGAGCTGGACATGGGAGAGGGAGAAGAGATGGACTATGATGGAAATTCCATAGGTGTGATTTTTCTCCTGATTACAAGATGATTCATTGATCATAAACAAGATTTATATATAAGCCCAAAGCAGTAAATTTGTGACTATCCTCTTTGGCTTGTACTGGGAAAATCAAGAGGTCATAGTCCGTAAAATCATAAATCTAGATGAAAAATGCTGGAATTAATTCAGCTGGTGGAGATTTCTAACATCACTGAGAGGATGTAAGAGTACGAGGGTGGATTTTTCCTTTACATAATTTAAATTGTACAAATTTCGTCCTAGAATAGCCAGAAACATTTGACCTAATGGAGAAAACAAGCAAAGCACGAAAATCTTAAACAAAGGCCGACTTTTTCGCCAATGCATCCTACTCACTCCCAAGCAGCCTGAACAACTCCTACATGCACAGGCAGAAAAACCATGCTCACCACCCGCCTCTCTCTTTCTCCCAGGTGACCACCGTCTCCAATTTTCGGCGGTGTATAACACGGTGGGCTTTAAGGAGGCCAGCGCTAAGGTCTACCTGCCCACTGTGCCCATCACTGCTCGGATCCTGGAGGTGGAGAGGTTTACCACCGCGCAAGACCGCTTCAACCTGACGCACCACAGGAGTGTGAACAAGGTACTGCACACACACACACACACACACACCCAAAGAAAGATATTATTACTATATTTCCCTGCACTCCTTACCTTTGGTTGTTTTTTTTTATTTTGAAAAATATAGGTATTAGATGAAAATATTTGCTTTTAGAATAAAAAAATCCTGAAGCAACTAAAAGTATTATCTCTAATATTTGCACTAATTTACATTAAGCTGACTGTTATGAGGCAATTTTCTATTCTAGTGTGCCATATATGGAGGTTACACAGATTCATGCCTTGAGGTCAATGTGGGGACAGTGTTATATATTAGATTGTTACGGGGACGTGGACTTCTCTCCTTGTTGTGTCTGTTTGTGTTTAGGAAAGCAGACCTCTAACTGAGGACATAACGTAGAAGCCTCCACAGAGTCAGATAACAATGTGAGATGCCTAAGACATTTTTTCTTGCTTGTTTTATATGGACATAGAGAAGTGTGTCTGTCCTGAGGGCATATAGACGAGTCAGAGGGGTCAGCTCCTTTTTGAGGTGGTATCGTGTCATGACGAGCGTACTCTTCCTGGGTGAATCCACATGTGTGTTTGTTTGTGTGTGCGTAGTCTTTGCCAGCGGTGTTTCGGATCGAGCTGAAACATGGCGAGTTTACCTGGGTGATCAAGAGGAAGGAGAAACATTTCATGGAGCTCCACAGAGAGCTGAGGACGTACAAGACTTTCATGAGGATACCGCTGCCGTCACGCAGGTTGGTGCCCAAACACCCACCCAACCCCCCACACACACACATTTACACTCCCACACTGACATCCACGTGTGCCAACAGACACAAGTTTAGACGTGCGTATACACAATGTTTTTTTGAAATGCCACAATGTGAACAGATTTCTTCCTCACAGTGTGATTAACACACACATACACTGGTGCACACAGTGTGTGAATAACATATTAAAATAATAGTTCAGGGGGGGTCGGTAGCGTAGTGGGCTAAGCGGCCGCCCTGTGTGTGGAGGCTGTAGTCCTCGCTGCAACTGGCCCCGGTTCGAATCCCGCATCGGGCGGCTAATTTACTGCGTGTCACTCTCTCTCTCTGCTTCCTGTCTATCTTCAGCTGTACTATCAATAAAAGAATAAAAGGCCAATAAAAAACATCTTTAAAAAACAAAATAATAATAGTTCAGGAAAATTTATTTATTTGCTTTCTTGCTAACAATTAGATGAGAAGATTAATACTGCTCTTACCCGGAAATAGCTTAGCTTAGCATAAAGACAGCAAACAAGAGGCGATGTCTGGTTTTATGAGGAACTCTATATTTGAATAATTTATTGGCAACCAGCTGCCAGGCTGGTTATGTAGGGTAATTACAAGCACAGTTTGTTTTTATTCCTTTTTACCTGCCAGCTTTGCATGAATGCGACAGTTTCCAAGCAACCAGGATAACTCCAGGAAGGTGGATTAAAAAAAAACAAGACCCAACATGTTGCTAACATTTTAGAAGTAGTGATGGGCTATTGCCCCCTGGTTCTAGCCCCAGATACAGCGTTCAGACATTTTTACATAAGTGTCAACTACACATTTCAGAATCTACCACCTTAACAGCATTTGCATAACATTGTCTACAGCACAGTCTGATATCTGACCTCCCTTTGTTTTCTGCTTACCATTATTCTTATTATTTTTCTGACTCTCGTGTTTCTCTCTCTGGTGATGTGCACTTTTAAAAACAAAAGATTGTTGCCCTTGGATTTTAAGAGGATTAACTCTGTTCTTCTTTCCTTGTATGTGTTTTTCTTCTTTTGCTTCCGAAATAATAAGTGTTTTTTTTTTTAGTTCAACAAATGTTCATTAATTAAGCCACTCTGCATTCCTGGTTGAGTCAGCCTGAAACCTGTCAATTTATTCAGGCTTTTAAAATGTTCCTGTTTAATCACCCACTGGCAGGAAGTTACATAAGAAATGTGTTTTCGTTTCAATTAACAACTGAAATGAGGTTTCTTAGCCGTCATCCAAAGGCTGTGTGGCTTTGACCTTTTAAAGTTTGAGGACAGACACTGTGAATAGATCTTCATTTCCTTCCCTCTCACACAGCCACACAGTGAGGAGAAGGACGGTGAGGAAGAGCGAAGTGAGGGAGATGCCGTCCCTGCCGAGGGGAGGGGGCGACGACCTGGTGCGAGACGAACAGGTTTCCAGCAGGAGGGTACGCCTCAGCAGTGACTGCTGCCTCGTTTGCCTGTTTTTCTCATTGGAAACTGCATATATCTTTAACTCTATGGCAAGGAGCTCTCCTGTTGCCATGGCATTTAACTTTTTTGCCAGCATACGTATCCTCTAAAATTGTCCTTGTGTGTTTGTATGTGTGTGTGTGCTTGTCAGTGTTTATATGCATGGATTTTTCCTCATTAAAATACTCACAGTGGCCAAAATATAGTGTGTGTGTTTTTACAGAGACAATTAGAAGACTATTTGAACAAGCTGCTGAGGATGGCCATGTACCGCAAATATCACCACACTGTGAGTAATCATACTAAGCACTGAACGGCGTCACTTTAACATAATCTCACAATGACATGCATGCTAATGTCATGTATGTTATGTCACTGTCACATGTTGTAGAAGTAAATATTACGGTGAAGGCTGTTATTGCTGCTCTCGTGAGAAATGTTTTTCTGGAAATTACAAAAACTGTGCTTACTTTTACAAGATGTGACGCATGGTGTATATTTCTCATTTTAAAAAAAACTATATTATATTTAAACCACTGTTATACTAAACTTCACCTTTACTCTATTTACTGACTGTACCATTGTGTTGGATTGATTCTTAAAGCTGTGTTTATTCATAGCGCTGCGACTGTTACTGACCGACGTGCATCACTCTGACGCATTATAAGTTCATGTGTGAGGTGACAACACGTGTTGAGATAATTTAAGATGAGTCACGTTGCCTCCAGGTGGATGGTATGCGTGGATGTAATGGATCCCCGCTCACAGTCACTTGTTGCCGTGTTACGTTTATTGTATCAAATGTTTTTCTTCCGTCTATTCTCAGATGGAGTTCATTGATGTCAGCCAGCTGTCATTTATTCACGACTTGGGACCCAAAGGACTGTGAGCATTATCGCTTTTTATCGAATCCCTTTTTTCATGTTGCCATTTGTAAAAAATAGTTTTATTCCCATAGAAGAAAAGTTCTTAACAGTTTTTATTGTCTCTTCCAGGGAAGGGATGATCTATAAGCGTTCAGGCGGACATCGCATCCCTGGCATGAACTGCTGCGGTCACAGCCAGGCCTGCTACCGCTGGTCCAAACGGTGATTACTTTCTGTCTCTTGCCATGAATTTGCTCCAGTTTACGAGTGAAACTCCTTTTTAAAGTCTTGTGATGGAAAGACAGATAAGCGTTTTTTCAACTGGCAAACTGGTCTAAAAAATGTAGGAGTGACAAATTCTGTGGACATCTTTCTGGCAGGAAGTTGTTTGAGCGTGGGTGTGTTCAAAACACTCATTGCATATTTGAAAAAGAGTAAAGCTAACATCTGAACAACTGTTAGTTTTGGCCATCATGTGACTTCTTTTGCTAACAGGATCTGAGTAGCATCTTCAAAGCAGCCGCACAAGCACACACTTGCCCCCTCGCGTCATCTGTTTGTTCTTTCTTTCTCTTTTCTCGCAGCCAAATTATTATGTGAGCAGTTTTTTTATGAATATTTTCTGAAGGAAACAACAAAAAAAATCCCACACGTTTGAAACGCTCGGCGCATCCACCTACATCCCCAATGTTGCTTTTCTTCCTACATCCTTTTCTCAAAACAAGAAATGAAACAACAAATGGTCGTGCAGAACTTTACACAGACACGCATCATAAATTCTGATGATGATGATGATGATGAGAACTGTGTGTGTGCGTTGTGTAGCTGGCTGGTGGTGAAGGACTCATGCCTGCTGTACATGAAGCCCGACTCTGGAGCCATCTCCTTTGTTCTGTTGTTGGATAAAGAGTTCAGCATCAAGATGGACTCCAAAGACACAGAGACCAAACACGGAGTCCGGATTGAGAGCCTTTCCAGGTTTGTAGCAGGTCACAATCTATTTTGAGTAAATCATTGCGCTGGATTATTTAAAAAGAAATTCATCCCCTAGAGTCTAGGGGATGAATTTCTTTTTAAAGAGTCTAGGGCCTAGACTCTTGCAGTTTAATAAAACGAGTTTAAATCTTACAAATGCACAAGAAGGTTGTACGGTTTCTCTTCAAAATTCTTCATTCAGTTCGCCCAAACAATGATTTCCTAAAGTAAAAGCAACTTTCAAGAGACTCCCAGACAACAGGCGTCCACAAACATCCGTTTGTGGGTTTTGTGTGTAGGTGGAGAGCTCTATAGCAAGAATAAACAAGAGAAACTTTTGCTTTAAATTGTATTGCATTTCATTCAGGTTTACTGATTCTAATTTGCTGAAGGACATATTTTCTTTGCACTGAAAATCTCAACCGGTGCTCTAAAAAAATGAATAAAAGATCCTCCGTGGGCTCACAGCTGCACTCATTCAATCTGTTATCAGTCTTCTCTTACAGAAGTGTTTAGAGAAAACACAGTGTCTGCTTTTGTATACGGATTCGCACTGTGCGGTAAACACAAAAAAGTCGCAAATGAAACCACAGTATTGCCCAATTCTTTGGCACTAATATGCTTCAGTCCATAGCCAATAAAGTATATAGTCCTCATGTATCTGTGTGAGTATGAGCACAGGCATGCAGTGTGTGTTTGCTTCACTGTGTGTGTGTGTGTGTGTGTGTGTGTGTGTGTGTCTGTGTGTGTGTGTGTGTGTGTGTGTGTGTGTGTGTGTGTGTGTGTGTGTGTGTGTGTGTGTGTGTGTGTGTGTGTGTGTGTGTGTGCATCCTCCTGTCAGGACCCTGGTGTTTAAGTGCAGCAGCTACAGACACGCACGCTGGTGGGGTCAGAGTATCGAGAGCTTCGTGAGGAGCCACGGGAAAGCTTTCCTACGGGATCACCGCTTTGGCTCGTTCGCACAGGAACAGGAAAACATCCCCGCCAAATGGTAACTACGTCAAATGCAAATAAAAACCGAGTAGTAGACACACAGAGTAATAAAAAATGCAAAGGTAGGTTATGATGGGAAGCAGGTTTTGCATTAGTTTCAAACCGCCACATTTGTGTCTTAATTACACCTACAGTATATATTACATTTACAATTAGTTTAAAAAGTATTCCCTCCACGAAAACCGCACATCGGAGAGTAAAATAAATGCAACTCAAAATACACATATTTTCACACGTCTTATTTTTTTCTCTCTTCCTTCCTCTTTTCACTTTTCACTGGTAACTATGGAAATGTATGAGAGGATCGAGCAGTCAACTCTCTCTTTGCCATCTTTCAGATCTTTTTTTTTTGCATTCTCTCCCCCTCAGCTGGCAGATTCTGTGATGTTGACTCGTTCATGTGATAATGTCATGACGCTGTCTTTATACTCAGAGGGGAAAACATGCTGCGCTTCTGTGAGCTAATGGAAAAAGAGAGTTTTTGAAAAAACAGTTATGTCATGATGACACAGCTATGGGTGTAACCAAGGTGCTTGTAACGTAAACAGACTCCTTCAGTTACTTTTTTTTGTTGCTGTTCTGCTGTTGCTACTGTTGGTCTGATGAAACAGACAGCTTTAAAAGGTAGCAGTAGTATTAAGACTTATTGCCCATGTGTCAACACAAGCACATGTGACAGTGATACCCGTTTACTCAGTCACTCAGAGTGACCATAAATTGTCGTTGTTAGGTACGTGAACGGAAAGACTTACATGGAGGATGTGGCTGACGCCTTGGAGGAGGCTAAAGAAGAAATATTCATCACTGACTGGTGGTGAGTATCATCGTAAAACTGACTGATGGCAACACTTTTAGGTGAGGTGTTGCTCGACTGTATCTTCAACCGATACCGTGCCTGACTAGGCATAATCATCACAAAACAAGTTTCACCTAGGCCGACTCTCTTTGAACAGCTCGTCTGACTCTGTTAGTTGTTATACTTCTAATACAATAGTCAAGACTGAATGCATAACATAAAGTAAACTGAATATTCATTAAGTGATTATGCATTTGTTTGATTTTGATACTTGGACTGAGACATGGTGAAATCCAGTTGTTAAGTTTGAGCCCTGCATCGTTTACATCCAACAGTTTTGTGCCAGAATTTACAGACCGAAGACAAAAAAACTTCACATTCACATCAACCACATATGCTTGCAAGTGTGTCCTTGTTGTGTCGTGTGTCACTACCATTCACTATCAATTTTAAAATCTTACTAATTGTCTATAAATCTCTTCATGGTCTTGCCCCTACATATATCTCAGAATTTCTCACCCCCTGCAGACTGTCAGACTGTCACACTGTGACATGTTTACTGTGCCTCATTCACGCAAACAAAAAGGCTTGGAGACAGGGTGTTTTCAGTAGCGGCGCCTCGGCTCTGGATTATCCTCCAGGATGCTATTAAATTAGGCTGAGTCTGCTTTTATTCTCTGGATTTTAACTGTGTTTAAACTATTTTCTATTTTTTTTAATTATATGTGTCTGTCTTTGGGAAGAAACTTGGTTTGCTTTTAAAAAATATAAATGAAATCAACCCGAAACTGAAACCAGCATACTACTTAATAGCAAGTGTAAGTGCAAATAACACAATGGCCTATTTTCGATGAGCTACAGCTATGTTTTGTGGTTGATTATTTTGTTTAAGTGTATGGTAAAGTGCCGTAGTGGCATCATTCACAGTAATCGTATGTCAGTCCCGCGCCCTCGCTATTTCCCGATGTTTCCAATCAATTTCTCTGCTGTTGATTCTTGAATAAAAGCAAAAAAATACCCAAAAACGAATCTTAAAAGAGCAGGGTAAGGTTGTCGTCATGGCTACGATAAGTCATATTACAGTGCACAAATATTTACTACATCTGTGCTTTGCACCTGCTATCGTTTCAAACTAAAGTTCCAAATTCTGCAGCAGTGTTTGATAGCAACGTGTCAATGATGCTGTGTAAATAGCATCATGCACCAGCTAAACATAATATTGAATAGCAGTTTATTTCAGTAGTTTGGGTAAACACACTGATCATCATTAGACTCCTACCAACGAATGAGCTTGACAACACACTGACACTCTGATACCCGGTTAGTGTACTGCATGCTGTTACACATTACATTATGTATTACCCACAAGTTGTGGCTTTCTGGCAGGCAATACAATAGTACTGGCTCCAATTACAGCCTCATCGACACACACCCAGAATAGAAATACACTGTCAGAAAGATACAGTCAGTCTGCACTTCTACACTGCTACTGTACACCCTCCATGCATCTCGCTCTGTCTGTCGGTCTCTTCTTAATTTATTGTCTTCCTTTTTTCACTTCCCGTTCCTCACATAAGAACTGATGCAACTTGTCAGATAACCTGAAAATTATAGCACGTCGTATGTGCGTTTGTCTATACATGTCAGTTTCAGGCACCCTAACTTTAGCCACACCTATTCTTTATTGTGCCCTGAGGGGCAAACAGCATTGCAATAATGCAAATCGAACCTAAATGTCAATAAACGGCCCAGCTGCTTTGCATCATAGGGGACTTTGTCTTTAATCTGTTCGCTCTTCCACATCATTACTCCACCCTTCAGATATGAAATAGTGTTTTGTATTGGCTGTTCTAATGAAAAAAAAACCCACCACACACTGTCTCTAGACAATATTCCTCACAGTGTAATTTCAAATATAATAGTTTATGGTTGGTAAATGTGCGACTGTTTGACGTGGCTGAAATCCCTGAGTTCCAAAGCAGTAATCACTGAGCTCATGGTCTGAACCAGTTGCCTGTCAGCCTGTGTAATGTGAGCCAGTGGCATTGTAGACATGTAAGCTCGGGATGTCAGTGTGAGTGACTCATTAAGTCGTGTCTGTGTATAAAAGGTGGAAGTAAACATTAATTTTCTACATTTTTCTAAGTAACAATGATGCATTCAGTTTTTTTTCTTCGTCTTAAGAGAAGAAGATGAAATGTGTCATTTACTCTTGTGATCCCTTTCTCCCTCTCCGTCTCTCTTTGGCATCTGTTTCTGTCTCTCTTGGTCGCCAGGCTGAGTCCAGAGATATTCTTGAAGAGACCTGTCGTGGAGGGCAACAGGTGGAGGCTAGACTGCACCCTCAGGCGCAAAGCAGTAAGTAGGCATGAGATTGTGTGGGAGAAATGAACATTAAAGACTTTGTGTACACATCCTGGAATGAAGATAGACATACAACGCCCACGAATGTCTTTTTAATTTACAACACATTCTATCAAAAAGAGAACAGAGCATGCTTTTACAACTTCCACATGGTTTAGGAAACGTGAGCCACATTAACACACAGGAAGAAATAATCCTAACATAGATCAGAAAGTATTTATTGTTGCATCCAAAGAAAGTAACGTGCTCTGCTTTTGCATTTTTCATTTGCAAATTATAAGAACATTTACACCCTTTTAAGTATGCATGCTTCATCGTCTGGGATGCAGACGATGATAAATGAAATAATTTGCAGAAAAAAACAAACTTAAAGCAATTTTTGCATACAGTAACTCTCTTATAAATACTATAGGTTTTTGCATTTATTTTATTTATTTGTTTGTTTGCACATTAAAAATAAAAACTTATGCAACATGTGTTCTTAATATAGTTTCTTTCTTTCTTTCTGTCTCTACAGCAACAGGGAGTTCGCATCTTTGTGATGTTGTATAAAGAGGTGGAGCTCGCGCTGGGCATCAACTCCGGCTACAGCAAGAGAACCCTCATGCACCTGCATCCCAACATCAAGGTGACTGAAGGATTATGGGTAGTGGAACGAGGAGGCACGTTTGTCTCGTTAGTTTTCAAAAGACCGATTTTTTTCATATTTGTGTGATATCAGGTGATGCGTCATCCAGACCACGTCTCCTCCTCCGTCTATCTGTGGGCGCATCACGAGAAGATCGTCGTCATCGACCAATCGGTGGCATTCGTGGGCGGGATTGACCTGGCGTACGGACGCTGGGATGACAGAGAACACCGGCTGACGGATGTTGGCAGCGTGACTCGTTCCGTGGCCCTGGAGCAGGTCGGACACACAAACACACACAAACAACTAATTAAAATGTCTTGTCCACAGTTTGGAGTTATTGGCAATAAAAGTGGCTGACAAATAGTTCAAATGTGAAGAGAAGGAGAGGAGGGGGAGGAAATCACTTCATGCAAACTCACACAGGGGCAGCCTGTGGTGGTGATCGTGTATGTGCATGAAGATAAAGACACACGTTCACAGTGACGGCATTCAAAGAGGCGTCTTAATTTTTTACATGCGGTACAAGCTCACATTTCCAAGACGCTTTTTGTCCTTCAGAGTCGATATATTTATCTTCTTAGATAAACTACTTCTTTTCCATGTTGGCACGGCTCAAGGACATGATGACAGTTGCTTTTTTTGTTTCTTTAGTGACTCAGTGATTCTGTGAAAACAAATTCCTCTTAGCAAAATAACAGCTTCTGACCAGATTGCCATCCGAATGCAGTCCCTTGTCCCTTGAGAATTTATTCTTATGCTTTGGTGAAGCCCTGAGTTTTCCTGAGTGAGTGTGGAGGCTGAATTTCGAACTACTTTCTCTAAACATAATCTTTAGCCATAATTTTATCACTGGTGAGGTCAGATAGGTCAATACTGGTGTCAGTGTGGATGAATGATGAAATAAGACACAACCTACAACCTCTAGAATTACCATGTAGTTGTGGCAACATCTCTCTAAAACACAAACCGAACCACATCACCTTCATAAAGCTTCATGAAGGGATTTATTGTAAGGCGTTGCACTGGACTGCATCAGTTTGAGCTAATCAAATTGTATCTGAGCTGACAAGCCCCTGTTGTTTCTACGTTCACAGGCCGCCACCAACAACGCTCAATCCTCCAAGAGCGCGTCCTCCGTCGACGCCGTCTCCACGAGAAACGGACAAGGGACCCCGCCTAGCGATCCGGTGGACTTGCCCAAGCTGAAGGGGATCGGACGCAACAGGAAGTCTCGCTTCAGTCTGTACAGACACCTGCACAAGCACAGTCTGCAGCACGCGGACAGCGTCAGCAGCGTGGACAGCGCAGGTGCGTGAGACAACGTGTTATGAAAGCGTTACATACATGTACTGTACGTGTCGTCAATCTGCCGCAGTACTTTCCGTCCTGTGTCTGTTTGTGTAGGGAGTGGTTCAGTGCAAAGCCTGAAGACGGGCGTTGGAGAGTTACAGGGTAACACGCGCTTCTGGCATGGAAAAGACTACTGCAACTTTGTCTACAAGGACTGGATCCAGCTGGAGAAACCTTTTGATGGTCTCGTGCACACACACACACTCTCACACACTATTAGTTTACCCTATTGCTAGGTCTGAAATACTTAATCTTAGTCTTATGATTTTTCCTTTGACACCAGCTTGATGGAAACAATCAGTCATCTGGAAAACCAGTGGAACCGAAAACTAATAAACGCTTATTTCTTCCACTTTTTTCTCTCCCTCTCTCTGCCCCTTTTCTCTGCATCTTCTCTCCTCATCTCTCTGCCTTCCTACCCGCGCAGACTTCATCGACAGGTACCAAACTCCCAGAATGCCCTGGCACGACATCGCCTCAGTGGTTCATGGCAGAGCTGCTCGGGATGTGGCCAGACACTTCATTCAACGCTGGAACTTCACTAAGGTACTGTACATGGAACATACTGTGTACACGGACAAACACGCTGGTTTAAAACCTAAAGCTAAACTCATTAACTAGGATTCAATGAGTTGATTGCTGACTGTTGAAGTGTGGCAAAGTCACGATTTGTTGGCTTAAAAAAATAGAATATGACAATAAAATCTTTGGAAATGTGTGACTGGAATATTGGAAAAAAAACACCTAAGGCTTTCAGTGGCATCATCTCCCCTCCCTCTCTCTTTCTCCTGTTTTTTACTCTTATCATTCCTCCGCCTCTATATTTACCCTCTCTCTGCCCTAATTCTCCAGATCATGAAGCCAAAGTATCGCTCTCTGTCTTATCCATTCCTGCTGCCCAAGTCTCACTCCACCGCCAATGAGCTCAAATACCAAGTGCCTGACTGTGTGGATGCCAAAGTGCAGGTAAGGAGATCTAAATGCAGCAAGTACTTTTACTTAACCACCACTTGTTAAACAAGAAAAAGTTGTTTTTTCTTAATTAATTAATTTCGTAATTCTACAAAATGAGAACCAACTGTTAAAAAGAACCGCTGCTTTAAAATAAAAGAGAAAACAACAGGGACAGCATAACCTCCCACTTTCCCGTCACATTTTCCACATGCTGCTCGGCAAGCACAGCTGGAAACAGATAAAAGAGACAGGCTGAAACTGACCTGAGTGAAATGCTTGACTAAAATAAGAAGTGCATGAAGGTCCTTTTTGTTTTGTTTGTCTGTTGTTTTTTCTCTTTTTCATTTAATCAAGTCTTTGTATGTTTTTCCCCTCAGTTAGCACTGATTGACAGATTTTATCGGATTACTTCAAAATGTAATCAGTTACAGTTCATCTAATCTGAATCGTTCTAATTAGAAAACAATGCATGCTTGTTTATATAGAATAGATCTTTATTGTCACTGTCACAGGTACAACGAGACTGAAAGTGCTTCTAGTCAGTCAGTGCAACATAAATAAAATCCTAGCGTTTAAAATAAGTGTTAAAATAAATAAGAATAAAGATACCTGAGACATTAAAATGTACTAAAATAAATAAAATTAAACATATGCTAAAAAATTAAAACATTGTGCACATTATTTTTTGGCAACATTGCATTATAACGATGATTGCTTAAAGATGTATTCACACAGTTTTGATTACTTATGCAACCATGCTTTGTTGGAACTGTTGTCAGCTCATCTCTTCCATGTTCTTATGTATGTATTCCATACAGGGAAAGACTAGCCGCACACATTCATGTGGTTCTAGTGCATGATGCACCTTTTTAGTAAAACCTCTTTTTTTAATAATCCTATTTCTGTGCGTACAAGGTGCTGCGGTCATCAGCAGATTGGTCGGCGGGCATAAAGTACCACGAGGAGTCCATCCATAACGCCTACATCCAGGTCATCGCTAAGAGCAAACACTACATCTACATAGAGGTACGCTGACGGCGAGGCCAAAGGAGAAATGTTGCGATGTGAAACTGTTTTGAGGTTTGCTTATGAAGTCTGTATTGAAACCGCTCCACAGAGATCCGTCATTTTTCTCATTACGCTTTGTGACAATCTCATTTCAGGTGATAAAATGCTTCTCTGCTCTGCGCCAGAACAATCCTGATTGTCTCTCATGTGTGTGTCGGTGTCTTTTCCTTTCAGAACCAGTTCTTCATCAGCTGTGCCGACAACAGGATGGTCTTCAACAAGATCGGAGACGCCATCATCGAAAGGATCATCCGAGCGCACAAGTACTTCCCTTTGTTTGCTCGAACCGCTTGTTTACCCGTGGTCGGATCTACTGTATGCCTTGATGATGTGACATATGTGACATATGTGTTTGCTCACAGGGAGGGTAAGAAGTACCGTGTCTATGTCGTCACCCCTCTGCTCCCTGGATTCGAAGGAGACATCACCACGGGAGGAGGGAACGCCCTGCAGGCTGTCATGCACTTCAACTACAGGTGACCCGCACGTCGACTTTGATGTGTCCGAGTTTAACACTGAAAGAGGAACAGTGAAGGGAAATGAGAACGCTCATGCAGAAGTGTCATTACAATTCCACTGTTGATTCAAGTCTAGTGCGTACTTTATGCAATATTCATGCACTTTCTGATGGGTTTTCATCTCCCGCCTCTTCAGAACCATGATCAGAGGAGACCACTCCATCATCTCCCAGCTGAAAAAGGAGAGTAAGTACAAGAATGAACTGGAACATTCGATATTTTGATGTCTGATATTAAGATTAGAGTTATTAAAATGACAGTATATTATAAGATACGATAAGATAATACTTTATTGATCCCACAACAGGGAAATTCACTTGTTAACAGCAGTGAAAAATAGAAACCAAGGAGGGAAACACAAGTGTACATATTTACAAAAAGTACTAGAGTAGAATGTGCAGATTTAAGAATGTGCAGATTTGCAAAACAAGTACTAAGGTAGAACATAAGCGGAAAAACAACCAAAAAATAGCAATGGGACATGAGCAGGAGCAAACAAAAAAAATTATTTATTAATTTCCTTCTCAATTCTTATATAACTCCAAATTCAAATACTTTATGTCTCCTCTTCTCTCCTCTTTCCTCTCCTCTCCTCTCCTCTCCTCTTTCCTCTCCTCTCCTCTCCTCTCCTCTTCTCTCCTCTTCTCTTCTCTTCTTCTCTTCTCTTTCCTCTCCTCTTCTCTTCTCTTCTCTTCTCTTTCCTCTCCTCTCCTCTCCTCTCCTCTCCTCTCCTCTCCTCTCCTCTCCTCTCCTCTCCTCTCCTCTCCTCTTCTCTTCTCTTCTCTTCTCTTCTCTTCTCTTTCCTCTCCTCTTCTCTTCTCTTCTCTTCTCTTTCCTCTCCTCTCCTCTCCTCTCCTCTCCTCTCCTCTCCTCTCCTCTCCTCTCCTCTCCTCTCCTCTCCTCTCCTCTTTCCTCTCCTCTCCTCTCCTCCACCCAGTGGACGACCAGTGGATGAACTACATCTCCTTCGCCGGTCTGCGGACTCACGCCGAGCTGGAGGGACGCCTGGTGACAGAGCTCATCTACGTCCACAGCAAGATGCTCATCGCCGACGACAACACAGTCATCATCGGTCAGTCTCCCGTCTGCTTTTGTCGTCACCTTCTGTCTTCTCGTGTCGGGTTTTTTTTTCACCAGCTACTATTTGAGGCTTCTCTGGCTTTGACACCGTCGCAATGTGATAATTCTAATAAATTTGGCTTTATTACTCGATCTGTCACCATGAGTGCGGCTCAGCACATAAATGCTGTTTGGATATGTGGTGAATGTAGCTCTGCTGCGCCCTCTGCTGGCTGATAAGGTGCGGCACATGCTCTGGCTGCAGCAACAATGAACAAATGTGAATCCTTTTTAGATATCACTATAACTTTCCTCTCTAAATTTGTATTGACTGGATTAATTGACTGAAATATCAGCATTAGATTGTAGCGTTTGGTCCCTATTGCTTCAAATGTGTTACAAGAACTCAGATTCGGTTCCCGTCGTTCGTTATGTTTCTTTCAGGTTCTGCTAACATCAACGACAGGAGCATGCTGGGTAAACGCGACAGCGAGGTGGCGGTGATCATTGAGGACTCGGAAAAGGTCGCCGCGGTGATGGACGGACAGGAGTATGAAGCCGGACCCTACGCACTTCAGCTTCGCCTGGAATGCTTCAGGTTTGAGACAGAAAGAAACACGTTGTGATCTAGTGGAAACATTGTGTTGAAGGTTTTGTTTGTATCCTGATATTATGGATTATTATATGATGGATTATGTCTGTTTTCCCTGTTTCTCTCTGAAAAGGACTATCCTAGGAGGCCACACGGACACCGGCATTGACCTGTCTGACCCCATCAGTGATCGCTTCTATAAGGAGGTGTGGATGACCACAGCTGGCCGCAATGCCACCATTTATGAGAAGGTATGAAATCATCAGGCCAGATGGTGTTCAACCATTTTGAACCATCATCCGCAGATTCAGTTCAGAACTAAAGAAACCTCTCTGCATTTAGTCAAACGAAGCCGTGACATGCATGCGTGTGTGTGTGTGTTTCCCCTGCAGGTGTTCCGCTGCCTCCCTTCGTCCCTGGTGAGGAACATGTCCGAGCTGGAGCAGTACCAGTCCAAACCGGGTTTGGCGCAGACCGACAAGACCCGCGCTCAGGAGGAGCTGCGCAAAATCCGTGGCTTCTTGGTCCAGTTTCCTTTGGACTTCCTGTCTGAGCAGAACCTCATGCCCTCTGTTGGAACGAAGGAGGCCATGGTCCCAACTGAGATTTGGACATAAAGGACGTGTTACCACATGCCAGCCACTTGTCTGAAACTGTGTTTTTCTTGAGCATCATGAGTGAAGAATCTGGATTGTGGTTGTCATTGTGGATTTGTGGAGGAGATCGCCCTCAATCCGGAGATGAGAGGCAGTTTCATGAGGATCGATATGACTGTCAGATCTGTTTCTGCTGAAAAAAACACTAAACTGTACAGCTTCTCTTGTAAGCGCCAAGTTTTTGGGACGTATGAAGAACAAAAATAAATCACACTCATGGACATGAACATTTCTGAGTGTATCGTGACTGCAAGCTGTGGAGATGGGGAAAAAAAGGTACATGAACTTTGGGGTTTTGGGAATCAAACTCGGGGCGCTTAGACCTTTGGACTGTTGGAAAAACCTCACAAGACAGCGAGGATTTCTAAGGGACCAGGGTGAGGCCGTAGTAAAGGTTTTGACAGTGATGCTGAAAAAACTCTCAGCTACCGATACGCAAAACACACATGCATGTGTTTTGCTGCGTTTCGTGATGTGTGCTCGTCAGTGCTATGTACGCTGCTCACAAATCCAGAACACATGCTCAGAGACAATTTTACTGGTCCAGCAGCGGTGCATGATTAACTAACTGTGCTCAAACCTTGTTATTATGATTGCTATTATGCATGTACCAATCACATCTTTGAAAAACCCTCAGAGACGTCAGATTTCCTGTTTCGTGACAGATATCACGGTGGACATGGTCTGAACTTTTCCTGAGCGTTGTTCCTCAGTATTTAGCTCAATTATTTTCTGAAGGATAAGTAGAAAAACTTTGAAGGAGTGTAATCTACAGGCTAAAACAGACAATCGGCCCTTAAATAATTCAAAGTAGTCGTTTCGTCTTTGCTCAGCAGGTGGTGCTAAGCTTCTTAGGAATACAGTTTGTTCACGGGCTGCGAGAGGTCAGTGCGGGCCATCTTCAGTTTCTGCCAGTACTGTAAATAACGAGACTGAAGTATGTTATTAGGATGGCACATGGCAGTTTTATTAGAAATTCCCAAGTGTGCAATCAGCACGAACTGAAGCAGGATATTAAGCACGAAGGTAATTCTTTGGAAACGCATAAGGAAAGTGATTTACACTTATGTAAATGAGAACAGGTCGGCTCCTTAGAATTCTCCATTACTATCTACCGGTGTTTTGGTTTGTGGGGAAAAAGTCTGGAGGATAATTCCGTTCATGATTCGGTGGATTAGGGCCAGGTGTCATTTAGATCACGTCATATACAGGAGGAGGGATTCGTTGGAAACAGTAGCTAACAAATAATAAGGAAGGGGAAAAAACAAACTGACGTGTGTCTGACGCACTTTAGACAATTCTAGTTCACATCTCTTACATGATCAGATTCCACAGCGGGTTCTCAGCAACTACTTGTTTGGCACAGAAGACTTGTGTGGACATGTATTCATGAGCCGTCTCTAAGTAGTTATCATACATATCTGGTGTCACTGCATTGCATTTAGTCGGGGGAAAAAAAACCTTCAAAAGTTTCTTCTTCCTCGTGGCAGAGGAAGAATATTTCCCATCATTGTTTCCACTTACATCGACTGTCATTTCCTCGACCATAATGAGGATAGGCATATCATCTCATAGCTTCGTCTTGTGTACAGCGGTCGTCCCGGCTGTTTCTCTCTCAGTCTTGTGGTGAAAGATTTCTATTAAGTACATATAAAAAAGTCTTTGAAATGATGTAAATGATGAAAATAGAAGTATAAAAGTATTTTCCATATAGCATGCAGCTGATGTCAGAGGCAAAGCCTCATATGGAGGTACAGTTTGATGTCGCTTGTTATGTTTCCACTTTCCTGGGAGTGGAAATAAAATTCACATTCTCAAAGCCGAGAAAAGCAAAATAACAGCCTGTATCTGTCATGGAGAAATTTAAAATTTTATAGAGATTGTTATTGTATCATTGTGTCATAATTTGTATATGTGTGTTTTAAATCTGTTTTTATATCTGTCACAGTATCACAGTGTGTTGTTTAAACACGAGCCTCCTCCTGAATGTGAAGTTAAAGAACCACTCCTTAAGAATCCAGCCACGCTCAGTTATTTTCATTTCCCGTGAAACAGCAACAAACCCTACGTGTCAATCACTGGCATTAATTTCATAGTAGCTGCATTATGTGGGAACTGCTAATGAAATATTGATTCTTTTTTTTTTAATGGGACCAGGGATCTGACGAATGTTAAAGTTACGAAGTGATAATCTTTGGAAACTTTGAAAAAAAAATCAAACCGTTTTTCTTTTTATTGGTTTTGACAATATTGCCTGTACTGTTTCCCCTTGCTGTATTATTTATAGATTCTGAATCATTTAACGTTCTTGAAACATTTTTTTTTTTTTGTAATGTATGGCATGGTTGTGTAGATGGTTGTGGATTTGTAACTAAACCTTCATCATAACCATCATGCAGCAGTCTTTTTTCTGTCATCTGTCTGTAACCTCTGGCCTCCACTTTGTTTCTGTACAACATCCTCTTTTCACAGTCGAAAGCATTTCTAATTTGTCTGTTCCTTTAATAAAATGTAAATCATAATTTAAATGGCTAACACATAAAATGATCTATCTTTTTTTTAATTATTATTATAAATCCATTGGAGATAGATAGAAATAAAGTATACTGTGAGTGCAGCTAGCCACTACTTCATAATCTCATATGTATTAACTCTATTTATATTTGGCATCTATCTATCTATCTATCTATCTATCTATCTATCTATCTATCTATCTATCTATCTATCTATCTATCTATCTATCTATCTATCTATCTATCTATCTATCTGTCTGTCTGTCTGTCTGTCTGTCTGTCTGTCTGTCTGTCTGTCTGTCTGTCTGTCTGTCTGTCTGTCTGTCTGTCTGTCTGTCTGTCTGTCTGTCTGTCTGTCTGTCTGTCTATCTATCTATCTATACTAAGTCAACAAAGATCTCAAATCTAAGTTCTATTTATGTTTAAAAATAAAACTTTTGTTTTAAGCTTTATTTTTTAACACATATGTATTTTTGTACAGGAGACTTATTCCAGCTGGTTTGGTTGAAGAACCAGTCGCAATAACTTCATGTGATAACTTAAATCTTAACACATTTTAACTTAGTATATATAGTGAGGGTAGACTTTGGTGTCGACGTTCCTGTTTTCAAGAAAACAAATGTTAAGCTCTGTGATTGTCGCAGGCTGTCTTACCGTAGTCAAAAAAATTCATAGAGCGATACTTTTGCGAAAAGAAAAATCCCATGAGTCAAATTCATCTGGAACTTCTATTGTGTTGTGTGTGTGTGTATTTTTGGAAAGAGAGAGTCTGTGACCATAACTGTACAAACATGAAAAGAACGCAAAGGAAAAGAAATGATAAATGATCACAGATAAGACTGTGGAGAATAAAAAAAAAATACAGCTCATACGCCATCACAATGAACTGTAGTGCAGAGGAGCTCTGTCCAATCTGTGCAAAAACTGCAAGAGTTTAAAATAGTGCGTCGTGCGTGGTTGACATGCAGTCAGAGCATGACCGGGAGGTGTGGGGAAATTTTAAAAAAGCACAACTGTAATATTTTAGAGGCTAAAAATATGTTGGAGAAGTTAATAAGTTCACATTTTGCTGCGATGGTTGTTTCTTACAGGAGTTTCTTCTCAGGGTCAACAGGAACCTCAGTCAGTAGTCCAGTATGTTAAATATGTTGGGAGGATGAGGGTTATTTTATTTCACTGTTCTGTGTCTTGCTCCTGACTTTTAGGAAGTGCAATGCTAAGTTGCTGAAGTTGCTATTTAGACAAAATGTTATGCTTGTTGTTCAAGATGCACAAAGCCTGATAAATCATAAACTCCCTACTGACATTTATTTGGATTTTTTAATGGTTAAATGTTTTTCCAATCAAATTTATCTCAATGGTTCTCAGGGCAGAACTGCATCAGCAGTTTTATTCAAATTTAAGTTTAGAATCACTTTATGAGTGTGAAATGTAGCAGTTTGATTTTTTAATGCTCGTGCGTGCAAAAGGTTGGGTACACTCTGGACAAGTTGCCAGTTCATCAAAAGGCTGAAACAACCAAATCACAGTAGCAGGCGATTAAAAGTCACAGATTTACTGTTAACATGCAAATCTTCAGACAGCGGGAGGCAAAGTGCAGTATGCACACAGGAGAAGACAGTTAGACGCAATACTTCAAATTGTCTTGTCTGTGTTGGAGACGGGCGGTGGGTGCGGGGTGTTTTAATGTTTTTATGTGAAGCACTTTGTGTTACATGTATTGTCTTGTAAAGTGCTTTTCAGTGCAAATGTTAAGTTTTTTTGTCCAGTAAGTTTTTGTGGATTGACTGATGGGAAAAAGCTGGAAAAAAAACACAAATCCCTTTCACGCAGTGATCGGGTCTTCAGGTTTTCATGGCATGCAACAGCGATTCTGTGGAAACAAACACACCTTTCACACGCTAAAGAAACAGAAAGTAAGGAATCAGAGTCTGGATTCTAAGGAAAGGTTAAGCAAGTGGGTCATGTGTTACTTCAGGCAAACATAAAATACTTGTCAATCAGATTACTCACAGGTTTTTCCACTGGAGGATGATTTTTGTGGAAACAGATACTGACCTTCCTAAGGTAAGATGACGTTAAGGAAGTGAATGATGTGGAGAAACAAACACAGCTGATCCAATATCAGACTTAATATATCAGACCCCATGTCCAGATTTTAAAACAGTGTTTCATACATGCTTAACATGCAGTGAGAGCATGATCAGGACATGGTGGCTGTGGGGGCAAGCAAAGCACAAGTGTAATCATGTTATGTTTTGATACTTGTCTAGCTTGTTCTGTCTCTCTCTCTCTCTCTCTCTCTCTCTCTCTCTCTCTCTCTCTCTCTCTCTCTCTCTCTCTCTCTCTCTATATATATATATATATATATATATATATATATATATATATATATATATATATATATAAAAATTAAACCTTTAAACATATGGAATGAAACCTAAAATATATTGAGTGAACCTTGAATATATTGAATGAAACCTTGAATATATTGAATAAAGTCTGGATATATGGACTGAAACTTTAAATATATTTAATGAAACTTTGAATATATTTAATGAAACTTTGAAGATATTAAATGAAACCTTGAATGTTTTGAATGAAACTTTGAATATATTGAGTTATTGACTTATTGCAGTGGTCAATAAGAAGCTGTGGAGAAGTTTGAATGTAAATGTGATGTTTCAGAAATGTAAATGGTAATTTTTCTCCAAATAAAGCAGTGAAATAAGAAGCATCGTGTCTTTGAATATCATAACATGGCATACATAGTGAGGTATGCATGTCGTTGCAGGTCTGTGGTACAGTACAGTACAGTGTGTTATGAGGTTTCGTTGGAAAGGAGGAGAAAAAAAAGAAAAAGTTTGGGAGTCCCTGCTGCCTCACCAAACTCCGCCCAGTAACAGGCGTGGTTTGCTGAGGCAGAGGGCAATGCGCTCCTCTCCCTCCCTCCCTCTCTCTGTACATTCACTGGCTGTCACAGCAGCGACTACAACACCGACAGTCTCAGCAACCCGCTCTCCGCGTCGCTTCACCTTTCTCCGTACCGTCTACATCCCCGCAGACATGGACCTGGAGGTGCTAACGCACAAGGCGCACTCGCTTCTCATCCAAACCGCGTTTGCACTCTAGCTGTGCGCTCCCCGGGCCCGAGGCACGCAGCCCTCTGCTTGCTGCTGCTGTCCATAAGGAGACTGTTGTTATTTTGTCGCTGAGGCATCACTGTTGTAGGACAAGAAGAGCCTGAGCAGCAGGAGAGGACCACACAGTCGTGACAGCATAGAGGCCGATTTCAGGATATCGTGGAAACTGAGAGCGGCGTTTGGTCTCATCCATCATGGCGAGTGACTCTCCAGCTCGGAGTCTGGATGAAATCGACCTGTCCGCTCTGAGGGTGAGATGATGGGTGGCATTTATTTATTTATTTATTTTAAACAAATTGTTCTAATGTAGCCTGATCTGAAAGAAACTGCTGTGTGCGTGCGCGTCGTGCGTCCGTCCCGTGCGTGCGCGCGTTTCTCCTTCTCCTTCTTTGCACCTGACAGCGCTTTTTTTCCCCCCTTTTGAATAGCAGCCGGCTTGGAGAAGCAGAGGAGGCGGATGTGTGGAAGCCAGGCCTCCACAATGTGTCAAATTATAGATCAGATTTATATTTAGATATTAACTACCCCATGGGCAGCTGCCTCGTGCATCTGAAGCCTTTTTTCTGTAGCCAAGTGAGGAACAGGGAAGGTTTGATGGTGTGTGATGCTGAGTTGAGGTTGTAGCTGGGATTCTGCTGACCTGGATAGAGTTGGAGGGGGGGTCACTAGGCCCATCAGCCTTGTTTCAGACAGCAGTGGAATTTAACCTATTTCTCCCACACACACACACACACACACACACACACACACACACACACACTGCTGGTTCTGTTTGCTTGTGTGTTTGGAGAGCGAGGCTGGAACAGTTCCTTGATTTCAGACCCAAGTTGTTATTTTTCTAGAATTCTTCCACCCTCTTGCTGTTTTTGGAGGTATTTACTTGTGTGTGTGTGTGTGTGTGTGTGTGTGTGTGTGTGTGTGTGTGTGTGTGTGTGTGTGTGTTGGTGTGTGACAGAGAGAGGGAGAGAGAGAGAGAGCGTGCCAACCTACCTGTGGTCAGTGTAGCCCATGCTCTCCTATCAAAGCTTCAGCTTTGCATGCTGCAATAGCCAGTTCTTTTGTTCACCCGGCGTGTGCTGCAAACCTCACACACTCACAGACAGTCAGACAGACAGGCAGACAGTCAGACAGACAGACAGCCTCCTGCGCTTGTGTTAATGCGTGGATACCCATGTTTTCGCTTCGCTGGGCATGTTGTGCGCTATTCCCAGTGTGTCTCTCTCTCTAATGTGTGGGTGTCCGTCGGGCTGACACACAAGTAAGGGATGCTGCACATGAGAGGAAAAAAAAACAGGGCTTCAGTCAGAGACCTGTTTGCCGCTGTCTCGGAGAGGAAACCACATCACAGACACAAGCACAATGCAGTTGTTGTCTGTCTGCCTGTATTTACCTACTTCCTTCTCTGATTGTGCCCGTATGCCCGTTTTCTTCTGTCTCTTTCTCTCTGATCATGTCTCCTCGTCTGTGCGTCAGCTTCAGTCACATCTGCTCAGCCATCCACCCGTGTGCTGTTCCTCTTCCTTTTTTTTTGGTTTTGTTTTTAGCAATTTTATGGCCTGTTTTTTTTCCAGCTTCTTGTTTGTCTGTCTGCCTGACTGCACCTCCCTGTCTATCTGCCAGCACCTCTGTTTTCTTAGCATTATCTTACGTTCACGGGGGGTAGGTGAGTGAGATGTGGACTTTTGAGGTTTTGCACCCGCAGTACACAGTGTGCCATTGGGGGTAGAGGAGAACAGGAGGTATAGAATGCAAAGGAGAGCATGAAGGAAGATGAAGGGGAGGAAGAGGCAGAGGAGGAGGGAAGTGTCTTTGCATTGGGAGTCAGCCCATGCATGTCCTGTTGCTACATGGTGTCAAGCACATAAGACGAAGTCACGCACACATAAAAATGCTGACATTCGTGTATATAAATTTCTATGTATGTCTCATCAGCAGCCATCATGTGACACCATCTCATATGCACGCACTCGCAGCTTATTGAGAAAGATCACAAAAGTTTATTCGGCTATTGTTCCTCCAGCGTGTGACATCTTAAAGAATTGTATGCTTTCGGTAGAGTTTGAGTCGTCTGAAGAAGAATCAGGCTTTTAAAAACCCTTCAGACCGGCTGAGTGACTTTCTCTGTGCAGCCGAGCTTGACGAGTCTTGTGTTTGAATAATCGCCCACAGCGTTCACCTAACACTGGCTTCCATCAGAAGCTGGAACCAACCAAAACAACTTTTACGACACAGTTAAGAGGAAGTATAACGGTAAAACCTGTGAAGCTCTGCCACGATTTTTTTTTACGTTGTTCTCTATTCTCCGCACAGACTTGTACCTCGTATTCCTGGGTAATGTGTAAAGAACAGGGCAAAATTAATGAGTCCGTCCCCTCAACATATCTGGACAGAACCTGCTCCGTTTACAACATGCACCCTTTGTCTCGCTTCTGTTCTGTCCTTCACGTTTTTTCCATCTTTTGATCTTTTGTTTTGAAATATCATGATCCCCCACCCCCCCGAGTGTACAGTCAATCACTGGACTGGCTAGACAGGAAGTAGGTCAGCTGGCTCTGGTGAGGTGTGTGTGTGTGTGTGTGTGTGTGTGTGTGTGTGTGTGTGTGTGTGTGTGTGTGTGTGTGTGTGTGTGTGTGTGTGTGTGTGTGTGTGTGTGTGTGTGTGTGTGTGTGTGTGTGTGTGTGTGTGTGTGTGCGCGTGTGTGTGTGTGTGCGCGTGCGTGCGGTGATGGAAGGTGGGGGTGGGTTCAGGGGGCAGCTCTCAGCTGCTCTTAGGCACACTGACCATCGTGCACACACACACACAGACAGGACTGAGTGGGAAGTAGAGTGAGAGAAGTGGCTTTTCATGTTTGCTGTCTCTGCACTTTCCCCTTTTTTCTCTCCGTCTTTCTCCCTCACTCTCTTTTCTCACACCTCGTCTTCTCTCTCTCTCTGCGACGTCACACGTTCGACCACTCGGTAGCACCTGTACGTTTGCCACGTGTTCCGCTCGAGGGGAGAAAGGCCAAAGTTGAGGCAGAGGCAGGCGCAGAGATGGCCGCCGCTGTTCCCCGTCTTGTTGTGACTCACGGTAATATCAAAAGAGAAATAGCTGTGTGTGTGTTTTTTTTTTTTACACACAGACAGTGACTTTTTATGTAAAGTGACACGCACACGTGCACACACACACTGGTCAGAGGCGTCAGAAGCACGGGGTTCATCCAGTCAGCTGACGAGAGCAACAGATGGTAAACCAGCAGGAAGTCTGGCCTCGGCACCCCACACACACACACACACACACACACACTCACACACACTCACACACACACTGCCAATAGACTAATATGCTGTGCTGGGACTCAGGTGTGAAATCTGAGATGAAAGAGAGAAAAGGTGAGGATGAAGGGATGGTGACACGGTAGAGAGGTAGAGAGTCGGAGCGATGGATTCAGGGAGAGAAACAGGACGTGTGAAGACGAAGCTCAGGGAGACTTAGAGGGACAATGAGAGACAGAGAAAGCAGAGAGGAGGAGGAGGAGGAGGAGGAGGAGGAGGAGGAGGAGGAGGAGGAGGAGGAGGAGGAGGAGGAGGAGAAGAAAGGGACAGAGGCTATGCTCGGGCGAAAAGGTGGAGATGTGACCAGTGACTAAAGTAGTCCAAAGCAAAGACCCCTCTCCAGATCTCCCTCCCTCCCTCCTTCCTTCTCCATCTCTGTTGCCCAGTAAGGCCACATTCCTCGGCCCCTCACCATGGACGCCATAGTAACGGGGCCACAGTAGTGCCCAAGGCTTTACACAGAGCTTATTCATGAATAGTCTATATACTGTATGGCAGTCTGTCGCTGAGAAATGCCCGCTCTCCCTCCCACCCTCCTTTCTACTGCCTGCCTGCTTCTAGTTGACCTATTTTCTCCCCCCACAAGTCACTGATGAAGTCTTTAATTCTCCGTTACACTTATAAAAGCACGAACTCAGCTCGGTATATGTAAAAAAATCTGATCAAAGTCAAATTAAATCAGCATTCTCTGACGTTTATTGTTCTTTTTTGGTACCAGCCTAGACTACAGTATACCAGGAAGTCCAGGAATGTCATGTTGTTTGATACGTTCAGGTTGGGAAAATCCTCTCATGCACAGGAAGTGATGTAGTTTATGTTTCCAGTGACAACACCAGTAGTCTGTAGTCCGTGTAAGCAGAGTTTCAGAGCAGACAAAGCTCATATAATTCAAGGCTACAGTATGCACATCACTGCTTGATTTCCAGATGATTTTTTGGAAGAGCATGAAAAACGCCGCAATTATCAAAGATGATAAAGGCTCCGAAGCCGAACAGAAGCTGTGATCTTAAGTCTCGGCATGCTTTAAAGACATTTATGGATATATTGAAACATGAACATGCACAGAGACACACTTGAACTCTCTCCCCTTTCTTTTCCTCTCATACTATAACTCACAAAGTAAGCACACACTCATGCACGCGCTCGGTCCGACGTGCTTGAAGGAATCGTGTGCGTGTAAACAAGCCCATAGTAGGAGCTGAATCCCTCCGTCGTGCTTGACTCACGTGGTGCAGGGAAGGCGAGAAAGATGGATTCAAATGACAGAGGGGAGATAGCGGCGGGCGAAAATCGAGAAGAAAAGGTGAACGATGAGCGGGGACGGAGGGGTGACGGGAGAAGATGCGAGATGACAAGCTGGCAGAGACGGATGGGAGGCGGCAGGCGAGGACACGGACGGGTTCATTAGCATCGCAGAGCAAACTCTGCGGCATGTATCGTCTTCGGCGGGCTGTAAATCTGCGATTAAGAGTTGACTCCTGTTAATGTACTGTACATGTCTGGGTGAGACGTGCTGGGATTTAGGCTACCACAGCATCTCCCTGTAGAAAGCAAGCAGTGTTGAGCCATGTTGTTAAGTGTAAGTGGGTTTTTATAAGAGGCAGACCCGGCCCCAGCATGACTCCCATCATCCTCTTAGGGTCTCTAATTCAATCCACCTCACTTTTCTGTAATTCACTTTCTATAGACACTAACTGCACTCACCTGGCTACTGTCTAGTGCCCAGAAACATATGCTTTAGATACAGGGCCTGCATGATCTGGAGAAGAACCACCTATCTCAAAAGAATAATTAATAGTTTTCCAGAATTGGCATAAATTTGGACTCTTTAGTCCAATTTTTGACTTGTCTAGTATCGACTGAGCAAAAATATTTGACCTTTTTAGTTGTTTAATGTTCCACTCTGTTCACTAGCTCGTCACTAACTTAATTTCATTTGCTAAAAAACTGCAAGTTCCTCAATGAATCGACACGGTGAAGTTTAAAAACCAAAACGACGGGCTGAAAGACGCTAAAATGCTCTGTGGAGTTGAAGCAAGCTGCGCTGTTGGTTCATAATTCTCTGTGCATCTATCACCATAAGCAATCGCATTAATAATTTGCTAATTATTAACAGTGGCTTAATAATTATCAATCATTAGCTATTGATTAGTGAGACTTACAGTAGTCCAAACGTTAAACTCGGGGTCTGATTGATGTCGAAATGTTCTGGAAATTCATTAGTTTTGCTTTTTAGCTGTCAGAGTGCAAAATGAACATTTTGATTAAACAACCTGAGCAGATGAGAATTCATATTTTTAATAAAAATATGTCAACAGATCTTTTGGGGCCAACTGAAATCTTTAGAGCATACTGTAAAATATACTAATGTTAAAATGATTAGTCATTTTAGTCTCTGAGTTAATCAACCGAGAACTATTTTTGTAATAAATAAATGAAATGAAGTTGTTTAGGGAACAAATGCCAAACATTTGCTGCTTTTTCTCGGTTTTCTAAAAATCTAAATTTGCTTTTGGACAGTTGGTGAGACAGTCAGCAATTTCAAATCAGCTGTGCACCAGAACATAGATCAGTAGTATCAATGTGAAGTGGGTCCAAATGTTCTTTTCATCACTTTCACACAAAGACAAGACTGCCCTGTTTTTGTGTCTATAAGTACACTTGCTGTTTTTTTTTACCTTGTGAAAGCTGTTCCTGTGAAATCCACGTTATGTATTTGTGTTTGTGTCATGCACGTGGTTGGAAATGTTTTGTCTCGTGCCAATAACCTGCTGACTAAAAATACAAATATGGTAGTTTGGCAGGCCGTCTGAAGGTGTGGTGGTTCTGTGCACACATTCAGAGCACTTCATTTGAAATAATTAAGAGTCACCTCAAATGCTCCTGAGATTCAAAGACACACACACACATCTTATCAAAACATACATGCTTCATCTTCGTCTGTCACGTTACATCACGCCACAAACTTCCATTTAATTTCGTGAAATAAATCTGCCTGTCTCATCTCAAAGCTTAAATGGGTCAAGTTGACCCACGACACAATAGAAGGATTAGTGAAAGAATGATCCGCAGATAACCATTACCAGCTATTGTTGTTGTTGTTGTTTATCAGCAGATCGGGCACACTTCTGGTTACATTGTTCACCCACAAATGTTTCATTTGTCATCAGCTGTTGTGCAATGTGTCTGGGGAAATTTTACCTTGGAATGCTTATGTATGCATTACAGTCATATGATTGCCTCCTTTATCAGCTTTTAACGTGGTTTTGCTGATAAATATGTTTTGATTCATTCGTGAGGTTGGAACTGGGAACTAGCTTTTAGTTGAGTAAGAGTTAAGGAATTTAACAGAGAGGTTTAAGGATAGGTTGAGAAATGAAAGAATGAACGCAATCTGTAAAAAAGTCCTCACACATGTTGTTGTAAAGTGGCTTTCACAAGAACTACAGGCCTGCACTCTAAAAGCCATCATTTCTAATGGGCTCTGCTGCTTGCTCATGGACCGATATCCCCTGTTCAAAGAAAAGAGTGGATCCAGTGCTGCGTCCGTCTCAGTGCCCAAAGTTAATCCTGCTCAATCCTGCTTTTTGCGCAGAACCCATTTCATGTCGGGAAGAAAAGGCAAAGGAGAACATTATGAGGACGAAAAACATCTGTGGACGTCAGCTGTGGTGTGTTCTACCAGGCCAAATAAATAAAAACGGAATAAAATGCCATCCAGTACCAGTGTTATCAATGGTTGCACTGGAAGCTACTGTTGAAAGATAACATTGCTCTTGGTCTGACTTCTAGATAAGTGGTGAGTGGGCTTGAACCATCTATCTCAAAGGCACTTATGATAAGCTATTGTTGTGTATGGAAGCTTTGCGAGTCCAACTTTACAGATGCTCTGATAGAGCCTGAAAGAAGTCGTGCTTATTTGTCGGTTTGGAAAATCCCCATATGTCTGGTGGATAAAGTAAAAAAAACTTGCACCATCATCATCGGGGTTAATATAAACCTCTACACAGACATCGACAACCTCCCTCACTCCCCTCAGCACTTTTGTGTACAAGCTATATTTAACGTGTTACAGCGGCATCAGACACGCCGTGATTCATCGGCCACCGGTGATGTCATGTGGCAGTCATGTGACTCAAACACAAAATGAGGAGAAAAAAGGGAAGAAAAGGGCAAAAATTGCTCCAGTCATCGGGAACTCTAAACCACCGCCGCGCACGCAGGAACGCACGCATGCAGACGTACCGACAAACTCTGCCGCACACTGCGAGCTCATTCTGCAAGTGGCCTATAAAATATGAATGATATCGTGCTATATTTTTATCAGCGAAGCCTAAGGACATGTATGAACTGGAGCAGCAAAAAAACGCTCTGTTTCTCCAGCCGCAGCACTCGTTCTGCATGCTGTGCACGGAGGAGAGCCTCATGCATATACCTACATCATGTGTCTTCCAGTGTTGCGGTGCCTTTATGCATTTACAGCGTGTGCCAGTGTGTGTGTGTGTGTGTGTGCATGGGATCTTTTTTTATTATCTGAACGTTTCTGTTGTGTAAAAACAGAAAGAGAGAGAAAAAGAGAGTGCATCCTCCTCAGATGTGTCTTGGGAGTTTCTGTCAGAACTCTGTATGCAGCTCTGAGAGTTAATTCACCCAGCTGCCAAACACAAACACACTCTGAGAGAGAGAAAGAGAGAGAGAAAGGAAGTGAGGGGAGGAAAGCTCTACCTGCATAAGCTGAAGGCCTGATAGCGAGGCGAGCAGTCACACCGCTTGCACAATGTTGCCGTCTGCGCCGTGGAAAGAGGCTTGCAGTCTCTCTCCGACACTCTTTTTTTTTTTTTTGCACAAACACGCATGTTTAGTTTAGACGCACATACACACTCTCTCTTCATTTTGTGCCCACTCATGCTCGTTAGAACATTTGAACACTAGCCCTTGTGTAGGAGTGTGCTTTTGGCACAGTGTGTTAGTGTGTGTGTGGTTATGAGAGTGTGAGAGACAGCGGGAGGATGTACTTGAGACATAGTGAGAGAATGAGTTTGGCGGCATTTGCCTGCATGTGTGTGTGTGCAGTGCACGGCGGAGAAAGAGGGGTGAAGAACAACAGGAAAAGGAAGGAGAGAGCAAGAAAAAGCACAAGGCCCTGTCTTCAGAAGCAGCTGACAGGTCGACAGGTCTGCTGAGACCCGCAGAAACAAACATACAGAGACAGAGCGAGGGAGGGAACAGTAGAAAAAGGGAAGGTAAACTTTGACAAAGCTGCACACACCTTGAACATGCACACAGTAGTGTGCTCTTGCACCCGAAATACACAAAAATCTTGCTTCATCTGGCTGTAATCCTCTGTCACTTCCTTCTGTATGCACTGAGCTGGCACACATAGATCTTTGGCCAGCAAAGATCAACCCGAATATTTGCAGATGTCAAAAAAAAGAGAGAGAAAGAGAAAGCAGCAACAACAACAAAAAATAGAGCACAGACTGTGAACGAGGGATGCATGAGCGAGAAGTGACGAGGTTAGCGGAGAGAGAGAGAGACAGGAATTGAAACAGAGAGAGTGTGTGTGGCTTTTCAGAGAGGAAATCAAAAGATGCTTTTATTGAGAGGGGAATTGTCTGTGAAAAGTGGGTATCGTGTAATATCGTCTGTTCTCAGGCTTTTGCACGAGTCCCAGCGCAGATCTACACAATGCCGCAGTTTGTTCTGGTGAATCGGCGACGAAATAAGCCTCTAGCTTCGCCTCAAGTAGAAGATCTCTTCTTTTTTTTTAAACATCTTCTTTGGCTCGTCCCTAGATGATATTGTAGAGCCATTTTCAGAAAAAAGGGGGATGAAAAATGACAGAAACGACTTTGGATAATGGCTTATTTTAAGCTGACCCAGTAGAATCGGCAGTAAGTTGAGGAGAAATCCACATTACAGGCGAGTTTATAGCGAGAATGGAGCCACCTCACTTTTCAAAAACCTCAGAGATTTCATTATTAGACCATTTTACAATGCGGGATTGTTGATAAAAGACACTATGAATATGGAATTCTTCAGTAAATGAGGGCCAAATACCAGCTGTGGCTTCTTCACAAGCACCGCCGGCAGAAAGAATGAGGTTGCAAAGTCGAAGACAGTTCAAACCGCTCGCTCGTTGTCTGTAACATTTACACAACTTTTTAATAGCATGAAGGGTGCACGGGGAGAAGGTGGTTGAAGGGGCCTCTGTGTTAACTGGGACTCTGTTGGAATGAGAAGAGCATTGGAAACTCGTTCTGGACTCTGTCAGGAATGAAGGAGGGAATGAGAGAAAGTGTAGATAAAAGGGTGAGAGAGAGAGAGAGAGAGAGACATAGATGGACATCGGCTGGTTGGAGAAAGTGAAAGAGAGAGAGAAGGAAGGAGAGGGTGAATACCAGCTATTGTTGGAATGCCGTAGCAACACGCGGCAGAGTCGAAGGGGGAGGTGTGTGTGTGTGTGTGTGTGTGTGTGTGTGTGTGTGTGTGTGTGTGTGTGTGTGTGTGTGTGTGTGTGTGTGTGTGTGTGTGTGTGTGTGTGTGTGTGTGTGTGTGTGTGTGTGTGTGTGTGTGTGTGTGTGTGTGTGCAGAGGTCAGTGGGTTTTATGCTCTGTTCGAGTCGCTCATTGTCAAGAGATGCGTCGAGTTCTGTGTTGGCAACCCGAGCGACTATGGGCTTAAATTATGAGCCAGTCTGGACCTGAGCCTAAAACAATCCAGCACTGCATTTCAGGCCAGTGTATCAACACCCGGCGAGCTCAGCTGATAGAGCCAGACATCAACCCTGCTCTGCGGTTAGAGTTTAGAGCTGACGATGGCCCCCCGTGTGAGATTTAGGGGAACTCTGTTACAGATTATCGCATAAATGGATTATAATATGCATAACCATGTTTCCATTAGTAAAAAAAAATACCTGAAAATAAGAATCTACAATCATCAACAGCACTGCACAGGAGCTTTCATGTTTTTCCTGCATTCTGCGGCCACTGTAGTTTCTTCTCCACAATGTGAAGTAGAGGATGAGGCGAGGTGGTTGCAATCTGCTAACTAAATTCTACGCACTGAGCCTTTAAGGCAGCACTGAAGCAGCATGTAACATTCATCTGAATATATTCAGGGTTCTATAAGTCCTAATCCTTTCTAATAATCTGCTTTGTTTCCTTCGTCTTTCCAGGATCCCGTTGGCATCTTTGAGCTTGTTGAGTCGGTGGGAAACGGCACCTATGGGCAGGTATTCAAGGTAAGATACACACACAAAAAGACTTTGATACACATTAGTCAATTTTTTTTTCTGATAGCACCACGCTCCACTATCTTATCAGCTTGCTTTTTGCTCATTCTTTCTAAGGAGGCTATGTGGAATAAAGAATAGAAATGTGCACCGTGACTGAAGGGAGACGGAGATAAAAGCGGCGTGCGAGTTTCAGGGAAATGGAGCGAATGTAAAAGAGTCTTAAATGCGGGGAGGAGAGGCAGAAACTGGGGCACGTTACAGCGCTTTTAGGAGAATTTCCCTTCCCCTTTTTTCTTTTGCTTTGCCTCTCCTCCCCTGCTGCATTTGCATTTCTTTCTTTACCCCTGCACCAAGATTTCTACTTAGATTAGGCATTTCACATTTTCCGTGACACACAGGAAGTGCTTTTTGCTCAGTTGTGACATAACTGGTTTAAGGGTTTTTTTCGCTGTCAGCTGGTCTCAGCTGTTTCCCGCTGTCGTTCAAATCAAACACTATCTCTCGGGCCGTGTCAATGTCTGAACTTCCTCTTCCACCCCCGCGCCGCTTCTCTGCTTCCTTTTCCTGATTCTGCTGCTTCATCCTGCCACTCTGCAGGATGTGACACAAGCCTCCATCTCTAGCTGGAGTAAACATGTGTTTGTCCAAATATGTGAAGGCATGGACATGTGAAGCCCCCTCCTTGAGTGAGTGCATCTAATTTATGTGTGAGAGAGTGTGTCTAATGAAGCAGAGAGTCAAGGTCAGCTGGTGATGAAGAAGGGATGTTCTTACAGCTGATTGGGCCAGATGAGAGGTCAGGCAGAGGTCGGACATGCTTTCTCCACGCTTCTAGAAATAATCGGACATTCCCGCGTGTGTGTGTGTGTGTGTGTGTGTGTGTGTGTGTGTGTGTGTGTGGACGTGGACAGAAGGGAGGAAAAAAAAACACAAAGGGAAAGGAAAGGAGAATAGGAGAGTTATGTGTATCCATTTATTGCTGACTCTGCTGTCTTGGTGAAAGTCACGGCTCATTTACTGGCTGACATTCAGCCTGGTCTGTTCCTATACATTACCGAGCCACAGAATGCCTGTGGCAACAGCACCGGCCTGTTCGGGTCTGCAGCCCATACAGTTGATCCACTCTGGTTTCTGATTGGGTTCCATATGGTGTATAGTAATGACTCTGCTGAAGTTGATTCTGTCTCTGCTGTTGGTAAACCAATCCAAATCTGATTTTTTTAAGAAAGTTCGTTCTAATGAGCACATTTCTTGTTTGGGACTAGGTTTTCTGAGGTGCTTGATTCAATAAACTTTTGGCCTACAAACCTGTGATGAATCTTCCTGAACAGTCCCAGTTTCAGACTTTCTGTTGTGAGCATCTGCCTTCTAGGAAACCAAATCTCTTTGGATCCTAGGTTGTTCAGACAAAACGAGCAATTACAAGATGTCACCTCGAGCTATTTTTTGATATCGTATCGACCATATTATTCATTTAATAAAAATAACCGTCGGATGAATCAATCATAAAACGAATAGCTCCAATCTTACGACAAAATAAAACTTGCTTCGTGGCACTCGTGGTTTTAAAATATTGCTGCGACGGCGCTGCAGAAGTAGACACAGATTTAAACTGGAAAAGACCGGATTCATACGCACGGATAAGGAGCAGAGTCGCTCGAGCAAAAATGCCATCTATTTTAAATTCCTCACAGCCGAGGCCGAGGTTTCCTCGTCTATAAGCAGAGGATCAACCTCTTGAGCAGGTAAATCTCTGAGTCACTGAGATGATAAATTGACCTTCAGCCTGGTGGGTATTAGTGAACTGGAATTGCTCCGACTCTTTTTTTTTTTTTTAAACACTTGTGTCATATCGACACACACACATAAGAATATACTGTGTGTAGCGTCAGACTGCAGTATCTCCAGTTTGGATCGATGAATTCTTGTCAGTATGCTGTGAAGTGAGCAGAGTTTTTTTTTCTGCTTAGGTGGAAGGATTAGAGACAGGCACGCTGTAAACATTTTTTGTAAACATGATTTTGATTCCAGAAATAAATTTTATTTACCCAGTAGCCGGAGGCAAGTGTTGCACTTGCAGCTAACAAGTTGGTTTTTGACATTTTCTTTTCACACCAGTGTTGACTGCAGTAGTTTTAAGTGCCAGAAACAACTCCTCTAACCGAGCTTTATTTAGTTTGCTTGTTGAAGTTTACTGTCAAATGCATGGATTAGAGTTGCACGATACACACGGTATGCACGGTACCCCGCGGTGCCAAATCATAACCGTCGCTACTATACTAGAAATTTTACACGACGGTACTGTGGATTACTATATTACCGGTGCCAGTCTCCGCTACATAGCAGCCGCCTCTGCTCTCCTCCCGGCTTCTCACTGCATGCTACTCCTTTGTAAACAAACCAACATGGAACCGCAACCGAACTACACAGCTGCTGAATGATTGGCTGTTTGCCTGTTACTGGTGACGTCCAGGGATGTGATAGGCTGTTTCCGCACGCTGGGTCCGCCCATCTGTTAGCTGATTGGCTGTTCGTGTGTTTCTGCCGGCAAGAACGAACTCCATGAAGACAGCTCCGCTTCGATAGAAACTCGCTTCAAAACAAACAACAAGCTAAAGTTCTGTCTCGCCCAGACACGAGACAACACACTCACCGTGGCAGAAGCACCGGGCGTGAGCAGCGAGTCTGCCGCGGCGTCTTCGTCAGTGGCAACACTAATTTTGCTTAAAAAACAAACGTTGTTGTTTCAAACTAACTTGTACAAATACATTGCAGTTTATTAAAAAAAAAAAAAAATGCAGCAGTATCGCGATAATACCCGGAACCGCGATACTTTGTCTGGTATAGTATCGTGGTTACTCATTTTAGTATCGTGACAACTCTAGCATGAATATTAATAGTACATATCAATGTTTGTTTTTTTTTGGATTAAGTAAGAATTGCTGATTTCTGCAGAGACTACCTTTAGGCGCTTGTTGGAAAGAAGTGTCAAATGCATCAGATAAAGGCTACAAACGGCTACATTTCCTGAGCAGTTTTGAGGATTTAAGAAATATGTTTTGAGTGTTTATTATATGATTTTCCCTGCAGCAAAAACCCTCTAAAGCCAGTCCACTGCATTCTGCTGCAGTAGTTTGGACTCTGTGTACAATGTGTAATGAAGCTAGAGATATGTAGTGTACCCATGCATGCATCCTCGTATATGTGTGTGAGAGCGCAATGTTTTATGTCATCGCTTGATAGAAGGCCAGTAACGTGCCATGCAGCTGCAGTCGTGTGTGTCTGGGAGAAAGAGATAACAGGTTTATCAACAATTCCATTACCCCATCTAGTTAAATGATACAGATCTGCTCCACATTGCTCTTTCTTTGCTCTCTCTCCTTCTCCATCCTTCTCTTTTTCCATCTCACACACACACCCAAAATCTCATCTCAATTAGGAAAAAAAAAACAGTCTTGAAAAGTTGTTGCCGGTTATTGTTTTGTTTTTTTCTTCTTCTTCTTTGTTGCAGCTTCCCTGTCAGCAGAAATAGTTTGGCCGAGAACAGTGATAGACGAGTAGCCGCAGCGAGAAGATAATTTTAGCCTGACTCCTCTCTCTCTCCGTCTCCCTTTCTCATCTTACATCTCCGTGACGGTTCCGTTTCCCTGTTTTTCCTCCTCTGTCCATCCATCCCCCCTCCTTCGCATCTTCATCCATCTCTTCTGCACGTTTCTCTGGATTAATATGTAATTTTTCTTTTTGCTTCCCTTCTGTTTTTTTGGGTTGACATGCTCCCTGGTGAGCTGTACTTAAGGGAGCAGGCTGTGCCTACAGTACGTGTATATATAGTTTCTACTGGCTGCTCTAAAAGGACCATAAATAGAGAACACGGGTAATGCTGAATAATTAAACACATTCTCTCTCCACTTCTCTCCCTCTCCGTCTTCCTCTCTCTCTCTGTGTTTCCTCCTTTAGCACACCCCCTCTCTCTGTTTCTCTCTCTCTCATCATCTATCCATCTCCCTCATTGGTATTTCCTTCCTCCACTCTCATCTCTCCAGCCCTCCCTCCTCCCCTTACTCACTCTTTCTTCTTTTTATTTTATCATGCTTCTGTTTCTGTCCCGTGTCACCCTTCTCTCTTCTGATGCCTGTGAATATTTGATGGGGCTTATGGGAATTGCAGTTCTCCGAATTGACGAAGCGCTCCAGTGCCACGGCAGAGCGGGGCGGGAAAGAGCACCATCCATGGTCATCCATTGGCCATAACGCTCCCTCACGACTTATTGACTAGCTGGGCTTATTGATTGGCTAATTGATTAATCACAGGTCCTCGTCATTCCCGCGGGACAAGTCATTTTTCTCCGTGATGGATGCAAGGACAAGTTGATAGGGCAGCTAATCATATCCCGCTCACAAGAACACAAGCACGCACATGCACATGACACGTGAAGGATGACACATTCGGCCCGTCGTCTCATCGACTGTCTCCTCGGGTTTTGGCAGCAGCAAAACATTTCCTGTGTTTGTGTGTGTGTGAATCCGTGTGTGCTGTTTCCACATTTGCGTACTTTCCTCTCCGTGACTCTGCTGTCGCCATGCAGCGAGGAGAAGGGGGGGCGACCAATCTTCTTCTCTGTGATGACAGAACACATCCACTCTGCTCCTCCCCAGGCAAAAGTGCTCCACACAACTCTTTAAATATTCACCAGTCACTCTGAGACACACACACACACACTCAAAGCGACGGTTGGGGACCTGAGCCGTATGGGCTTTTTTATGCTCACCCACTGTGACAGCGACTCTCTACAAAGAGCAGCTGTGTGGTTTCCATTTACTGCATTGTGCACTGTCTGCGTGTAAACCAAAGCGTGTGAACGAGGATTCTGAAGGAGGATGTACACATATGTGGTGACCTCTCTGTGTCAGTTTGTTTCGTGTGTGTGTGTGTGTGTGTGTGTGTGTGTGTGTGTGTGTGTGTGTGTGTGTGTGTGTGTGTGTGTGCATGCGTAAATCCTTCTTCATGACATGGGTTTCTTTAAAACTGATGAACAGATGATGAGACCACACGACACATAAATGGGCTACAACCTTTGCACGTTCGCTGATGCCATGATTATCTTCTTGCCACGGCAATCTGGAGTTCCAGTGTAATGAGTAGTTTTCATTGTGTGTGCACACAGATCAGATGTAGATTAGGATTAGGGCTCAAAAGAAATGTTTACCAGTCACACCTGTATGTCTCTCTCTCTTTTCCCTTTGTGTCTCTTTATAGTTTTTTACCTGCGGAGTCCCTTCCTCCATCCTTCTTCTTCCCTCCTACGCCCTCTTAAGAAACTGAATAAAACTTAAAATCTTACTTAATTTAATCTTACTAATCTGCTGTAAATCACACTGCAAAGAACTACGGGAGATGTTTTATGTTTCCCTCTCTACTTCACACACACACACATGTGCCTCCACGCTGACACACAAAGACACAAAGACGGCTAAATATACACAAACACCTCAGAGAAGCAGCACCGAGTGTGAAAGCCCGGCGTAAGAGACTCGGAACGAGGATGGAAGATGGAGGTGACTTCATTTGTTCCTCCTTGTTTGATGTTCTAAACTCCTCCAGCGAGTGTTTCCCAGCAGGAGAGGAGATCAAACAAGGAAGCGTAATCCAGCGTGTGCATCTCTTTTTGAAAGTTGTCGCTGATTATACCAAAACAACAAATTCTTCTTTATTCCACAAAAAAGTTCACTTCATATTTGAAGTCCTGCGCGAGTCACTCTATCGACAACACATCCTGTAGTTGGACTGATGATTTAGTGATTAATAAATCTTTCCAACACTGAGCTGCTCGGTAGGAACAGGCCTTTGAACCGCTACTCATTGCACGTCTCTGTTTGTACAGTTGGTAATAAAAATACATATTGTTAAAGTTGCCAGTTTATTAGGTAGCACTATAAAGTAATTTAGTGTGATACAGCAGCCCTGCAATAAATCTCTCCCCTTCATGAAGTTCATAACCGTTTTGCTGAAGTGTCGATTCAACTGCACGGTCACTTTAGAGGATGTAGTTTGCGTTGCGGTTGAACTGTACAGTGTCATGCAGAAGTCAGATCATTTTATTGCTACGCCGACAAACCCGTACGACTCTGCACCGTGTGACTTTGTGCACCGGGTACGTTCACCTACGAGAAGTCTGTAACGCTCTACAGCGCTGACTATTTCACCGGTTTTGGTGAAACTGGATGATGTTTCATGGGGAAGAAAAAAAGTTTTCTGGTTTCTCTGTGATGTCCTTTCAGCTTCAAAGTTTCCCGATGGACAGTAGAGACTGTAGCTGTTAGCCGATCATCAGATTTTATGAAATCGTGAAATTAATGCACCTTAATTTTCCAAAATGTTTTTCTTTCAGGAAAGGATTAGAGAGATTCCGAACTCGGTGACGTCAAATGCGTGGTGCGGCGTGGTCACGTGGTGCGGTCGGTAGCGTAGTGGGTTAAGCGGCCGCCCCGGGCGGGGAGGTTATAGTCCTCGCTGCAGCTGGCCCCGGTTCGAATCCCGCATCGGACGGCTAATTTACTGCGTGTCACTTCCCCTCTCTCCGCCCCCTGCTTCCTGTCTATCTTCAGCTGTATTATCAATAAAGGCAAAAAAGGCCAAAAAAATCAAATCAAATTTAAAAAAAGTGTCACATTTGAGTAAAAGATTTATCGCAAACCTGATCGACCATGAAGAAGATCATAATTATTGGCAAGCAGTGCAGTCGACTGAGCCCAGATACAGTGTGTATATATATATATATATATATATATATATATATATATTTATTTTTTTGTACCATCACTGTTGATTTACATACAGTATAAACATTCGCCTCGATGCAGTAATTTAACTCACTTGGCAAACGGCACTTCAGCCGTACTTTTCTGCACAATGGAAGAACATTACTCATTCTCAGCCTCCCCCTAAAAGAATATACAGGTTAGTTATGCTTGCTGTATCGGTAAATTGTGATATGGGGCTGACATATGTAAATGAATAAGGAACGCGGTGCTATATGGAAGCATTAGTGCTAATGGCGATGCTGCCAAAAGGTCTCAGCTCGGAGTGTCTGCAGGTGTTTATCTGTGCGTACCATAAGTGGATCTATGTGTGTGTGTGTGTTTCCGTACACAGTCCCTCATGAAGCATTGTCGCAGTTGTTTGACGTCGTGTCATCGCCCCGTTTCTATTGCTGTATTTTACATTAAAAACGTCCACACACACACACACACACACACACACACTTTAAGTCTCTTGAGTCCTTTATGAATGAACTGCGAACCGTGACTGAGGTGGATGTCGCTTGTTACTGTGGGAACAGCAGATGTGCTCGATCCGCCCACATGCAGCGACACACACACACACACACGCACGCACACACCTGGCAGTGTGTGTTCATTAGCCTACATCCTCTCCTCCTCTGTCTTCCCCCAAGGCCACACGCCCCACTTACCCACAATGCACTCCTGCCACCCAGACCAGGGTCAATTAGCCATGCCTGTGTGTCAATAACAATTCCTCACTCGCTCTCTCACTCTGCTGTATGTTTTCCAGTCAGATTCCTTCCTCTTTAATTGATAGTGCGCACTGTAAAGAGCTATTTAGACGAGTTTTTCCACCCCACAGTGTGAATTACTGCTCATCAATAGTTAAGTCAATAAGCCATACCAGCTCCGACTCTCTCTCTATTATTCTCCAGTCCCTCTGCCCTCTCCTTTCTCCTATTAATATGTTTTTTTCACAGCTTTCAGCTCCTGATTTTTCCATTTTGGTTTGTTTCTGCCGTCCCTGCGTCTCTCTTTTATCATCCAGTCATCTTTCCTGTCCTTCTCCACGCTCTCCCTCACTCATTCAGCTGTTTCTTCCTCTCACCTCCAAGTCGGTACAGTAAATCAGGCCCCGGCTGTTCGTTTGACCTCCAGAGCCACCGGAGCATGATGCCGATGTGCTGAACCTGCCTCTTTGCCTCTTCGCCGCAACCCTCCTCCCCCCTCCGAGAGTAGAGTTGTGTTCTCTCGCCGAGTCTCTTTGCTGCTCTTTCTTCCTCCGGCCGTGTGTGTGTGTGTCTTGTCTGCTTGTCCTGCAGATGTTATAGAGTCTTTCTTTCTTTCTTTCTCTCTTTCTTTCTTTTTTTCTTTCTTCTTCTTCTTTTTCTTCTTCCTTTTTTTTCTTCCTTTTCTTTCAGTGGCTAACAAAGTGAATTATCCAGTGAGTGCATTAGTGAGTTAACCTGTGTGAAGTGACTCAGTGAGTTAATGTGTTGGTTTGTGGATCACGGTTGTGATTGGAGTTAACAATGTTTCTGTGGGAGGGCGGCACACAGCTGTTTATGTGGACAACATAAAGCTGAAAAGCAGCATCACAGTTCGGTACATCTGTTTATACACAAGTTAATCTGGGTCAGCCACAAAAGCCTATCACACACACACACACACACACACACACACACACACACACACACACACACACACACACACACACACACACACACACACACACACACACACGTTCATCCAGCGAGTGGTTATCCTGTTAGGCTTGATTCATTTCCATCACGTCAAAGGATGTTTTATGATGAGGACAAGCTTTTGCTGTTTTCTGACCTTGTACATACATATGCACACACACACACACACACACACACACACACACACACACACACACACACACACACACACACACATACATGCACAGGCCCACAGATCCTCTTTATTTCGATATGTGATATGATGATGGACTTACCCAGCTTTGTGCACGGGCTGTCTCATTTTCTAGCAGCACCAGCATTGGGAGTGACAGATGTGCTTTCGATGCTTGTGATCAAATTTGTGTGTGTGTGTGTGTTTCTGCTTGTTCGCAGACTTTAAACTGCTCTGTGCGCCTGGAGCCCTGCGCCAAATCCTTTCCCTGACGCCAGATTAGTCTCGGTCTCCCCTGTTCGTTTGTGTGTCCGCTGCCTTGTTAATTGGCTCGTTGTATTGTGAGCGGGCAGGTTAACGAGCAGGCTTGTGTTTCAGACTGCTGATAGATTATTGTTTCAGCAGGTTTTCAGCCCGGTAACGCCGGTTCATTTGAAAGTGGAATCAACACTCGCTGTCGCAAAAAAAAAAATTCAGCTTCTCCTCCCGGCGTATCTCCTCCTCCCTCCCCTTCACCCGTCAATAAAAGCCCTCTGGACTATTCTACAGATCATTGCTCTCATCTTTCTTCCTCTCATCTTTCCTCTTCCTTTCTTTCATCACATTCGCCTCTCTCCTCTTGCTTTACTACCCCCTGCTCCCACAAACTCTCTGCTTGCATGTACGGCCGCCCCTTTATATCTTCCCACCTTTTAAATCTCTTCCTGTCTCTCACAGTTCCTTTTCTCATGTGCGAGCAGCCTCGGGGTGCTTCTATATTTCCTGGGCAGCTCTGTAGTAGATTGGAATAGAGGCCTTTTGTCACTCTTATTTACTGCCTCGCCGATTTCACAACTGCTTGCGCGTGCACGTGCGTGTGTGTTGCTATGAATGTGGGCACGTGTGAATGCGGAGTGATTGCAGGTGTTTGAACCGCAATGAGGTGTGTCTGGGAGTATTGCACCCTTATTTCTTTGGACTCCTTTGGGCAGAACTGACATTTGTTAGCCGAAAAAAAAGTAGCTTTAATTCTAAAAAACGCAGCTCCGACGCCAGATGAGCACACTGGGATTGTAAACCTGTCTAGACTAGAACCGGTGGGTGTTGATGGGAGGGTACAGACTGTAACACTGGTTGTCTGAAATCCTTCAACCCTAACACAGCTGTAAGTACAGTCTGGTATGTGTGACGGTGGCCAATCTCCCTCTCTCTGACCCGCCTGTCACAGAGAGACAGAAAGGAAAATGTATAGAGTTAAAGCCCAGAGGCACCGTTCCCCTATGATACTGTTACCATGCCGACAGGCCCGATGCCAGGGGAGCGTGTTTAGATGCCACTCAGTCATTCTCGCTTTATGTCTGTGCGTGTGTGTGCGGATTACCATGACATCACAGATTAGGATTACGGTGTGACCCATTTCTTTTTAACAAAGAGTTGGCAACACAAACTGGCAATCTGTTCATAGTGAGCGTGCATTCACACACTGCTTCTGTCTTCCTGTATTCTCTGACTCACCTGGTATGCCACGCTGGGGAAAAAAAGCAGAAATCTTATCTGGTTGTTTGGTTCCTATTTTGGCAGTCAATTTTGAAATGTCACAATGTCCTCGAAACACAACAACAACAAGCAGAGCGGGCCTCTCACCAGGAAACTGTAAAGCAGAAGTCAAGCAGGCATTTGTTGTGTGAAATATTTATCGCCACCGCATTTTGTAACACCGTGACGGACAGTGTGGTTTACTAAAATAGTGCCGCTTGCAACTGCATCATCACGACGGCCGAAAAAACTAAAACCCTCGAACACCTTTCAAGTTTCAAGTGATTTTCAAGCTTAATGAATGAAATAAAAGAGAGTGGTTCTCTAGAAAAAAAAAGGACATTTGTAGTTAATGGGCTAAAACGTGCAGAGCCAGTGGTGTAGGTGTTTTTAAATTTAGCTTCATTTTAAAAGTGAAAAAATTCGGACCGTTTCTTCTGACCTTGCAGCTTGGCCACACAAGCGAGCACACACTGAGGACAGATGCACTGTGAAATTCAGCCCCGCTCACTGAACTAGTCCTCTGCTCATCCCTCCTCCCTCGTTCCTCAATCACCTCTCTCTCTCTCTCTCCCTCTCTCTCTTTCTCTCTCCCTCTCCTTCCATTCCTCACCCCATCTCTTTTAGTAACAACTCCCCCATATCAGGACAACAGTCTCTTATTCTTTTTTTTATGCCTCTCTTTTCAAAGTGTGTGTGTGTGAGTGTTTGTATGTTTAAGTGTCATGCCCACTGTACTCCGGCCAGCCAAGACTGTTGCTAGGCTACGACAGGAAGTGTCCTGCATAGTAAATGTGTCCGAGGGAGGGGGGGTCTGTGTAATTGACTTGGCAAGGGCACGGACGTGCACACAAACAAACAGAATACACGCACGCTGTGGAAGCATTTCTTTCTCGCTCACACGCACCCAGTACACACACTCTAACACACACCTACACACACACACACACACACACACACACACACACACACACACACACACAGGATATCTGCCCGCAGGTTGTATTAAGGCAGTGGTTGGCAGGTTGGTCTCGCCTAAGTGGAGCTGCAAGCTGAGAATGATGAAGAGATGCTTTCCTCTGCAGCCTGTGGTGCTCGTGTGTGTGTGTGTGTGTGTGTGCGTGCATGTGTGTGTGTGTTTGTTCCCCTCAATATACAGCTCCATATAGCAGCAGAATCATAAAAGTGAATCATTACACACACACACACACACCCACACACACAAACTTCTTCTTCTTCATCCCAACACACCCTCATACTTCCACACCCTGCTGCGCGCTCTGTGCAGGGAGTGTTTAACTGCTGTTTTTTTTTCACTCTCTTGTCAGGTGCAATTAATCATAATTATGCGACGATGATAATTGCTGAGAAATGGGTGCACTTTGTGTCAGTGTGACAACTCCCTCATGGTGCGCGTGGATGAGACGGGAGATGAGATGAGAGATGATCATAATATTGGACCCGAAAATCTGTTTTGAATCTCTATCGTTCATTACGGTGATAAGTGCTTATCTAAATTAGAGCTGGATCACTTCAACAGACCCAAATTGAAGGATATTAAAATGCTGAAAAAACAGCTTGAATGGATGCAATTAGCACGCATGCAACAAAGAAGATAATATACATAAGAATTTAATTATTTCGTCGTCAAAGAAGGTGTCTGTGTGGTGCAATAGCCGCACGGCTGCTGCAACTTCTTGCCCACTTCCTGTCAATTCAGCGGAGCACATGCATGTTTATACTTGCTCTGAAATAACTGACAGAAACCTAATGTTCTTCAAGTTTAATACATGATTAATCAAATTATTATCAAAGGTTTTTTAGGGGAAAAAAAGCACTCAAGCAAACAAGCTTAATATTTTTAGGTGTCACCTTCAGCTCTGAGAACACTTTTTTAAAAATCAACACATTTCTAGAAATGTAATCCCCAGATCAATCAGTCTATCAACAGAACAATAATCAATGTTTTTTTTTTTTTGGGTGGAACCTCAGAAACACCCTCCGTTCCATTTTGTCATCATAACTCGTACAGCAGTCCAAAAAAACGTAACCTGCAGGGACAACGACGCCAAGTAATGACGCCTCCGCGATGTGGCCGCCTGAAGGCTGATTGGAGATCAGTTTGCTGTCTCCATAACCGCACGGCCATCCAAGCAGAACAAACATCAATTTGGCATGTTATCGCTCAAACACACCTGGCCTGGCGGCATCACAGTTCCATCTGTGTGTGTGTGTGTGTGTGTGTGTGTGTGTGTGTGTGTGTGAGACAGTTAATAATTTGGTCAAAATACCTCTACAGGATTAAGGAGGGGGGAAAAAAAATAGGATTGGACCCGTGAAGATCAATTTCTACACCTAATTTGAAATGTCACTGTGATGATTGAAGTTAATGCACACTGTAATGACAGTTAGGACTATTAGATGAAGACGTTTGTGTGTGCATGTATTCAGTATGTGTGTTTGTTTTGCTGCATTGTGGTTTGCAGAAAAGCGCCAGATGCATTAGAGTTGCAGGGAGTCCTCGGGTTTGTGTCATATTTGCTTGTCGATCTCAAAGCCGATCGCTGTTTGCATTAGTGTTCAGCTCAGTCATGTTCACGCAGGACTGGATCTTCGCAGGATTCTAGTCGAGTGGCTGTGAAGCATGTGAGAGAGGGAGACGGAAAACACAAGGTGATGGGGAAAAGTGGGCAAGACATCTTAAAGGGGGAGGAATGGAGAAATAACATAAAGAGGAGATTGTGAGAATATAAGAGGGTTGGATAATGAGAGGGTGAATCGGAGGGATAAGAGATAGAGAGAGGGAGAGAGAAAATGCAGATCTAGGTCAGAGAGGCAAAACAGTCAACGAGTGGAGGAAGGGATGAAACAAGCCTGTGAGGCTCAGAGCTCCTTGTTATGAATGGGAAGGATCAGGGAGAGAGGGTGGGCCCGGCTTATGAGAGAGAAAGACGACAAAACAATTTCAATTTCACCAAGCATTTCATTTAGTTCAGCATTTCAGGAACACTTCTTTATATCTATAGACAGACAGACAGACAGACAGACAGACAGACAGACAGACAGACAGACAGACAGACAGACAGACAGACAGACAGACAGACAGACAGACAGACAGACAGACAGACAGACAGACAGACAGACAGACAGACAGACAGACAATTCCCTCTTTTAATCCCTGTACGAACAGAAATGTTAATGCACCAACTTGTGGGTTTAACCGGAGTTACATTCTACTGCCTCTCGACAAACAGCGGTGACTTTGTTGTCACTGTGAAGTTCTTAAGAAACCACAGACGGATTAACATCTGCCCGTGTGAATTGTTGAGCTCGACGTGTTTTTTTTACTTTAAAAGCCAAGGCTAGCTCTTTACCCCTTTTGTTTCTTCTTCTTTGTCTCCATGCTAAGCTTGGCTTACCATCTCCAACTCCATAATTACTGTAACACACAGACACAAGATTGGTTTTGTTCTCTTTAAACTATCTGCAAGAAAACAAACTAGTTTAATTCCCCCCAAAAATGACAGACAATTCCTCGTTATTGATTGAATATTTGGTCTAAAATATTAGACAGCATTGAAAAATGCCTCTCGCGAGTTCTGCTAACCTCTTCAAATTGCTTGTTTTGTGCATCCAACAGTCAAAACCCCAAATGAAGTCCATTTGTGATAATATGAAACAAAGAAAAAAGGCAAATGCTCACACTGTAGAAGCTGAGAATCAGCATAATGCAGACTTGTTTGCTTAATAAATGACTGTCGATAATACAGTTAATTTATGGTTTCAGCACTAATCGTTTTATCATTTGTCCTACCGTATTGTTTCAGTGTTGCACACCGTTAACTCCTTTAAGGACACTATTTTAGTCGTCGTTCATATAACCAAGACACACACCCCTCCATCCTATATTTGAATTTGCAACTAAATGATCAGGGAGATGACAAGGACGGAGCGAGAGATGAAGACGAACCGACGGTGCTAATTCTTTTCTCTTGCTCCTTTCACACTCGATCATTTAATAAGGTTGGATGACATTAGTGCACGAGCAGGGAAGGAGGGATGGAAGGAGTGAGGTTGTCAAGTGGCTCAGAGTAATGAATCTTTATCCCAGCTCTGATGATGTTCATGTCCGATATCTATTTGACACGCACTCTCTCGCGCTCTCCAGCTCCCTCGATCATTCTCCGTGCCTCTCTTCACGTATCTGCGTGCATGTGTGTGGGTGTTTTGCAAGAGTTCCTCTGTCTGTGCGAGTAGTGGAAATAAAGAGGGGGGGATCTTTTTGCATTTTATGTCTGTGTGTGTGTGTCTGTAAAGTGTATGTGTGAGTTTCTGGTTTGTAAGTGGCTGTAATTCCTTTGTTGGTCTCCAACAAAGCCGGCCCTTGTGCTCATGGAATTGGGGCAGTCTGATCCTAATGAGAAATCCCTGTTCAATCTTTCCAGCTCTTTTTCTCTCTTAGAAGCTAGAGTGTGTGTGTGTGTGTGTGTGTGTGTGTGTGTGTGTGTGTGTGTGTGTGTGTGTGTGTGTGTGTGTGTGTGTGTGTGTGTGTGTGTGTGTGTGTGTGTGTGTGTGTGTGTGTGTGTGTGTGTGTGTGTGTGTGTGTGTGTGTGTGTGTGTGTGTGTGTGTGTGTGTGTGCGAGAGAGACTGATCACAGTGTTCACTCCAGTTGTGCTTAGTTTGCATTGTGCAGCACAGGACTGTGACACAGTGAATTATCATATTTAAAAAAAAAAAACTTTCTAACCTTAATCAGCGAGTTTAAAAGTTGTTTTTAATGAGAAATTTAACTTCTGGCTTTAAATTCACCTCATGGGGAACCTCAGCTGATGCTATTCATCTACTGAGAACACACTGAGTTTTGTTCCTATTTACAACCCCCGAGAATATGAATGCTTCCTCTGAGCAAAATAGATTGCAGATGCGGAAGTGGCGCGGTTCTTTAAAAATGTTTTTTTCCTTAATTATTTAACTCTTTTATTTTGAAAGTCTTAAACACAATAGCTAAGAACATCACTACTCGGCTTTAATCGAGACTTAATCACATAATTATGATCAGGTTTGCTACTTTACGACATGAGCGCAAAGGAACAAGTAAATTATTGCCTAGATTACCGCCTACATTATTGTGCAGTTAATAACTGCATATATCGATGTATAACCTCCGACTCGCGAGCCATCCGTCAAATAAAGTGAGTTTTGGTGCAGCCTGTGCGTTGCGATTGATCTGTTAGGATGACATAAAAAAACAGAAGCGAGGAGAATGACTATTGAGCAGCGGCAGTGAGATGTTACATTAAAATCACTCCTGCAAAATGAACTGCAAAGCGATGCAGCTGCCAACTCTGAGACGTAACACTACGCTTCTTTTTTTTTTTTCCGTGTTCCTCCGCCACTGTTTTTTCCGGCTGAAGCGTTCATTATCAGGACGGCCCTTCGATTAAAACCCTCAGGAGGCGCTTTGGAGCCAGACCATTAATGCCATCTGGTTTATAACAATTCCCCAGAAATAACAGTCCTGCCCTTGTTTTGAGTGTGTGTGTCCTTGACTGTGTGTATGTGTGTGTGTGCATTTGTTTGTCTGTGCCACTGCTGCTGCTAAGCTGTTCTTCTCAGACTGTAACGTGCTAATCAGTCGAGTCCAGACAGGTGGAAGTCATAGCCATCAGTGGTTTTAACGTCTCTAGCCCTGTTAGCTTCATTAGCCAATCAAAGCCACAGATGCTCTGTTGCAAACAAATCACTTGGGTCTTTCTATTCGCCCCTCAGCTCCTAATCTCCCACTTTCCTCTCCTCATGGCCCCATCCCACCCCGGGGGCATCTGCCTAGCCTTGATATTGCTCGGCACAGTCAGTTGTGTGGGTCGGTGTGTGTCTTCGGTCGCCCATCCTCTATCCTTAGACACTGTCAACTTTTTTGACTTGTGTTGGCTGACTGAATGCTGCACCAACAAGTCAACTCACAGTGACATACACAGTGTTAATTTCGTCAGATGAGACGAGACGGAATATGTCTTTATCCCTTGACGATGATGAGATGATGCAATGTTCCAAAAACACTGATGAAAAATGTGCCAATGTGCGTTTTTGTTGACGAATAAAAACGAGACGAAAATGTCGTGAGAAAAAAAAAAAAAAAAAAAAAAACGTCCTCCTTGTTTTCGTCTAGAAAGTCCAGTCCTGCTGTCATGTGTTTGTGCCAATTCAATTCAATCAAGATATTTAGCTGTGGAAAATATTCCTGAAATAAATAGAAGAAGACTAAAATGTTTTGACTAAAACTTTGAGACTTTTAGTCGACTAAAATATGACAAACAAAAAAGATTTGTGAAAGACTAGAAGTGACTAAGACTAAGAATGAACTTTGAAACAAGACTAAGACTAAATTGAAAAATGGGTGACAAAACTAACACTGGACACTGTGGTATCTTGTTGACCCAGCAGTTTCTGTCATGTGCTAGACTTGAATCCGATCAGAGATGTTACATTTCTTGTTGACACCTGCCGTCAGCGACTAGACTGATTTCCTGCTAACGAGCAATACTAAACTGTCAGTCACGTACACTCGAACCACAAACACAGCCCCTAAAGTTACTGATCACATTGCTTGTTGCTTTCGTGAATATTGAATTTGGGTCCATCGGTTTGGGAATAATAGCAGCTCACCATCCGGTGTTTGTGTTGCATTGTCAGGTTACATATTTTGTCACTTTGTTGGACTGGATCACCTTTGGGAAGTCATGTTAACATTTTTTTTTTTTTAGTACAGTGTTTGAATGATAGGAAAACTTCTTCGCTGCCTTCCACTTTTTTATTTATTTATTAATTTTTTGTGTCTCATATCTCTGACCATCTCTCGTTTCAGGGTCGCCATGTTAAGACGGGCCAACTTGCCGCCATCAAGGTCATGGATGTCACCGGGGTAAGACAAGACAACACAACACGTTCACGCATGCACTCACGCGCAGCAAATCATCTCAGGGTGATTATACCAGCGCCGACATGTCATCTAATTATGAACGATGAGTCAGTGTTTGCACGCGCACGCATGTGTGTGTGTGTCTGTATTGCAGGCACGTGCGCATGTGATGTGACAGGGAGGAAATGAGGACAGGACTATCGCCATGGTAATATTAGCTGGAGGTATTAGGACAGCAGTGTGGTCTCAGGCGTGTCTGTAAAGCAGGAGGGAATCTCAGCTATATTTAGAGATCCTCTCACCCCTGCGCCTCCCTGTCAGCACTCAGCTGCCAGCGAAACAATGGAGGAGCGCAGGAATGAAGCGACAAAGGGAAAGATGAATGAACGGATGGATAGGAGCATGAATGAATGAATGAATAAGGAAATGAAGACATGCAGAGAGGGATATTTTGGGGATGAGTGAATGAGCACATTGCCAGTAGAGCGGCCAGTGAACAAATAAATGAAACTCTGTATGAATAAATCTGCTTCAACACAATAAAAATGAATGGCGGTATTAATTAATGATTCAATGAGCCGCTGCTGCACGAAATCAGCTTACTAAAACAAGCGATTTTGTTTTCACGGCTGACGAACACGAAATTGAAGTAATCAATGAATAATTTGCTTACATTGTGCATAATGAATGAGAAATTACAGTTTTAAGTAACCGACTGTCGCCGTAACGACTTGTTTCAAAAAAACGCTTTTCAGGCTTTGTGCCAGTAACCCCCCGAAAAACAAAAGTAATTAAAAAGTAATGCTGTTTGAGCTTCGCAGCAACCGTCGCAATCGGAATTTGAAATGCACTCGACGACTTCATTCCCTTTGTGCTCCGTCGCCATCCTATTAAGATGTTTGAGGGGTCACAAATGGAGGTCGTAGTTTAACGCCTGTTGATTTTTTTTTCTCTCTCTCTCTCTTCTCCTGTGTGTCAGGACGAGGAAGAGGAGATTAAAGCCGAAATTAACATGCTGAAGAAGTACAGTCACCACCGGAACATCGCCACCTACTACGGAGCTTTCGTCAAGAAAAACCCTCCCGGCGTAGATGACCAGCTATGGGTACGCTCTTATTTGTGTGTGTGTTTGTGCATGTTTTGTGTGTGTGTGTGTGTTTGCGACTCTATGCATCTGTGTGTGTGTGTGTGAAATGGAGTGTAACCTGCAGAGAAGATGGCTGCAGTCTCTTAGAAAAACACCAGAGCCAGAAAGACATGACTCTCCATTTTTCATTGTTACATTTATGTGAAAGAAGTGAGTGTCTAGTTTAAGGACTGCAGGACTGGACTGTGTATACTTAATGTGTGTGTGTGTGTGTGTGTGTGTGTGTGTGTGTGTGTGTGTGTGTGTGTGTGTGTGTGTGTGTGTGTGTGTGTGTGTGTGTGTGTGTGTGTGAGAACATATAAAGCAGGGCTACTGCAATAAATCATGCGTTAACGCGAACTGAGGGAGCTCTCTACTCTCTGATACTGTAGCATTCATCACACAACAATGGGAGGACACACACATATGCATATAGACACAACAGCCAGATCTACTGCCTGCATGATTCCCCCTGACTCAACAGCTGCCTGTTTTTCACGTGTGTGCAACATTAGCACAAGATATAAATTAATATATATTTGCATGCTCTCTGACATGCATCCCCTCTTCGTTCTTACGCATGCACGAGCGTGTCTCCTTTGTCTTCGCGTGTCTGAGCGCACTTGCTCAGCCCGCCTTGATGAGAGGGGTCGGATATTACTTGCCAACTTCCTCCTTCACTCTGTAATCCAGAGTGATGATGAGGGGAGCTTGAAACAGAGCCAGGGGCTGACCAGCTGAACTTTTGCCTGCATTTCTGCAGGGATATATATATTTATAATGCTGGGATAGGATAAATGAGGAGAGGAGAGAGAATGCATGAGGCAGCTGAGGATGAAGAGAGGAGAGAGGGATGGACAGAATGGACACATTGTGTTTGGGTCAAGAGATGATGAGACTTGATTCATTCATTCATGTGATCTCGTGACCCAGTTGAGTCAGATTATACAGTAGTTTCTCAGTTTTTCTCAGTGTGTGTGTGTCGAGTGTGTGTTGTAAAGAGCGACTGTCTGTTCATGTGTGCTGTTTGTGCGTAACCGCTCACTGTGTTACTCATGCTTTCACAGTAATGTGATTTTCTTTATGTGTATCGTGGACTTTCTGAGGCAGATAATAAAATCAATACTTGGGAATGATATTTATCCTGTATAGATCATCTCAGATGATGTTTTAGTAAAGATGCTTTCTTTGACAGCTTTCTATTTAAGTTTGTTTTCAACTAAATCTGCAATGATTAACGATGAATCAGTGGATAAACAAACAAAAAAATGACTTTAAAGCGAAAAGGCCACAAAAATTTGACAGTTTCTGGGAAGTGGCTGCAGTTAAATGACCATTTATGTCAGCACTCAGATAAAATGATGTTAATTATTCTACTACCTTATTATATTACTACTAAGTCGCTTTATTGGAGTTACTGGTTTGTTTGGAACTGATCCTAAACCAGCGAGTCAATAATTGACCTTGTGCGTTTGCAGCTGGTCATGGAGTTCTGTGGAGCCGGCTCCATCACAGACTTGATCAAGAACACCAAGGGCAATTCTCTGAAAGAGGAGTGGATCGCCTACGTCTGCCGAGAGATTCTCAGGGTAAGTCAGAAGGGAAAAAAGCTGAGCTGGGTGATGATTCATTTGTTCATGATATTGATTCAGGCACGATCATGACCACAATGATTTTGTTTTTCACCAAAGAAGCAAGTCTGAATCAGAGAAATTGCATAACTTCACATAATAAACCTCAGTCTCATGAAACAAGCAACAGGTCAAAACAATTCGACAGTTTTAGCTCAGTTCACTTTACAAGCAATACAAGTTTATGACGTTCACAAACTGAAACAGATTTGTTATTGTCCTTTGTGTTTAGGAGCAGTCTGATCTAGTAGCTACTTGTTTTTTTTATGCTGTTAGAATTAAAATAAATGCATTTTAAATTTAAATTTTTAGTATGTAAATCATAGGAAAAATGACACGCATGCATACACCAGTTTTGTTTGTGTTCCCGTTTCATTGACGTGATGTGAAGCGTCAAATTATATCTCCTCGCCAAATCTTATTCTCGCACGTTTCGTGTCGACTATCCGGTTTTGTGCCAAAGGCTGCAGCCTCGAACCGGGAGCAACAATATCAGTTACACACAGTGCCGCTCTGAACCGAGGCAACAACGGTTCCCCTCATCCACTTTGATTTCTTTACCCTTCATCTCTCATCTTATTTCGTGCTCTCTGCTTTCTCTCATCCCTGCTCATCTGTCCTTTTGCATTTTCTTCTACTTTGTATTTCTTTTCCTTATCCTCTTCCCTCTGTCCTTTTTGATGTTTTTACTCTCCTGGCAGCTGTCTCACATTTCTCTGTGTTTTTTTTTTTTTTTCAGTTTTTGCTTTGCAGTCAATACAACAGGATTACTGTAGAATGAGGATTCTAAATACCTGACACATTACTGTACTTCGATTTAATACACCAAAAATCCTGTATATCTGTACATGTCATACATTTACATTACAGTTAATAATAACTACTACTACTACTACTACTACGCCTTCTAATAAGAATAAAGTTAGTAGTTTTTCATGGCTGATGCTCATGCAGAAGTTATGACAGTAGCAACCCTAGACCTGCTTGTCTTGCTCAAGGACACTTCATCTCTCGGTAAATAAGCTGTTTCTGTAATAATGATCATGACTTGGCTCATTGCTGCAGTGGCGTTCCTTCACTGTATGTGTGTGTGTGTGTTTGCGTGTGTGTGTCTCTGTCGCTGTCTGCAGGGTCTGACTCATCTCCATCAGCACAAGGTCATCCACAGAGACATCAAGGGACAGAACGTCCTGCTGACTGAGAACGCAGAGGTCAAACTAGGTCAGTCATCCAACCCTCACTTGACAAAACGGCTTTAGGATGGGGATGGCAGGAGGAGGTATAAAGTTTCAGATGGCTGTGTGTGCGTGTGTGTGTGTGCGTGTGCGTGTGTGTGTGTGTGTGTGTGAGGCGTTTCTTTCTTCTTTTATGCTGAATACCAGCCTGCTCATCTCTCTGTAGCTCTGCCACTGTTTGTGCTGCAGATTGCTGAAGAAGGAACTATCCTCTCTTATTCACTCTCCCCATAAAGCCCACTGGGGAGTGGGATTATGAAGTGAGTGTGTGTGTGTTTATAAATCGGGCATGCTATTGCAAGTTGGGTAATTCGTTCCTGTTTAGAGCCCAGTTATCGAATTCAGTAAAGCCCACCGGTGTGCTTTGGGAATCAGCACACACCCCAAACACAAGCACACAGTGGAAAAAAAATGTCAACTGCAGACTATATCTTGAGTTATTTTCTTTTTGTGTTTTTGCTCTGTAGTGGACTTTGGTGTTTCGGCCCAGTTGGACAGAACAGTAGGGAGGAGGAACACATTCATCGGGACACCGTATTGGATGGCGCCGGAGGTTATCGCCTGTGACGAAAACCCGGACGCCACGTACGACTTCAAGGTGCTTGACAAACCCTCTGTCCAGCTGATCTGTCTTTTTATTTGATCACCCTGAATATTTATGCGTCGTGTCTCTTCGTGTCATTACAGAGTGATTTATGGTCACTGGGTATCACGGCAATTGAGATGGCCGAAGGAGCACCACGTACGTACTCAGTCGATAACCTACACCTTTTTTTTCTACACATCATTTCTTACTGCCGCCGCATCAGATCAGCGTTATCAGGAATCGGGGTCATTTTTCAGTCCGGGGCCAACGCGACTCATCTGTAGGCTCGTAGGAGCTGATATAAATTGGTTGTCAGATCGCTGTCTCCTTCTCCCTTTTCTTTCCATTTTCATTCACATGATCGGTTATGATTTTGATTCAGTTGATCTCAGTTATCGTGAAGGACATTATTTAATTCTGTCAAGGTTGTTCAGGTCTAGTCTGTGATAGTACAGTGCTGCATTTTGGACCTCAGGATGAGGTGAGGATATTTCAGTGTGTGACTTTTTTTGATTTATTAGCGTGACGATCAAAGGTGTTATCGAAGGAAGTGTGTGCAAAACTAGATTGGTAACAGTATTGACAGATATATTGATCGGACGAGGGCTAACTCCATGATAATGTTTAGCACAATCGACTGGAAACATCCACTCTAACCGACACTGAATCTGACTTTCTAGCACTGTGTGACATGCACCCGATGAGAGCTCTCTTCCTCATCCCGCGCAACCCGGCCCCCAGACTAAAGTCAAAGAAGTGGTGAGCGTCTATCTCTGCAATTAAATAATTTAAGAATTCAGAGCAATACTGTCAGAAACAGGAAAATAAGTTCAGACCTGCACTAGGTTTGCAGCAGTGTTTGATTTTTTTAAATATCGTTTTTGTTGCATGTGTGTGCGGTTTCAGGTCGAAGAAATTCCAGTCGTTCATAGAGAGTTGTTTGGTAAAGAGCCACAGCCAGAGACCCAGCACAGAGCAGCTCCTCAAACACCCGTTCATCAGAGACCTGCCCAACGAGAGGCAGATCCGCATCCAGCTGAAGGACCACATCGACCGCACCAAGAAGAAGAGAGGAGAGAGGGGTGAGGAAGGAGTTTGAATGCTGTGCAGGAATGCCGGCACAAACAAACGATTATTATAGATGATTGCAGAATCTTTTTTTTTTTTTCATTTCCATAACCACATATTCTTATCAGAGGCATGGGCGGGGTTGGAGTCGATCCCAAGCTGACGTTGGCTGAGAGGCCTGAGCTGGAAAAAATTCTGACCATAAATAGTAACAAAAACAGAATCAAAAACATTTCATGCTCATCTGATATTTTTATAGAATTAATAATTATAGCTTCAAAGTGCAACAGTCCCACCCCTTAAATCTCTGAAGTGCTCTCGCACACACTTCTAGACTTGCACACCCACACACTGTGCAAGACCACAAGGGTAAGATGTAATACAGTTTCAGATGCAGACAGACACAAATGCTCACAAACATCTGCCGTCACACCCAGAGGTTTTTCAGCGAGGCGGGAAATAAAAGTGAAAGACGTCCATTCTACTCCACCACGACACAAAAACACATCCTCAGTCAGAGTGACAGACAGAGCTGCGTCAGTAAGAACCACATTAACCGCTTCAAGAGACAACGTACTGCAGGGCGGACGTCTCCATGATGTATAGAAACGTCTTGTCGTTTTTTTTTTGGAGGCTGTGGCTTTCTCCAGCTGTCGCTTTGTCACATTTAGAGGACAGGTCCATGTGGATGTGTCTCAGGGAGAGCCGGGCCGGCTTGTGCTTTAACCGTTATGCTTTAAAAGCCCCTTCTTTGACTTTGGAAAGAGCTCTCAGCTAATGTTCCTCACCTCGCTACACACAGTAAAATGACAATTTATACCCTTATTCAAAGTGGCTAAAGGAGAAAGTGCCTTAAAGGAGCGAGTGGATCTGGGAATGCCAACATCAGTGAGCGGTTTAGTAATGAACAAATGTAGTTCGAGTGAAAAATGAAAGTGGAATGGCTTTTCTCTCTGCTGCTCATTACCTTACTCGCTTTGGTTTCCGCCTCTCCTCTCTTGCCGTCAGATGAGACAGAGTACGAGTACAGCGGCAGTGATGAGGAGGACGAAGAAAGAGACGTGGGCGAACCGAGGTCAGTGTCTTCACAAATGTACGACACATGATGTGACGCTCCTTCAGGAGCTTAAAAAAATCGTCTTCCACCCCGTCCCCATCCCCCAGCTCCATCATCAACGTCCCCGGCGAGTCAACCCTGAGGCGGGACTTCCTGCGCCTCCAGCTGGCCAATAAGGAGCGCTCGGAAGCGCAGCGGAGGCAGCAACTGGAGCAGCATCAAAACGAGGAGCACAAGCGTTTACTGTTGGCCGAGAGACAGAAGCGCATCGAGGAGCAGAAGGAGCAGAGGAGGCGGCTGGAGGAGGTAAGAAGGAAGAGGAGGAGGCTTGAATCGCATCTTTGACCTTGGTGAATCTAGAAAATCTAAAAAAAACATACACGTACAACCCAAATCTACCTTCAAATAATCCCTCAATATATTCATGCACCAAAAGCTGATGGAAGTCTGTTTGGCTCTCTTCCTTTAAACACTTTAAGGCAAACATCATTTGTCCCATTTTGGCAGTCCAGGCATACAAAACCTTTCATTCACCATTTTGTAGAGGCTGTAGAAGAGAGACACACACACACACACACACACACACACACACACACACACACACACACACACACAACACACACACACACAGCCTTTCCCCAGTGCCCCTCTCTTAGTTCCACAGAGCAGGCTTAGAGAAGGAAATCCTTAGCCCCATAATCTGTGCGCTCTCTCCGGGTTCCCACAAGGGTTTTGCCCACCACTAGAGCAGAGCCATGACTCGACTCAACATTGACCCATCCACTCCGGTGCCAAAGTGTGTGTCTATGACTCAAAGTTTTCAGCGTTGGCGTGAAAGAGTTTGCTGCTGAAACGAAGTGCGAAAAAAGCAAAAAATAACCGTGCTGCGATCCTGAATCTTCTCGTGTGTGTGTGTGTGTGTGTGTGTGTGTGTGTGTGTGTGTGTGTGTGTGTGTGTGTGTGTGTGTGTGTGTGTGTGTGTGTGTGTGTGTGTGTGTGTGTGTGTGTGTGTGTGTGTGTGTGTGTGTGTGTGTGTGTGTGTGTGTGTGTGTGTGTGTGTGTGTGTGTGTGTGTGTGTGTGTTCTTCTGACAGCAGCAGCACCGAGAGCGTGAGCTGAGGAAACAGCAGGAGAGGGAACAGAGGAGGCGCTACGAGGAAATGGAGCAACTCCGCAGAGAGGAGGAGAGGAGGCATGCAGAGAGAGAACAGGTTCAGACGCTGTATTATTATATGGAAATGTTACTGTATGCCAACAGACGTTTGTGGTTCTCATTTTGCCATTAAACTTTCCTGTTATTTTCCATATTATTTTTATGGCCACATCTTCCCCCGTCTTTCTGATTGTCTTAATATTTTTGCAAAATGCAAAAATATTGTTTTATATCATATAGCTGAAAGGAAATAAACCGACTCCCTGATTCAGAAGAAAAACTACAGTATAACAGTTATTACTTTTGGAATAGTTGTTCTTTAGCGTCAGCAGTTCCCTGGGGGACAAAAATCAAGACATGCCCTTGGCAATATTAGATTACAATATATAATATAGGAGCTCGAATTGGTATGACACTGCTGATCTATCGGTCTAGTGGACAGATACTTTATGGTCTTTCAGAAATTATTAAAGACACTGTTGAGTTGCTGAATTATAGTGCGATAGATTAAAACATTTACTTCATTATTTGATCAACTTTCAGCTTTATTTATCACAATTACAGACTGTTCTGTACCCCTGTTCCCACTTTCCTTTAACAATTCTTCCTCTTGGGGGGCCCTCGTGGATCACCTGTGCAGCCCATGTCCTGGACCTTGTGGTCTGGGTCCAGGTTTGCTTCCAACCTGCACTTCTTTGCCGCTTGTTGTTCCCTCTCACTTTGCTCTCTCTGTCTATCTCTGGCTGCCTATGTCCAAATAAAGTCTTAGAAAACAAGAAAATACCAAACAGTTCTTTCTCTTGTCCTCTCGCTGAACTTGCTGCTCTGCCGTGTATTTTTGTTGCCCCAGTTTCCTCTTTATCACTCTGTTACTCTCCTCCCACGCTTTTTCGGATGTTTCGAAAAAAGATACATTTTTTTTGTTGTCATTTTTCCTTTGTTGCACATAACAATCGCCCGGGAACTGGGTCTCCTTCACTTCACGTCTGCCCTCCGACTCTCATCTTCTCTCTTCATCCACAGCCGCCTCAAGAGATAATCTCCTCTATTCCTCTTTCTCTATCTCCATCATTCTCTCCCTGTGTCTGTGTTTAGGTGTTCAGATTTCCTGATTTTTTTCCTCTCTGTCTATTTCTATCTCCTTGTGCCGACACGCTGCTCAGGAGTATATCCGTAGGCAGCTGGAAGAGGAACAGAGGCAGTTAGAGATTCTCCAGCAGCAGCTACTACAGGAACAGGCATTACTGCTGGTAACCATAGCCCTCCCATGTGTTACTACTGCTCCCCCATCTGTGCTGTGTGGCCCCCCCACCCTATCCCCACTGCATGCACCCGAGCGGCAGTTGTGCAGAGGAAACTGACTGTGAGGGAAACCACAGTCTGAGTCACTCAACCTGCTAGTTGCAGGAAAAACATGAAGCTGAAACGACGAATCGCCTATCTCTAATGCTCGTGTTAAATTCATTTACATCACAGATTGCATGTACGGTACCATTATGTTGGCTGGATCTCAAAGGTTTCCCCAGAGGGAGCAGAAAAAAAACCTGTTTTGTCAACTCCAATCATGTTGGCTCGCACAAACGAGAATAACCGAGAGAAAACACGTTTTCTACAGAGGATTCTCTCAGTGGCCTAGTCCTGTCTCTGCCAACAGTTTTGTGCTACCTTGCAGTATTTCTCCACCTATTCCTTGCATCCTATTTGAAGAGAAATGCATGAAATGAGATGAACCTTTTGAGATCCAACTCATGTAAATTCCACAGCAATGAAGTCACGCACCAAAATCCAGGGATGTGTTGTGGCCCTGGAAAATGGTGTTTCCCCTTTCCCTCCCTACTGCCATCCTTCCTGCCTTGATCCTCCTTCCCTCTCAGTACCTACCTCCCCGACCCCTGTGTCATAAAATAGCCTTACATTTATGAATATAACTATGTGTGTTCATGCGTGATTCCAGTTGTCAATATCGGTACTCAGTCAGTTCTGTTTTGCATCCTTTTCGACTCTTGACGTTCTACCCAGATCTGTCGCTCATCTCCGTTCCTCCCTCTCGCCCCCCCTGTGACTTTCTCCCCACCTCCAGGAGTACAAACGTAAGCAGATAGAGGAGCAGCGGCAGGCGGAAAGGCTGCAGAGGCAGCTCCAGCAGGAGAGGGCCTTCCTGGTGTCTCTACAACAACAGCAGCAGCAGCAGCAGCAGCAACCGGAGGGAAGGCAAGCAGAGAAGAAACCGCTTTACCACTACAAAGATATCATCAATCCTAATGACAAGCCCTGCCTGGGCTAAAGAGGTAAGTCACAACATGCTTGATGAGATGCATGCAATTAGCTATTTTCCAAAACTATATATATATACATCTTTTTACAAAAGTCACTTTTCTTGGGTGATTAAAAGTACAGAAGAGTAGTAGTGCACGAAATATATGCATGTAATGTTGATGTACGTTATGCACACCGCGTGGCCTTCTTGTGTTGTTAATGCCTTATTCAGCAGGTGCTACTAGAAACAGCAGTCCTGTGAAGAAAACAGAGGGAAAGTGGCGAGACCTCTCTTTTTGAATCTGAAGATACTTTGCTTTGATAATCACACTGTGAAGTCTCTGCTTTGTGTCTGTGTGTTTTGTTTCGTTGCTTACCCACCTCTGACTCTGACTTCTAGGTCCCGAAGCAGCAGCATGTTATGGGTAACCCGCCCCCCTCCCAACTACGACAACATCAGTCATTCAACCTACCGGCTTCATCCTCTGGCATTCACGGCCAACACAGAGCTCAGGCCGCTAAGCGAACCACATCCCATTGTACCCAACTCTCCACGAACGTCCCCCAGATTCGTATTTCACTAGAGCCCGGAGAACAACTAGATCCGGGGCTGAAGCAGGATATAAGTCAGAAAGTCCGAGAACTTAGGGCTCAGAAACTAAATGAGAGGGGTCGCAGCCCAGGGCCCAGCAGGGAACACAACCAGGCTGCAAGGGCATGGGCCCAGTAAGGGACCCAGTAAGAGTCATTCTAGTCAGGGTCTAGTCAGCCAGTCTAATGTAGCACACAAACCTTATCTTCTGCCCAGTAATCAGAAGGAGAAGCCCAGAGACAGGCCTCTCTCTACCCCCAGTCAGGCAGCCATCCAGAGGCATGTGTCTCCCGACTCAAAGCTTAAGGCCCCCCAGGCTTATCCTCAGTCCCAAGGAGAGGTCCTGAGACCCCAGTCTGGATCTATTTCTCTTTCCATTCCTGCAATCAACCTGGTTAGTCCCCGCGTTCGCGCAAGTTCGCACTCACCTTGCCGTAGAATAGAAGTAGATATAGAAGAAGAGTGTCGGGGAGGATTGCAGAAAGGGATGAGGTCAGCCATCAGCCAAGAGTGCCTAATGCTGCCCTCGGACTTTGAGGTCACAGCATTTGATGAAACTGACTTCCTCTCTCAATCCTTCCCTGACGGTCAGATCAACCTTGCCCGAGCTAGACAGAGAAGAAGCTCCCTCTCACCTGCCTCGAGCAGTGGCAAGTTTCTTCTTATCCCTGATAACCATGTCCTTTCCCCAACTGATGGACAAAGAGGGTTTTTGGGGCAGAATCAAAGACGGGGTTCTACGTCTGACATTAGGGTTTTAACCAGGACAGGCTTCTTATCCAGCTCTCCAACCGTTCCAGCACCTTGGTTGTGCCTTTCTCCTCGCACCTCTCCAAAAACCTCACCCACTGGCTCTCCTTCGTCCTCCCAGAGTACCTTGTCCCCTCAATTCTCTCCTGACAGCCCCATGAATTACATGAACTACCAGTCTTCCACACTTATGCCTAACGACTTATTTATGTTCAACCAAGCCCACTCACAATCCTCGACCCCTGGCTGCTCCCCGAATCGCTCTCCCTTTGGATCCAAGAACCAGATTCACATCAGTTCTGCGTGCTAGACCGCTGTCCAAAGCATACATGTATAGACACACACACATACACACACACACACATACATACACATGATTGGAAAAAAATGCATTCCCGGGCCCTGATTAAAACCTTAACCATTACAGCTACATGCAAAACACTGTGTTGTACATTGAATGTTTACTTGATATATAATGAGCTCAGAAATTACTTGAATTGGCCAAAAATGATTCCCAATCCATGTCCAAAGACATTTGCCCACCTGGCTAAATTAAACAAATGCTACCAAAACTTAATCCTAAACTCACCCCTTCAGTAAAACCGAGTCTTAACTCTAAACTGCCCCGCACTCAATGTCTATAAGATTCAGATTAATCCTCGCAAAGATAGAAGTACAGGGGCATACATACTGTACATACACACAGAGACTCACGCACACAAACAATCTGTAAATTAACCTATATTTATCTTTAAAGTATGTGTCTTTTATTGTTAATTAACCTGTTTATATGAACTTACTTTATATACATTTGATATAGCTGCAGTTTTTGTATATTTTATACCCAAAATAATCTCTGCTGGGACTTGAGATCCAGAGGAGAGGTGCCAACATTCAGGGACAGCTTCTAATTTTTACCCCTACCCTCGTTCGCCCCATCCCAGCCCCCCAACCCCTCACCCCTTCCCCGCCACCTCGTCACCCCCAATCACTGACTGTCCCAGAAAGCACCATGGCAAGCACCCTCGTAGTTGTCATCGGGGGAAACCCCCCCACCCACCCCAGCTTCTTTTTTAGGTCAGTCAACAAGTCAATGAAATCCTGACTTGGTGATGGGCGTTGACCAAGTGGTGGTGGGATCCTTCGAGCAAAGTTGAACCCATGATTCTCACTCGTCCCTCATCTTTCCTGGGTCCTTTCTTAGTATAGATGTGGCAGTGGCCACAAATAACTCAACTAATGCTCTAATTCTTAGAATCTCCGTTGTAGAAAGACCTTTCGGGTGGTTGGTTAACCCTAACCCTAAACCTAACCCAAACACCTGATATGCACAAAATGAATATTCAATCAAAGGGTTTCCTTCTGTAAAGGAATCTTCTAACCGTAATCTCTCTTTCTCTTAAGGTGAATCGATGTTCACTTTACCTTGACGGACTGCTGCGTCCACAGATTAGCCTCACATCTTCTCCTGAATCACTGAACGTTTCTTTTCCCATTGGTTCTTTATTACTTAGCTTCATCAGTAGTTGTTCTTCATCCCAAGTGGACGTCTAACAAAATATTTGCAAAGTTCTCTGCTGCCACATATGTCATAGTTTCCTTATCGTGGTTGACTCCGAAGAATAAGGGGAATGACACAGTATTGCATAGTTGTTCCAACCCAGGTCATAATCTCAAATAATTCCACTAGACATGTGGATTTCTCCAAAGGGGATAGTTCTCACAACACGTATAAGTTTACCTGGGAGCTATTGACACTATGCTCTGCTGAACAATGACTTTAACCGTCCACCAATCGTTGAGTCGATTGTTTGGAGTGGAAAATGAGTCAGCTTGGGAACTTACCTCGGAGCCTTTGTCTCAGTGCACAGCAGATAATCTGATCATTTGATTACACTCAGATATTTTGTAGTCGTTGGTTTTGACGCACAAGCGCACACGCCCACAAGTCGCTGGAAACGGTCGCGCAGACTCTCCAAACACTAACAATCAATCATGGTTTCATATGTGTGCATGCACTACCTCCACACTGAGTGAAACCCATGATGCAGCCATCAGGCATTCTTACTCATCAGCAGTATGTGGGACACGGACGTGCATAGACCTGTTTTGATTTTAGATACTACCAAAGTTCTTCTTTGGAAATCTGGCAGCTGTTAAAGCAGGTTATGTAAAAAAAACACAAAGGAGTTCCAGTGAATCAGTCAAATCACATCAACAACAAAAGCATGGCACCCATCCCACAGTGCTTATGTTAAGATTGTCTGTTGGCATGTAAGGGCGCATGGGTGTTGGGGGTCAAGTGTGGTGGTTGTGGTTGTGCCGCATGCTGCGTTGTGAATGACGGTGGTGTTTGACCCTGTCCCAGGTGGAGGAGCGATCTAAGCTGAACAGACAGAGCTCCCCAGCGCTGCAGCATAAAGTGTCCAACCGCATCTCCGACCCCTCCCTCCCTCCCCGCTCCGAGTCCTTCAGCAGCGGGGGCATGCAGCCCGCCCGCACCCCACCCATCCACCGCTCCATCGAACCACAGGTGTGTGTGTGTGCGAGTGTGAAAGGACGTACGTGAGAGTGTTTGGTACGTTTCCTCGTAACCGGTGTGCCAAAACAACTAATCACAGACCTCTTGGCTCCTTGCACCACAAACTCCTTTCAAAGTTCATATCTGTCAATCAGTCTCTGCTCTTTTCTCCACTCTGTCTCTGTCTCTTTATTTTCTCTATTCTCTGCCTCTACTTCTCTTCTCCTCACTCTCTTTCTCTACCTTTTGGATTTTCATCTGTTTATGTCATCTCCTCCTTATTTCCTATACTGGCTCTCTATATTTATACTTGTCCGTCCATCCACCCTCCTCCTTATTTCCTTCTTTTTTCTTTCCTCTAACGTATACATCAACCTCCTGCCATGCACTCAACTTGTTCCCTTCATCTGTCCCTCTCTCTCTATCCCTTTCCCTCCTACAGATGGCCCACCTGGTTCCGGTGAAGACCCACACCAGCTCCATGTCTGGCTCTCAGTCTCTGCAGGACCAGACGGGCTCAGCTCTCAGCGAGAGCGTCAGCGTGGGCTCCCCTAGGCCCGAGATGCCAAGGCAGAACTCGGACCCCACTTCCGACACCCCGGGACCTCCGCTACGCATCACAGGCAGGGAAGAACGGGATAGGGACAGAGACAGAGACAGGGACCGGGACAGGACCGCCTGGCTGAGAGAGGAGGACATGCCACCCAAGGTTAGAGAATTACAAACAGAAATGAAGTCGTGGTATTTTAAATCACCTGTTTTAAACTGGTGGTGGCGAGCTCTTATGCCAAAAAATAATGAAGCTACTTGACAGGTGTGCCAACTAAACTGGAATGCAGTTTAATAACAAAACCAATCAGTCACACCTCACAACTGCAAACCACACGTAACCATAACAAGAATGTATGTGTACAACATGTGTATCGTTATTAGGGATGTAACGATGCATCGTGACACGATTTAAAAAAAAACGGTACAATTCTTGGCGCATGTTTTTATTTTATCGTTATGTTCAAAACTTACCAGCCACATTGGCTGGTGATCAAAAAATTTAATTTAGAGCCCTGGTTACGCCTCATGAGCAAAAACTGCACATCACAGCAGTTAACAGCAGTTTACTGTGAGACTGTTTCTAAAGAAAGGAGATATCTGTCATGTGTTTTGTTGTTTAAGATGTAAGTTGCACTGTTTGAGAGTTTCTGTAAAGAAAGATTTTTTCCTACAAATAAAAAGTATAATAAATATAATCATTTTATTTGGTCATAATTTGTCTGTAGCTCAAAAATCGAAAAAATCGTATCGTGAACAAAAAATCGTGACTCGAATCGAGTCGTGAATTGAGCGTATTGTTACATCCCTAATTGTTATTCAGTGTATTCTCCTGTGACTCCTTGCTGGGCAATGTTGACGTTTAGTCTGTGTGTCCAGGTTCCACAGAGGACTACTTCCATCTCCCCAGCCCTGGTCAGGAAGAACTCCCCTAATGGAGGAGTCGGTCTGGGCCCTCGCACAGGTTCTCAGCTCATACGGGCCAGGTAAAGCACCTCCTTGTTAAATTGGTTTAAATACCTATATATTTCTTTATTCTTTAGAGATTTTAGAAAATATTTCTTGCATCTGCACTGTATAATGCCGTTACAAAAAAAGCGCTGCTGTATATACTAATAAATTAGATTAATCACGTTTTTGCGCGGAGGGTATTGATTGCAGAAATACTGCACCGGTGCTGTTTTTACACTGCAGGAGTTTCCTCAAATGATCTATATAAAAACATGATGATTCCATGATTTATAGAAATGTGTCGTATATTTGAAGAATTCAGCAACGTGTGAAAATGTTTCAGTAACCCAGACCTGCGGCGCTCGGAGCTCTCTCTGGACGCCATGCTGCAAGAACTTCCTCCAACTCGTCCTCCTCCTCCTCCCCTTCGTCTCAGGGAGGCTCGGCTGAGAGGAGAGGTAACGAAAAAACCGACCCGGTCACACATGCACACTGTCGAATACACAGACTCACACGCCTGCATGCGAACATTTACAAACCGGTGCATGTACTCGCTCTTGTACACGTGTGGAAAAAAACACAAACGTCCACATACACAGGGCTTCAGAGAGTTTCAGAGGCTATCAGCGGGACATTGTCAGTCACAGTTCTGCTCTGATCAACCTGTCGGATGTGCCCTGTTACTCTCAGCCTCCGGAGATATAGAAGAGAGGAAATGAGAGAGGGTTGATAGAGAGAGGCGTACGGGGATGTGTCAAACAACAGGCCAGAGGGATATCTAAGATATGCATGGATCTCCCCATGACAAACACATGACAGAGAGACAGGTTGAAGTATGATACCACCGCTTTTCCTTCATGTTTGTTGGATGTTGTTACGTGGGTAGAAATGTAAAAAAAAAATATGCGATGCCTTAAAAATATCGAACGGGGGATGCGTTTTTTTTTCGTTTTTTATTTTCACCCAGACAATGACTTCTTTGTTCTTATCAGGTCAAACCAAGCAGGAAGGATCCCCTCCAGGAGCCAATCAGGAAGCGAAGCCCAAACAGGAAGAAGGCCGTGAATCAGCCAGGCCCAGCAGACCAGCAGTGAGTCACACAAACGTTCACTTTCTATCACAGAAATCTCCTCTCTGGGAATCTGCTACAGGCCTCTTCTCCTTTTTTTATTTTTTTCCTGCTATTCATCTGGTTCTTTACTCCTTTCTCTGCCTCCTTCTCTTTGTCCTTTCATTCTTCAGAGCTATAAGAAAGCCATAGACGAGGTTAGTGACACTCGAGACCCCCTTTTGCTTATCGTACCAGTTTTCCTTTGCCTCGATCTTTTTTCCTCCCCTTTCCTGGCATGGCGGAGTTTCACGAGAAGATCACGTTTTTTGTTTTTCTTTTAACTTCGGAAGTATCGGAGTGCGATGGCGATGGCGACGGCGGTGCATGTGTGCTTCTACACACATACCTGAGAGCGTATGTGGGCGTGTCGTGTGCTTGTGCGGGGGGGTGTGTGCGTATGCATGCATGCGTGTGTGTGTGTGCGTGGGGGCGTGTGTGGTTAACCTGAAGTGCCAAGCACCTGAACAGACTCTGAATCTCTTTTCCTGTTTCTCAATTGTCACGGTTACTGGTCAGGAGGAGCTGGTAAGCCCACCGCGTATGACGGCCCCTGTCCCCCTCCCCGTCCCCCTCCCTGTCCCTCGTCTGCATGACTTTGGTCTGATCGGGTTTGAATGGGGAGGGAAGTGGAGGAACCACTGGCCGGTTGGCATGGGGATGATTGGTAGAGGTGGTGCAGATTGATGCTGCACTCATCCAGCCTTGATTATCTGTCTTTCTCTCTTCCTATGACCTGTCTTCACAGAGTTAATATATCGCTCATGAGCGGACAAAAGTGCTGATCTGGGATCACTAAATATTTTTTTTTTACAGTGGCTAAGCAGATTTTAAAACAATGGACTCAGATAAGCACTCTTGTTCCAGCTCGCCTATGTTTACAGGCCCGGATGTTTGTGTGACAACAAAATGAGTTGTCCTCTTGTCATGATGCTGATGGTTTGTCCCAGTCTTGGTTCCTCTCTGGTTTCCTCGTCCTTGTATGTGATTTGGTCTCTCACCTCTCAGGTTCTCAAGAGCTGATGAACTAAATTACTCTCTCCTCTCCTCTCCTCTCCTCTCCTCTCCTCTCCTCTCCTCTCCTCTCCATAGGACCTAAGTGCATTGGCTAAGGAACTCAGAGAACTGAGGGTAGAGGAAGGCAGCAGACCTCCAGTCAAGGTAAAAAAATTCTAACATGTTTACTGTTGTTGCTGAAAGTGGAAAGGTACGAGGTGGATGACAGACAGATCACAGATGACAGCTTGTAAAGTGAGATTACAGATCTACATGCCAGGTTATGAAAAACAAAGGATGATTCACCAGGAAACACTTTCAGTCAGTCTGCTTCCTTAACACTCTCTGTGAACCGCAGCCCTATTAAAGATTATATGATTCCCATGGAACTCCTTAACGTGAAAGGAATGCTATTAATTACGATTTTGGCGGTTTGACAGACACCTTGTTTGTGTCCTTAAGCTTGAACAAACACGTCAAATGCATTTACGAGCTCATGAAACATTTGCAAAACCGAAATTTAAAATTGTGCATTGGTTATGTCGGTGTGTGCTCGCATGCAATCTTCTTCTTCCTTGCATGATACAAGTAAAAGAAGGTGAAAACGTTGCTCTAGAAAACAAAATCAAAATGTTGAAAACGTGAACCATTTGAAACCTAATAAGTGTTCTTATCTTGTGTTCTAATAAAGGTAACCGACTACTCGTCCTCTAGTGAAGATTCAGAGAGCAGCGACGAAGATGGGGAGACGGTCGGACACGATGGGACTGTTGCCGTTAGCGACATCCCTCGCATCATGTAAGACGTCCCCTCTGCTCTCTGTCTTTCTCTCTCTCTGCGTTGCACTTGTCAGTATTCATTTCAGCTGGGATATGTTTGTCTTTACATGTGTGCCATGCCAGTAGCTTGTCAGTGTAGCTTTGGCAGAATTACTTTGTAAATAATCGGATCATCCGTGTGTGTGTGTGTGTGTGTGTGTTGCAGGCCAGCAGTGCAGAGCAGCGGTGAGTCGTATGGAGGGCTGACAGAGGACTCTCTGGGAGATGCCTATAATAGCTCCAAGGACAGCACTTTAGTGATGAGAGAGGTGATGAATGTGCACGCACGGCAGAGAAAATATTCAGTTTTATATTCTACCGTGAACCCGAGCTCTCTAATCTCTCCTGTAAACATTATATCTACCCATTTCTTAACTCCTTTCTCTCTCTCTCTTTTTGTCGCTCTCTCAGGCGGAGGAGAGGAGGAGAGGTGGTCACACTGAGAGTAATGGGTTCGGTAACCACGGTAACCTCCCTGACCTGGTGCAGCAAAGCAACTCTCCCTCTGCCACACCCACCACAGCCCTTCAGGAACTGGGCGATATGCCTGAGGTCGGGCTTCGAGTCATTTTCTGGATATAGTGTTGTAAATAAAAGATAAAGTTACATTAAGTCTTAAAATGATATTATGACGACTGTCTAGTCCCCGGGCATTAAACTAATTTAGCACGTTTCACTTACTTTAATTATGTTATATTCATTTATATTTATTTATATTCAATGACTTAATATTTTACGTACTCACTTTTTCGTGTCTTACAGTTTGGCCTGGGTGGGTCCAAAGCGTCCTTCACCCCGTTTGTTGATCCACGTGTCTATCAAACATCCCCAAGTGAAGATGATGATGAAAACACAGCGGCAGGTAAAAGCACAGCAAAGCACATTTTTACATTATTCAACAGTTCATTTTTTTTTCTCTGAATCATTCGATGAAAGTCTTCACAGCTGTCAGGAAACGTCAAATGACTTCTGTCTTTCTCTGTGGTTTACCAGCCATGTTTGCTAATGAGCTGCTGAGGCAGGAGCAAGCCAGACTAAGTGAAGCCAGAAAGATCTCCGTGGTCAACGTCAACCCGACCAACATCAGACCCCACAGCGACACGCCAGAGATCCGCAAATACAAGAAACGCTTCAACTCTGAGATCCTGTGCGCTGCGCTCTGGGGTAAGAGGGAACATCCTTCATCGGTCTTCTCCCTCAATCTGTAGTTTTGTGTCTCTGACTCTTTTGTTCATGTGTGTGTGTTTTTTAGGTGTGAACCTGCTGGTGGGAACAGAGAATGGTCTTATGCTGCTTGACCGAAGCGGACAGGGAAAAGTCTATAACCTGATCACCAGACGGCGTTTCCTACAGATGGATGTGCTGGAGGGGCTCAACGTGTTAGTCACCATATCTGGTGAGTGCAACGCGGATACGCTCGCGCTCAAGTGCATGCTCACATACACAGCACCCGCTCTTCTACAGGTTATTATACTTTTTGTAATATGTATTTACATCTCAGTCCTGATGATGTGTCTTTGACCAGTCACACATCAAGTTTTATTCTCTTAAATCGATTAATAAAGCGAGGACACTTGTGGCTTGTGGTTGTGCATTCCTCTCAAAGTGCAAATCTACAGTAAATCATCCAGGTGAATTTAAAACTGCCAGGTAATTAAATGTGTAGAGTAGATTTCCAAGGAAATGTATCTCCTTGTTCCTGTTCATTAGATCTAGTTTCTCTTTGTCTATTTGTCCCTCCCCTTCCCAGGGAAAAAGAATAAGTTGCGCGTCTACTACTTGTCCTGGCTGCGGAACAGAATATTACACAACGACCCAGAAGTAGAAAAGAAGCAAGGTTGGATTACAGTTGGAGAGCTGGAGGGCTGTGTACATTATAAAGTTGGTAAGGATCTGTATGTGTGTGTATATATATATATTTCTGTAGATAAATTTGGTCAAATGTGCAGTGGCTGATAATTAGGCCTGATTCTGTCTCGGCCTGTCACTCCAGAGTGAGCTGAAATGTTCTTTAAATAGAAATAAACGGGGTTAGACAGATGAGATTTTTGGTTGACGGGCTGTCTGCCTGAATCTGGAAACCAGCCGAAAAAACGTCAACAGAGAAAGAATATTTTATATTCAGGTGTGTGTTATGCAGTCGTGGTTTTAATACAAACGAGCAAAAGATTTAGTGCTAAAATGTAGCAGGCTGCAAAATCTTAAAATACAGTGTGTTTGCATTTGCGCATTTTACTTTATTTATATATATATATATATATATATATATATATATATATATATGCATTTTAATTATACTAGAATTGCTATGCGGTTATGTGAACTCATGCATTAGGACTCCTTGTTACAGGAGCTGACAGGGTCTGAGATTTTGAGATGTAATAAATAAAACTGAATGCATGTAAAATCTTGGAATTGAATCTGTGTTTTCAGTCAAATATGAGAGGATTAAGTTCCTGGTGATTGCTCTGAAGAACTCTGTGGAAATCTACGCCTGGGCTCCTAAACCTTACCACAAGTTCATGGCCTTCAAGGTATGGCAAGAACAAACATGCTCACACTACGTCGCGAGTATTTAATTGACTGGATTTATAATTTTATTCTTTCTTCCCCTCCCCTGAACCTTTTACTTCTTCTCTTTCAGTCGTTCACTGAGTTGCAGCATCGCCCGCAGCTGGTTGACCTGACGGTGGAGGAAGGTCAGAGGTTAAAGGTCATTTATGGCTCCAGCGTGGGCTTCCACGTCATCGACGTGGACTCGGGCAACCCTTACGACATCTACATCCCCTCACATGTAAGTGCAGGGCTTGTACATGTCTTAGAACAATAAACAAGGCACTTGTTACGAATCCCAATTTGAATGACGCACATAGATAAGAACGGAATAACAAAATTGTTTCAGTGTTTCTTGCCCAATTCCTTCTGTATTGCGTCCTGTGCCCAGGTCTCATGAGAATCGGCTTCTGGGAATACAATGACTTAATTTTGACAAATTACCTCTTTGATCGATTTCCTGTCGCGCAAATAAAAGATTGATGGGTGCTATACCTCTTTAATATAAAAAAACATTAAGCAGTAGTAGCTGCTACCAAATTTCCTGTTGCAACAAAGTAACCCAACGAGCATTATTGTTAAGAAGTGTCAGCATCCTGCAGTCAGTGCAGTAGGCGGTAAAGGGGAAGTACTCTGATCTCTTACTTAAGATGCCGCTGTGGCATCACCCTTGCTTCACCTTCTCCGTCCTTGCGTGAAGGAGAAACCCTGAAGCAGAACATGCACTTCTATTAGCCATATTCTGTAAACAGAGCACCCCTAAGATCGTACACGCTGGAACTGTTTGAAAGTAAAAACGATGCATTCAAGAATTTAACTCCACTGCAGATGCTGCAGGTCTAACACGTGAAACTGCCACATTTCTGCAGCCCACAGCAGAGAAACCAAACTAGGCAGAGCATTTGACAGAGACGTAGTTTCTTCTTAGCTCGTAAGGCGAAGGTGAAGCGAGGGGACTGCATGCGATCTGCTACACCGCCAGATGCCACTGAATCTTCCACACCTGTTGCAGCATGTAACGACAACAATACTATTGGCCTATTTCAGAATATCATTACACAATTATACAATTAGAAACTGTGATGCATTCATGGGTAATTCAACTCAAATGTTGCAGCTGGTAAAAGTCTTACAGTATAGTAGATAATACATCTATAATAATAGATCATGATTTATTTGTTCATTGTGTTTAATATAATCAATCTGAATCTGCAAAGTAACTTTTTAAGTCATTGAATAAAGGGAGTGGAGTATAGAGGACAGTATTTGTTTCTGAAGTACCTTAAAAATTGAAAAAAACAACACTCAGTAAATGTTGCAATGTTATTTTTCATTGCTGGTTATAAATTCCAGTCGCTTGACTATCCCATGGCAGCCAGGTATGCCATCAGGTGTTGTTGATGTTTCAGGCTTGAATGAAAATCAGTTCAGGTACACAGAATGCAGATCAGTTTGTTCCATAGTGGCTTCTCCAATCGCGTGTTTATATTCAAATCAGGTTACCACACAGTTCAGCCAAACTCTCGAGTCAGCGGCGACGTCTCAGTAAATATAAACTACTGGAAACGGATGTGAGGGCACCAAGTGTAGCCTGCGTCCCGTGTGATGACACAGAGCGCTCGTGTTTTACAGCCCATGCACAACAAACTCGTTAATAATAATAATAATACAAGAATATTCTTGACCCCCCTTGAGGTGATTTTCTCTTTTCGCAATTTCTGCCTTTTAATCCGTGCTTCCTCTCTCTCTCTCCTTCCCTGACAACTTCTCTTCCAGTGTGCCAAACAGACGAAGGTGACATCCTGCCATCCACCCTTTAGACTAGATCAATAGATCTTTAGCAAATCCTCATAGTATATGCACTCCATGTGTCTGTGTTACAGTACATTAGAGTAGAGATTAATGGACGGCGTAGCTAGAAATCGACTTGCGTGAAGAAATTCATCGTAACCACGGGAGACCAGATCACCTTTACTGCTATTGTAGTTTACTGCTAATTCTACTGCAGAATTAAAGTTTGAAGTGCAAATTCATTCCAAGCAACAATATTCCAAAAAAGCAACAACACCACGGTATGATGTACAGTAGTGAGTGGTTTTGTTCGCATGCAGTGCTGCTGTTTTCATATTTGTTACATGCAAATGACTTCCTTAACGAGATCAGAGTAAGCAGAGGTGTTTTACATCTTGCAGAGTTCCTGTGCAGGTGAAGTCTCTCGTGGGTTAAGATGAACTTTTTCATCACTTTTTTCACTCACTCCATCACCGACGCGTTCCCTCGATGTCGTGTAGTCGAGTCACACCTAAGTAGAACCTGCGGGCACGAATAACGGCCTGTGGCTTACACACATTCGAGCTCGAGCGAGTCTTTGTGTTTGTGCAACCTAACTCTTCCGATGTCCCGATGTCCCTGACAAGTCACTTATTATACAGAACAAATGCTTTCTCAGACAACAAGCCAGAGTCTGAACCTTTTTGGATGCACTGATGCTCCCGATATTTGACAGTCATCCTGTCAATGTCCACAAACTTTCCTCTTTAGAGCATTACAGAACGCAGACGGGGCCAAAAAAATGCCCACGATGAAACCTCTGTGATATTTTAATCTAATGTAGATTACGATCAAATTTGACAGATTCAATTGAAACCTACTGAAATGTTTGCGTGTGTGTATCCACGATAGATCCAGAGCCAGGTGACGCCCCATGCCATCGTGGTCCTCCCTAAGACCGATGGAATGGAAATGCTGCTGTGTTACGAGGACGAGGGCGTCTATGTCAACACCTACGGTCGAATCACCAAGGACGTGGTGCTACAGTGGGGAGAGATGCCTACCTCTGTTGGTATGTCCCACTTGTGTTTCTATGCATGTTTAGTTAATTTAAAGTTGATTAATTTAGTTAATTTAGAGGTTTTTTTCTCTTTTATCAACACTGGAATCACTAAAACATTCAAAGAGTTCAAAGATGTAAATTAAAAAATCGAAACTTGAAGTGAAGCGGCCTAAATACACAGTGATGTACGCTCCACACCCGTCCGTGTTGCAATGCAGATCAAAAGCTGCGAATGCAGCAGTGAAATTTCCTGAGAAGCGAGCGTGTGGGAGTTCATTTAGGGTTTAATTGCATTCAGAGATCAGTTGTAAACATCGGGCTTCACGGGAAGGGCTGTCGGGCTGTTTAGCCGGAACAAGAAAAGAAAACGGAGCGAGGGTAAATGTTTGAGGAAGATGGAAAACGGATTCAGATGATCAATAGTGAATGTAAAACGGGTAGGACACAGGGTGAACTTGTATGTCAGTAGAAAGTACCCCCTCATTTCTTGCATTTTACTGCCCCCGTGCGATAGCCAGGGGTATTACACTTTTTCGAACCACTACTTAGGCTAGTGGAAACGAATCTGGATTGTTCACACTGATGATGCACGATTATCTCATCATCACTAATGATCCTCTTGTGTGTTGTTGTTTTTTCCAGCCTATATCCATTCTAATCAGATCATGGGCTGGGGCGAGAAAGCCATAGAGATCCGTTCTGTGGAGACCGGTCATCTGGATGGAGTCTTTATGCACAAGAGAGCGCAGAGACTCAAATTCCTTTGTGAGCGAAATGACAAGGTAATGCATTCACATAATATTTAGAAAATACTTACCTGCTCTGGTCTTAATTTGGACTCTGCATGATTGACATTATTTATGATTTGTGCTTGAAATTGTAATTAAAAAATGATTATCTTTTAGAAAAAAGAACTGAAAATGTCCACACTCTTTTCATATTCAGGTATTCTTCGCATCGGTGCGTTCGGGAGGTAGCAGCCAAGTCTTCTTCATGACCCTCAACAGAAACTCTATGATGAACTGGTGATGCCCTCCTCCCAACTGTCTATAACTCTGCCTCACTCTCCCATTGGCCAGCCCGAGGTGACCATCCCGGGCCCTCCATGGCAGATCCTTCACAAATGAACCCGATTGGCTGAGATGGCCACACGTGAAACTCTTTTAACACCTGAGACTGAAAAACAAAAACAAAAGTTAGCATAGCAGAAAAACAACAAAGACTAAAAAAATGAAGAGACATGAGACTCTAGAGTATGTCGGGTCAAGCAGAAGCCATCGTTACTCAACTGACTGGAAAACTGGTGCCACTTACTTTCCAAATATTCCTACTTTTCTCTGTCTCTGTCCGTAACTCATTCCCCCTCCTCACCAAACGGACCAGTGCATTCAAATGTACAAATGTAGAAACACACGTTACACCCGCCTCCTTCTGTCTCCTTTCCTTTCTCAATCCTTTGCTCCCTTCCCTTCTTTCCGATCAATCTAGCGCTCACTTTTTCACCCATGTCTTCCATTTTTCTCACTTCCCACCCTCCCTCAAAGCAGAACCACATCTCAGAGGTTGGGAGAAATAGATGAATAAGATTCAATATGAATTTAAAGTTTGGAAAATGTGCTTCCAAACATGACAGCGAAAGGGGAGGGATGACAGATCTATTCTGGATGTCGTCAGGTGAAAGCGGGCATGCTGAATGATTTTCTTTCTCCTCTGTCACTCCTCTCCTGCTCCTCCTCCTCTTCTTCTTCCTCCTCCCACCACCTTTTTTTCGGGCTGTGAGTATAAACGAATTATGTGATTAAATGTTCAACCCTGCTGTCGTAGGCTGGGTGCAACAGTATGCAACGATGATGTCCGCGTCCCTTTAAAATGAAATCACTGGTCCATCCTGATGCCTTCCCTCCTTTTTCCCCTCTCTTTCTCCGTCTCCTGTCACCCTCCATCATCATCATCATCATCACACCCATCTCTCTGTTTTCACTCTTCTGTCTTTAAACTCTGAAGGTGCTGCATCAGATATACTGTAATATTAAATGAACAACGAGAGCGTCATTCTGTTTCTTTCCGGTCTTTTCTTTTTCTGTTTCTGTGGCTGAGTCCAGCCGGTCTTTGGAGCTTGATATGAAATGTACAGCACATCTGTGTCTCTGAAATCAGGAGTGTGTGTTAACGGACGTACGAGTGTGTTCACTTAAAGTGTGTGTGTGTATGTGTGCGCGCATCGAGTCTGAATCAAAGTTTGGGACGTCGAAATCGTGTCCCGGGAAAAAAAAAGAGTCAAATAAATTTGTGTGTCAACTTTTACCTTAATGCGATCGAAGCAAAACATTGAGTGTGTTTACATGCAGGTTTATGACATTATCTTCTTAGTATGGAGTTTATGAGTTGGTGTATTTGAACACCGAGCAATTTAAAATAGGCAATATTAGTGTTTAAATTTTTTTTTTCTGTTTCCTTTTAACACAGTCGTGTTTTTTTTGGGGGGGGGGCTATTCACAAATACAGCCCCGCTGCTGTAGGGAATATGAATATGCATATAAACAGTTTATCCTGAATACAACCTCGACAGGATAAGAGCTACTATCCCGAATACTGTGTGCATGTGAACGCGCTCATTGTGAAAGCTGTGGTGTCCTTTCTGAATCACGCTCTCTCTCTCTCTCTGATTTTTCTTCGGATTTTGGCTCCGAAACTGTTTGTACAGTGCCTAGCATGATGTAAGCAAAACAAAAACGGAGGCCAGAACAATGATCACTCGCGCTATGATTAATCATTTTATTGCCTATTTGGTTACTTTACACTTCTTTTGTTTTATTATTATCTAACTTTAACACATTGCTGAAGTTATTTGTCTCCTCTACTGGAGGTTAATAGATTTTAAGACTTGATTTATTCTTTGAAAGGAGTCACTGAACGCGGTGTAATAAAAAAAAAAACTCGCCATTTCTTTTTAAATATTTGGTACAGCTCGATCATTAATACATATTCAGTTCATAACACTATTGAAAGTGGACTGGTTTGTGCATATATCCACAGTGGATGCAGATTTTTTCTGGTGGATATGCTGCAGTTTGGCACAAAAATATAAATAAGACTCATCCCACAGTGATTTCTCTGCTAAATCATGTTCTGCTATATTTTCGAGGACTATTTTTGTTCTTACACATTCACAGTCGCACAGCGTTCCTGTGCAGCTGCCGTGTAAAGTTCACTGAGCTCTGTTTTAGCAATAAAGAGCCGAGATGAAGAAACCACTGTCTTCCCTGTGTGTGTGTGTGTGTGTGCACATGCATCTATGTATGTGTGTGTGTGAGATCAATGAGCGAAGTGTGAATGGGGTGTTTATTATTATTGTTATTGTTATTATTATTATTACGTTGTGTCCATTATGGAATTCACTCTTCCCATTTGGAAAACGCTGATGGTCATTACACTGAGGACTCTCCTTTCAAAGACGAAAACCTTTTATCCTGTTTATGTCTTATTTTGTTTTCTTTTAATTTTGAAAGAGCATTACTAATGTCCTGTTTTGGGATTTATTTGTTTTGTAAAAAGAGAAGCTGTATGAGAGAAATAAATGAAACTAGAGCATTACGACTCTGCAGTTGTGTGTTGTTTTCTGCGTGGACAGAGCTTTTATGCAAGTGTGCACATTTGTATCTTCGACCCTCAGACTTTGTCCTGCCCCTCAGGTATATCATTAACAGCACACAGACTGTGTGTGCACATACTGTAAGAGAGATAGATAGATAGAGAGATGGGAAGAATGGTATCCAAATGTTATTATTACTTTTGAGGAACCTAATTTTGCATTCCATGAATAATTGCAATATACAGTATATCATTGTCCTGTCTTACAAGATCCTGAAAAACTGTTTTCCACAACAGATTGCAGTTTACCTTTGCTCACCATGCTTCTAATGTTTATTCCTCTGAATAATGTGCGTTTATATAGAGAATATAGGATATATAGACATGTATAGTTCAGTTGTGTTTAGGGGTTCTGCCACTGTGTATGTGTGTGTATTTCTGTGCATATCCATGCGCATGTGTAGGTGGCTGCACATGTCTGATTAGAGAGTGGACACAGCGTGATCAGGCATGCAACTTCCATTGATCATTAGCCTGCTGACACTCTGTACCCATCATGACACCGGGGAAGGTAAGATCATGCGCAAAATACACCTTACGCGTTCCTAAATAAAATGGATATATTCGGAATTATATCGATCAAATCTGTGTCGATGACCTCAAGATAGATTTCACACCTTGACCTGAAGAAATAATATATTCTCATTATTATATGTTTGCGTTAATCTGGCGTCGGAGATTGTCGTGATTAAGATTCGGATGCGTGTTCTGCATCTCCAATCTGTTAATTAGACACGCAAAAATATTAAATTTAAATAATTCTTATGTAACTTCTCCTGATTGTCAGAGACAGTGCATAAAGCAGTAATACATTCATGGATTGTGTGGATAAAGTCAGTCGTCCTGCATTTCTGTGTGCGCTTTTATTTGCGTATTTGTGCTATTCTGTGCGAGCGACTCTTTACGCACTGCATGTTAAAGTGTGTGTGTGTGTGTGTGTGTGTGTGTGTGTGTGTGTGTGTGTGTGTGTGTGTGTGTGTGTGTGTGTGTGTGTGTGTGCTCTCTCTAAATGACTGCCTTTCACTCCTGCAGCAGCTAACAGGTACATTAGCCCTGGCTGTGTTCACAGCAGTTCTGGGGTCTCTGCAATATGGATACAGTCTTGGAGTCATCAATGCACCCCAGGCGGTAAGCTGTACTTCATTTCTAATTGTCTCAGCATACTAATATTTCCATGCAAATCAGCTGATCCGAAAAAAAAAAAGCTTACTTCACCCTATGGCCATTTAGGATAAATAGACATATAGACAGTGTGAGTTTAACATGGGTATAAGAGCACAAATATATAATATAAGACAAGTGTGAGTTCTCTGTATGCACTTTTTGCAACACTGGAGATAACACAAGCCCATGGAACATACTTACTCTGTAACTTCTTCCCAAACTTTTTTTCTCGTGCAGCCGTGTGAGAATTGTTTCATCTGAATCCGTTTGAAACTGTGTCGCGAGCATCTCTCCACCAATCGCGCATCTCGTGGAGTCAGAATACCTTGTGCCAATATTTCTCTGCTGCAAGCTGCCGGAAGAGTATTGGTGTAATTGAATTCCCTGCTGAAATGTCATTCGCTCTTATGAGGACATCCTCATGAGAGCTGTACGCTTTTGATTCCACCTTGCAGGCTACAGTAGGTCCTATTTATAGAGACTTACTCTGTATACTAGGTGATGTTTCACCATTCAATGGACAGATTACATCCTGGTGTAGAGGGATTAGGCCCTGGCAGGCAAAAGACATGCTTCTCCCTTTGTTGACAGCCTTCTCCGTCCTAAAATCTGAGCTCAGACCTTATGCAGGCATTGGTTAGGAAAGAAACTATACAGCAACTGTTCTTCCACAAGCCATGGCTACCCATCCACTGCCATAATTATCTTTGTCCTTTTGTGAGACAACAAGCTCCCTCCATCGTTCCTTATTCTTGGCGACATGTTGCAACTCACCCCAAGTTAATGTTGGCCACTTCATCCAATACAGTTCTGTTCCAGGTTGTTATAATTTGGGATTTATTGCTTGAACTTCCAGAGACAACCTGGGCTTCTCGCAATCTTACCGTGTGTCCTTGAAAAATAAGGGCGCCTCCATAAGCACAAACTTGTGTCTCTCATGATTTATTAAACACTTGGTAGAGGTTTGATATTAATGTGCATGGGGTGTTGATGTTGAGGTCTGTTTTCTCTGCAAATATGTCAAGCTTGTCTGTCTTTTCTTCTGTGTTTTGGTAGTTGGTGACAAAAAATGGCATGTGCATGTTAATTCCAGTGGGCTTTGGCTTTATCTCGGATTGCTGTCGGACACTGTGCAAAGAAAACACCAGCATACTCGCTGGTGTTTTGTTTTAATGGTGTCCAAGCTAGAACTTGCAAGTCACTGTGCAGACATGGCAGGTCATTTCCTCTACTCCTAAAAACAAGATGTAAACATACTGATATGGTGAAATCAGAAATAACTCGGTGGAAGTGAAGCAAAAGTAAAAAGACCTCCAGCAACACTGTTGATGAATTACTAATGAATATGATGAACAAATTAAAATGCTGCAGCTTTAATTGTACCGCTTGATTAAACATAAACATGTGTCTGTGACAGGTCATTGAAAAGCATTATGGACGCTCCCTGGGTGTGTGGTCGGACACGGACGCTGCTTTGTCCGAAAACCGCACGGGAAAAGAAAAGTTCTCACATGCCGGACATCACCCCGCCGTGATCATGTATTGGTCGCTGTCGGTGGCAATCTTCTCCATTGGCGGCATGTTTTCCTCCTTCCTGGTAGGATACGTGGGAGACCTGAGAGGGAGGTGAGAAAGGAATGATATATGTAAGGACACAATGATGAGAGTTTGGTGGAAAATGAAATACAAGTAATGTAAGTAACGAGGGAGAAGATAGGAAACGACTTCTAGGATGAATTTACTATAACGCCATGGTAGACAGATACTTATTCATCATCTCGCCGTCATTGTAGCTCCCTCTGCCACCTTCATATATCTCTTCTCTGTCTTCCAGGGTAAAGGGCATGTTAATGGTCAATGTTCTGGCTATAGCTGCTGGACTGCTGATGGGTCTTTGCAGGATGTGGAAACCTCACATTATGGTCATTTCGGGCCGTGCTGTTATGGGCTTTTACTGTGGTACATTTACACATTATAACCTTTGAATAATACTAATTTAGTCGGACATACCAATGTTTGTGAGTCATGTATGGATGAGGCAAGTTGTCCTCGTTATCAGGAATATTTCTCTTCATGATTGAAAGCTTGTTAATTAGGAAATTAAGGGTTACTAAATTTCACTTGTCACCTCACTCGTGATGTTTGTTTCAGGGTTGACATCTGGACTTGTGCCGATGTACATTGGAGAGATTGCACCCAAGGCTTACAGAGGGGCTCTGGGAACATTACACCAGCTGGCCATCGTAGTTGGCATCCTAATCAGCCAGGTGAGGTACTCTCTCACACACATACACATGCGCGACAGCATCTTTGTTTGTCGGCATACTGAACATATGAACCTGAACGATGTGTTGGTGCATTCCTGTGTGGATGTAGGTTATAGGTTTGGACTTTATACTTGGTAATGATGATATGTGGCCCCTGTTGCTTGGTCTCTCTGGAGCTCCGGCAGTATTACAATCCTTTCTGCTGCCTCTGTGCCCTGAGAGCCCAAGGTATCTTTACATTCTACTGGGCAAGGAGCAAGAGGCTCGGAAAAGTAAGACAACATTTACATTTTTTTTTTCTTCTTCGGCAACTGCACAGACTCTTGCTAAAGACTCGCTCTTTTGTTTGTTGCAGGTTTGCTTCGTTTAAAAGGGGAATATGATCCGACTCCCGATCTGGAAGAGATGAGGAAAGAGAAAGAGGTGGCAGACAAGGAGCCCAGAGTCTCTATCCTTTCTTTGGTACGTTTCTTTACAGGAAAAGGCTGGATTGAGATAACTACCTAAATATGATTTATTTACCATCAACTATTTTAAAGAAAATGACTTTACACTATAATAGTCCTGATGTTTCTCCTCGGGGTGTACAGATACACTGTCAACCGTCCAACCTAATCAACAACCAAAGTACACTGACGATGTCACGTGCTTGATGTTAAATCATTAGTCATTAGTCAGTGATTTAACAGTGATGTAAACATAAAGGATTCTGTGCCAAACCAGTACCTCAATAGACCGGCCAGTTGAGACAGGATCAGGACAACAGGAATCTGTATGCTCATGCAATGGATCAGGAGCAGAAACAATACAGCATCAGAGTAACTCTAATAAAGACATGCTGTGTGTCAAAATATTAGTTGCTGAACCTAAAAGTTTGTTTTATAACCCCGTGTTCTAGATCTGAGCTTTCAAGATCCTGCATCACTGTGTATTATAACATGTTCAGATTGAATTAATGGGAAATTACATTTATTTGACACAAACTCCTATAAAACCAAAAGATTTCTACAGAAGCCAGCAAGTTCTATCTCTGCTTTAGAAAAAACATTGCATTGACGATCTTAACGCCGCTCTGTATTCTTTCCAAGATCCGCTCCTCTGTGTACAGACAGCAGCTGGTCGTTGCCCTCATGATGCACCTCTCCCAACAGTTTTCTGGCATCAATGCTGTGAGTGGCAAAATTCATTTGAACTCTGCCCTTTGTCTGTCTCTCATCTAGTTTACTTAAGTTAAACTAAAACCACGGTGATTTTGATGGTATGATATTTAATTATTTAATTATATTTAATTATTATATAAAATGATTTACCTATCTTCACTCTCCATGAGCAAAGCAAACAAAAAAACTTTATATTTGTGTTAGTGTACTTGTGTGCCATATATACTGTATACTATGTATAAATATACTGCATATACATACTGTACATATATACATAATACTTTGTAGTTATGAAAAAATATGAACTTGTTTTGTCTTGAAGATCTTTTATTACTCCACGGCTATCTTCACTCGGGCTGGTGTCGGTCAGCCAGTCTATGCCACTATAGGAGTCGGTGTCATTAACACAGTCTTCACTCTGGTGTCTGTGAGTAGATACATTCATGTGCATACAGATGCAAGACACACATATAGACATTGAACCATGAACATGCACTGATGTTCTGTTAAACACACAAATAAACTGTGTCCTATGTTCTATGCTCTAGGTGGCGCTGGTGGACAGGGCTGGCAGACGAACTCTGACTCTGGTTGGTCTGGGAGGAATGTGCTGCTGTGCAGTTGTCATGACGGTGGGCCTCAAATTCCAGGTTAGTATCATCCAGTTTTAAAATAATCTGAATCATATATTTAATATAAATTGTCCATATTAGCATTAAAGTCCATTGTTGTCTTTGGAAACCATAAAACAAGAAGAAGTTTGCTCAGTTTCCATGTGTACGTCATCGCATGCCACAGCTGTCTGTTTTTCAGCTAAGATTTCTAGGCAGTTTAGACCAAAAAATCCTTACGAGTAGAGGTACATATGTTTAATAGCCCTTAAACAAACAACTGGCTTTGTCACACTTTAAAGTAGTAAAAGTAATAGGACAATCTGGAGATGAGTGGATTCCCTGCGAGGAAAATAAATAGTTAGAAGGTTCAGTTTTGCGAACAGATGCTGCCTGATTTTAATACATTTGATCATCTGAATTAAACTGTGTCTCTTGACTCGTGCATTCTTCTCTTTCCAGAGTGAATACACGTGGATGAGCTACGTCAGCATGTCAGCCATCTTCCTCTTTGTGACTTTTTTTGAACTTGGTCCCGGTCCCATTCCGTGGTTCATAGTTGCTGAACTGTTTAGCCAGGGACCTCGGCCTGCGGCCATCGCTCTGGCTGGCTGCTGCAACTGGACCAGCAACTTCATCATAGGCATGACCTTTCAGTATATAGAGGTAAGCTCGTGCACGTGTCTTTGCTTCATTCAGACACGCTGCCTCTTCTCGATCCTGACTTTTATTTGTTTTTCTTAACAGAAATTTTTGGATTGTTACGTGTTCATCCTGTTCGCCGTGCTGCTTCTTGCCTTCACTGTATTTACTTATCTTCGGGTACCTGAGACCAAGGGCAAGACTTTTGAGGAGATCGCTGCCGTCTTTCTGAAGAGACAAAAAAAGTCGGCGGCGCCGAGCCCCAAAGACGCTACCGAACTGCAGCAGCTGAAAACATCCACAGATGCTTAAAAACAACAGTTTTCTTTTTGTTTGTGTCGCCTGCGCACACGTGTCCATCCATCAGTATTTCAAATGTGAAGTGTTGTGTACATTTTCCTTTTGTTCTAGTATTAATTACTTGAATTAAGCTATAAAAAAGAGCTAATTTTTTAATATACAATGCAAACTATTACAGTATTATAAGCTGTTCCTTAGTAGTTAATCAATACTGGATTATGTCAAAGGGTGTTCTTGTATTGTTCACCCTAATGAACTTGATAGTCTTTTAATTAAATTTTTTATTGTTTTAGCCAGTGTTATTAATTATTGGTCAGCCCCTATGGAGGAGGAACTATGCTGTGGTAGCCTGAAGTCAAACAGGCCTGTGCTGTGGTGGTTCTGTCACCGATCAGGAAGACCAAACGCAGTACAATCTTACTGAGTGTTCTTTATTACACTTCAGGTAACAGGTAGCTGCACGTGACAGTAGGCAGGAACACAGTCTTTCTGTGGAAGTCTTTAGATGGAGCTTAGAAGTCTTGGGCATGAGCTCCGAAGGCGGCAGATGAGAAATCTCCCATCGGCAAAGTTGGACGCCAAACAAATGCAGACGAAATAACACCAGGAAACTCAAGGGCTGAGTTCAGAGTCGGGGACGGAAAGAAGTCAGGTTTACCAGGGCAGAGACAAAGAGTCCGGAACCGGGAAATCGAGCCGAAGATGAGTGCTGGAAAGTTCATTAAATAGGACAAGCTGGCAATGTAATGCTGGACTGGTGTTGCTTAAATAGTGGCTAGAGACTGATCTGCACCTGAGCACCTGAGTGCACAGGTGAACAGAGTTGGCTGATGAGAGGGGAGTGGCTGGCCGGGAGAGAGAGCAGAGCAACAGCAGCAGAGGAATGGATTGTGACAGGTTTGATGCTTCCATTGTCTTTTCTATGATATGAAACTTTCTCATTTCACTTATGATCTGCACAGAAAATGATGTTCAAACAACAAAACACTAAAAAAAAAAAAATTTACTGATAGTTTTAATGCCCAACAACAGAACAGAAGAGTGTTACCAGTGATGTAGATGTAGAATCTATAGAATAGAATCTACATTTACATACAGTTCACTCCTTCCACCCTTAGTGTCTTTGCAATATACTTGAACTGCAGCTACGGTGACGCAGCACATTGTAAACAGACGGGCCAAATGCTGAATGAAACTGTCTGTAATCGCATGCATTGAAGCTCAAAGCCCAGTAGGTGGCAGTGAAGCATCACATTTGATGGCTGAGATTTTCCTGAAGGTTGTTCTGTACTATCCAGCTGATAGTTGAGGCCAGGGTTAACAACGACCGCCATCGGTGCTGTTCACCTACAGGGTGCCGGTGGAAATTGGACTACTGTTGGTCAAAGAAGAAGGAGAGGAGGGAGGCGTGTTCGTAGAGGAAAGCCAAGAGGTCTAGGATGGATGCAGTGAAAGAGGACATGAAGGTAGTTGGTGTAAGAGAAGAGGATGCAGAAGACAGGGTTAGATGGAGGCAACTGAGCCACTGTATGTCTATCATCAGGTGATTCCAAAATGACTAGACTAAAAGTTATTGCTTCAAATTCAGTGATCAGCTGCTATGTCAGATTTTGTGACTCTACATCATTGTACGTACGGTTGGTTGGTTGGTGGTAGTCCAGATTGACAAGTGGGTGCTCTGCAAAGGTAAATACTGAGCAGTATAAGTAGAGTATGATAACGCCTATTAATGGCAAAAAGAGACGAGGAATGTTTCAGTTATTTTACCTGAGCACCCGTACAGTAGATCTTCTATTAGTGTTTGAAAGGATGTCAACCCTCTTTTTTAAAATAAAGCCAGAGCTCTGTCTCTTACAAAATGATGCAAATAAGTTTTATCGGAGGAACATCTGCATCCACAACTCCACAGGTTACACACTCTCTAGCTCTCCTACTCACACCCAGTAAACAAGGCACATGGAATAACCCTGCACTAAAGGGACAGTTGTTTTTAAGTGGGCCTGTATGAGGTACTTACGCATAGACAACATATTTTGAACATATTCTCAGCACCTTACCTCGCCATTATATCTTCTATCTCAGCTGTAGAAATGATGTGCACGGGGTATTGTAGTGGAAATACAGGTAGAATATGTTTTTCTGTTGACCCTGTCTACAGTGGTATTTTGTGCAACTTACATGTCAAGACTTCAGCCTGCTTCTTCAAACTGGGAGCACACTGACTGCCCGTCTACAAACTGACATGCCCATTACAGAGAAACCTCCACTGCTTCTTTCCTCCAAGAACGTCTCACTGGGGTCAGCTGAACTCTTTTCTTTTCTTTTTTAGCTCGGCGTGAAGAACGAAGCGGGGATTGTAGAAGGGATTGGCAGAGGTTTTATGCGCCATTCCACAGTGCTCCAAACCTGTTTATCCAGACGGTGCTGGATTCCTGGCTCGATGTTTGGAGGACATGAACTGGGTTCGGAGTGATTGGAGATTTGATGGAGTTTCGTGGGTAGAGGGGGGGCTTCTCTTGTAAAGTCGAGGGAAAACACTGCTCCAAACACACACACACATGGAGGCTACATACATCAACACAGGAGTAGCGCCAAGTGTAGAGGAGGGTCATCATGTAACTGCAGGACCCATGTCTCAAAACAGCATGAGATGGAGAGAGAAGAGATCAAAGCGTCGGTGCGAACTATGCGCTTTCACTGAAACTGCGTGGGATTAACTGTGTATGTGAGAAGAGTTCAATTCTTTCATAATATCACTGCTACTTTTTTCGTAGATTACTTTAAAATGAATATTTAAAAGTCCCTTTAGCAATATTATGCAGGGCAGGTATGGCACACAGCATAATCGGCTTATATTAATAGAATATAATGAAGCCTTATATAACTGAGAATGGATATATGAAGCAGACTACCTGTGCCTTCACGCCTAAGAGAGCACCACACTCTTACCAGTATCACATAAATGCAGATACTTGTTTGTTTGCATGAGTCCGTCCGTATGATGGATGACTGTGTTTTAGGGCTCCTGTATGTTTCAGTTTGTAGCCTACATGTGTCTTTTTGTGGGCACGTGTTTGTGTGTGTGTGTTTAAAGGGGAGCTCTGTTTTTGAAGATCAGTGGACGGCGGTTATTGAATCCAGATTTTGAAACCAAAAAAAAATCAGCAGAAAGAGAGCACTTCATCTTAGCTCCTGACAGGCTTTGGAGGACAGGAGGCGATGTTTTGTCCTCCTTTCATGTGTTCAGTCCCACCGAGAGAGGAGCAGCAGGGAAGGTTTCTGTATGTGTGCAGGGTTTGCATGCAGAGCAGGGGTGCAGGGATGAATATTGAAAAAAAAGCCAACAACCGTTTGATGGTTTGTGATGTACATCAGTTCACATACGTTGGATGGCAATACTGGTCTGTAAGCACAGGTGTACGGGGTGCAGAGTGGGAACACAAGTCATTGTGGCATCAAAAACATTTAAATCTGTCATTTTATGATAGGAAAGTTACATAATTTCACTTTAAAGGACAGAAAAATTAAACAAACCAAATATTTAAGACAATCACATGCCGTCACATGCTGGATCCAGTCTTCACGGAGGCTTTCAAATGCAGCTTTATCAAGTCCTATATCCAAATATATTACTTTATGACATCATAAATCAGATTTTAAGCTTTGAACATGGAAGTTTTGATCATATTCAGAAGGATATCGAGGCCAGAAAATTAAATCGGTAGCAACTATAGATGACTGGAGACATCATCTCAACTTTCATCTCGGGACTGCATCTTTTATTCATAAGTGCAGGCAGAGGTCACGGTCTATTCTGTGTCAAAATGTTGGCTGGGAAAAGGAGGGACTCTCGTGCATGTCTGTCTCCGGGTGAGTCGTCTTATGTGCGCGTTTGTACAAGACTGATTAAGACCAGAAGGGAAGGGGAGTGTCCCCTTTTTCTTTTCTTTTAAAAAACAGTTACGTAAACAGACGTGTTCATTCGAGAACGAAGCTCACAGCACGTACTTTCTATTTTAGCTGACACCCTCCTGTACACTCACACTGCCGGGCCAGGCCATCTGAACTTTGTAAAAGACTGGAAGAATTACTGAATTATGAGTTCACCGGCAAACAATCTAGAGTAAATTTGTCAGAGCAAAACATTTCTGTGTTTGTGTTCAAGGGTGCTGGATGGAAAAAACAAGAGATTAAGTCGGTAAAGTAAAAGTAAAATTGTGGTTACACTCTTGGAAACAGTGTTATGCATTAATATGATACTAATATTAAAATACACTGTTATGATAATATTACAGAATGGGATAAATAGTGAATGGGATTATAGTTTTTAAGTGTTTAAACTCATCGAATTCCTACATTAAATTAAATGTAGATAAATAAAAATGAGACATACAAAGAACATGGTCATAACTATGCATGGCCATTCGCAACAATGTTAAATAACATAACACAGTTTAACACGTGCAGTTCATTAATACAGAATGACTACAGAGCTTCTGTTTTGCTGGCCAGTGTGTCTGGATGAATGAAGTCAAACAATTCAGGCTGTAGCTTCTCATAGACCTACAGCATGTTGTTTCTGGCCACCTGCTCCCCTCGGGCGCAGCTTTGAACCTCCCTGTGTGCCTGTGTGACCTACGACGTATGTGTATTTGTAAGGGCAGTTAGTAAGCCAGTAGTTGGAATGTTGAAAGGTTGCGTCCGACATCTGGAGGTTGACTCCGGCGTGGAGTTGGGAGAGATGAGTAAAGAAGAGCTGATGGGAGAGGTGGGCTGGGGCGGGTCGTTATTCAAACCAGATGAGGATGGTTACTCATAGATGTGGGGAATGAAAACATTACTTTCAGTTTTCTATCTATCTGTAGTATCTCCTCATGATGCACTGTCAATGATATAATATAAAATGGTAGGGAGTGCACAAGAGGGGAACGATAATTAAAACCACAATACTGATATTAAGACAAAACAATGTCAAGAACTGTGAATTTTTGTCTTTTCTGGAAAAATACTGTCATGACTCAAGCTATGAAGAGAGTCGACTTATTTTTCTCACACATTGTAGCCAGGATGAGCTTACATTTGGCTGCTTTCACCCGATGACCTTGCCATTTTGTCAAAAGTATCCACATTTTAGGGCGGCTGGTAGTGTACTGGGTTAAGCGGCCGCCCCGGGTGTGCAGGATATAGTCCTCGCTGCAGCTGTCCCCTGTTTGAATCCCGCATCGGACGGCTAATTCACTGCGTGTGTCACTCCCCCTCTCTCTGCTTCCTGTCTGTCTTCAGCTTGTCCTATCAATAAAGGCATAAAAAGGCCAAAAAAAAACAATAATAAAAAAAAAAGTAGCCACATTTTTTGTGACGACATGACTCAGAGAAACTCTAAATCACTACATGTAAATAAAAAACTTTTTCAGTCTGGATTTTTGGCGCACAGGCACAATGTTTGTTAATGACGTGACACACTCCGGCTGGATGGTGAATTACACAACACGCCTTTTTAAAAAAGTGCTTTTTCTTTCTTAAGCACCGTGTTCCCAGCTGGCACGGGAGATGCAAAGAATGACATTTGTGTTATCAGGATGACTTAGGAAGAAAAGAACAATAGTCAGCAACTTTTCTCCGTCTGACATATTGCTCTTGCTGATGTATTGAGTTTAGACGAGGGAGGGGGGGAGATTTTGAATTTTGGGAGCGGTGGAGGAATGCTCGGGCGATGCTATCGCGCTGATGAGCAGGTGTTCGTCTGCTCTCCTCCTACTCATCGATTTCAAGAGCACAGCTACACCCAAGAGACTGCTGACCGGTGGAAATGTTACATAAAAAGAAACAATACACTGTGTGTGTGGGGGTATGATTCCAGTAATGTGGGTTTGTGAAGTTGTTTGTGAGATTGTGAGAGTTTCACGCAGTTATGTTGGTGCTTATTTATACAGAAATGTATGTTTGTATAGTAGAAAAAGAGAAACATCTAGTACTGAAATTGCCTCAGTTTAAGCTTATGTTTGAATGTGTGGATTCCATACACATGAGCGCCCTGAAAAAACAATCTCAAGGACACCCTGAGAGACACTTTGCCAGCGAGTTGTCCTTTTTTTTTTTTATGAGCTTTGACCCTTGTTTTGTCTCGACGATATCATGAGAAAACGGGCACACTGCTGACACGCTGCGGTGTGTTTTCACAGAAGTGAAACTGCAGTGACTAACAGCGTGCAAATCGCTGATATTAAATAATCAGCAGCTGCGGTAACTTGTTGTTGCGCTGACTTAAACTTTGTGAAATGACCTCACTTGGGATATTTTTCTGCCTAGACTAGTTTAGACCGCCTGTGTGTGTGTGTGTGCACCTGCATTATTACAGTTGTAAGACCATAGGTTTTTAGAAACATCACTAACTGAGCTTATTATTAAGTTTCAGTGTTGAATTCCACTTTGGTGTGCATGTGCGGCCGACTGAGCGTGTAATGTGGTGCATATGTTCTGTGGTTCTGTGTGTTTGTGGAATCGAGCACTGGGAGCGGTTATGAAAACACCGTTACCCAGAGTACAGTTCTCCTGGATCACAGATTACTGCCCTGAAGGGGGGTTGTGGGATAGGCAGGGCCACTGTAGGGAGCGGATAAACCTTACAGTGACTCCCGGGGAGCTCGTGCTTTATTGACCCCAAAAAGTGCCGGAAGAGGAGACTGACGTGAGTGACATCATGGTAAAACTGGAACAAGCTGTTTTCGCTATAGTGGGTGTGCCCACACAATCAAGACTTACTGGCAGGGAGTCACAAATGCATCAGTTGACCACATACTGTGAATTTGAGTTACTCACAGGAGAGCAATATAGAATGGTGGACGTGCAGTCTTGTTTCCCTGCAGCAGGTGGTGCCATAATGTCTAAAGAAGTTGGGCAAAGCAGCCATGTGCAGCACCTGAGCAACATACCAGTGTTTTTTATTTCAGAGCGGTAGTAGTAAATTTCAGTGTTCAGAAATATGAAATACAAATCCTCCTGATTTAGGATCTTAATCTCCAGATGCAGATCCATCCTCCAGGCCACGGTTGTATAACAGCAAAACACTGCACACCTCCAAGCATTTACACATATCAGTGTTTCCCTACATGCCTCCAGGCTGACGTCTTTGCTCCATCCTCGCTTTTCTGTCCTCACTTTTCGGCATCGCCATACATGGTGCTCATGATCTCTCCCTTCTTTTTGTTGTTATCTTGCCGAATCCCTCATACTTTGTCTCGGCCTCGTGTCCTCCTCCGAAAACCTTCGAGTAACGTTTACAACTCTTCACATCTGGGATGCACCTGTCAGTTTTTTCCCATGAGTCTACAACAACAACAGAAAAACCAAAAACACCACCCATTTAAAATCTCACATGAGTTATTGTAATGTCCGGATTTTGGAGATATCATTTGAGCTGTTTCACTCAAAATTTATTATCTGAAATGGGAAAAATTGGAATGTGCTACATCAAAATATTGACTGAACGGGAATGATATGAAGAGGAAAAAAAAGATGACATTTTGAAACAAATGGACAGTTGGAAGGTTAAAAAGAACATGACGAATGAACACGAGCGTGGTTACAAGAAATCAGCCAGGATTTTCTGTGGTTAGACTTTTGAATTTAAACATACAAGTATGTCAGACAGTGAGACTGACAGAGAGACTTTAATAGAATGTAAACACCAGAACATGGTTTCCTTAGCTTTGTGTCATTTTGGAAATGCGTGGTTGTCACTTCAACAGAATCGACGTGAAAAGCTTCAACCCGTTTCGTCAGCTTCTGCCCGTTTGATCCTGTAACCTGACGCTCTTTTGTCTTCCCTTTTAATTGTCACTGACGACGGTTGCTGTTAGATTTCACCATCATCATTACAATCCCCTGCAGGTGTTTGCACTGCTCATTTTCTTGTCCTCGGTTTCAAAAAAAAGAAGAAGTTTCTGTTTGTCTTTGTGCGTGCAAATGCACCGATGAGTGTGTGCGTAACCTGTGTTAGTGCGTGTGTGTGTGCGATAGGCTGCATTATCCTCCGAGCTGCTCTGAATCATTGTTTCCAAAGCCTGTTGCCGTGGCAGCGAGAGGACTAAAGGTTCTGACCAAAATATATCCACATAAATCTGCACTTAAAAGGGAACTGCCCAACGCTCTGCCTTTGTGTCTGTGTGTGTGTGTGTTTTGCACTTCACAAACCAACCTTAAAATAGGATGTTTACCCCTCTATGACTTTCACTTTAATTATCAATGCATTATTGATAAAGTGGAGACGGTGTGAGCGCTTGGCTGTGAGCGAGAGTTTATTTGAGGTTTATATCTGTGGTACCAGGTGACGGCAGAGAAGAGAGCGTTTATTGATCAGTATCGAAAATCAATGCAAACAATATCTTTTCCTCTCCTCGCCTCTCTTTTTCCTTTTGAAATCATTTCCTCGCGTCCGCGCCAGAGAACATAAACCTGACAACCATGAAAACAGAAAAAGACAGAGGGAGGGTGGGGTGGGTACGGCAACTTGTTTCTATTAAACCAAGGCCAGGGCATTGTTCTCCTGAAAGGAAAGATCCAACACAAGAGGTCTTATTGATGACCAGGACCTGCTGCCTCTCCTGCTGTGTGTGTGTTTGCACACAGCCAACAGCGTGCTAATGAACAAAATGTCATGAGTCGGCGCTCGCGATGGGAAAAGGTGGAAGTTGCACATTGATTGGAAATCTGCTCTCTGCCCCCTTTTCTATTGTTGAGCTGCCAATCTGTCTGCATTCAGCAGCACACATCGGTTACAGAGAACGTCTGTGCGTGAACCGCGGGTCAGTAAGCAGCCCGTCCTTCTTTGTGCTCAATAATAAACACGAAGTAGCTAAGACACTCTCACATATTCAGAGGTCGGTCAGGTCTGCACCACTGTCTTTTTCCCACAGTTCTGGAAAACTACAGACGTGGGAACAGGGCTGGGATCACACGGATACACGCACGCACGCACGAGTATCTTAACAATTTGATACTGTATCTTGTCCTTCAGTGTTGGCGTTCTGAAATCCTTTTTTGCAACTGTTGATTTCAGATAGAGGTCGATAAAAAGCAGACTTCTTGTTTCGCTTTGCCAACTGTCCATAGCAGATATGATGATATCAGCTGGCTTATGAAGCTAATAAAGCACTGTTTCCATCAGACCTTTTAATGTTTCCAGTACAAAATGCGGAAAAGGGTCTGAATAATGCATGTGGTGCCTAAAATACATGCGTTCATCCCAAAAGTGAGACTCAAGCATCCTCACTAGTTGATGATCGACTGTATCTGTAACCCTGTAAAGCTTTAGAGCGATTACCAGACAGTTGGTCTTGTTCTACCACAGATAGACCAGGAGATGCATACGTTAACCCCTGACTGCTTAGCTTACATACTTGGAGAGAGAGGACAGCAATTTTGGTTGGGTTTGCCGGAGGGTAAACTTCCCCAAATTCAAATAAGTGTTAGGCTACAGTTGCGTTCAAGACTTGGCAGCCACAGCGGGGAAATAGTGCACAGTGGTCGTCTTGGACAGGGATTTATAAACCCTTAGAAGTAACACCAGCTTAGATTTCTGCTGCAGGCAGCGTCTTCGCTTGACATGGCTATATTTGCAGCTTACCTTTGAGAGGACGGGTCCATTTTGTTATTATATGCCGTCGTAGTCAATTTCGATTTGTTAAACTGATGGTTGGTAAATCGAGACAGGTCGGATATTTATTTTCAAAAACAGAATTTGAAATAATGCAAAAGAACAGAAACGGCCAAGAAAATAGTTTGGCTGCAAAGAATTTCGCAATCGAAATGCAAGACGGCGCTGAATGAAGAATAAAGGTTCTTTCTCTCTTTCCCCTCTCGCCGCTGTCAATTCGGTTATCTCCGACTCATGACAGCGTCGAGTTCTCATGTAAGAACAAACAAAGCGCCCACTGAACCCAAGTGAGAGATTGAGCGTGAGAGGAGACATGTTCCAGAGGAGGGTTGCTGACAATGGAAGGGGGATTTGGCAAGACCGAAGATGAGGGGTGAGGATGAAAGAGAGCGCTAGATGTGAGAGTGTGATTGAGAAAGAAGGGGCTTTCTGCTGTGTGAAACCTAATTGAGTTAAAAGACATGAGGCATGACGCCACTGGAGGAATGTAAGGTTAAATGTAAGCACTGACTTTCCACCAGAAGACGATCACTGACTCCTAGAAACAGAGGAAGTAGTTTGTATCAGAAAATAAAGAGTTAAAAATAAACTGTATAGGTGTGCAGAGTGTAGATGATCATGAAAATGAATCTAATAAAGATTGATTCTAGTTTTCCTTGTTGCCATGGTGACAGTAGAGGTCAGCTATTTTTCATTATTGACTTAATGTACTGCAGTAGAACATTGTAATATAATTATGTACCTTTGTTGCATGTTATTGTCCCATAATTTCCCGTCATCTCTATTTAAAGGTATCAACTTAAGATATTTATTGTAAACTATTGAGAAAAGCAGAAGTTCATAGAGTTTAAGTGCCGGAGTGGCAACGTGGCCGATCATTGTTTATAAGTCTTAAGTGAATTTAGTCGTTGAAAAAGTGGTTGCTGTTTTTCGTCCCTTCTTTTTTTCCCCCAGTGGTGCCGTTCATAATTTAAAGTTATTGTTTAAACCACTTTTTTTTGTTACTTTTGTCCTTTTTCTTTCCAAAATATCAGCAGATATCTTTGTGGAAAGAAAAGAATTCTGTAACAGAAGAATTACTGTTTATACCTCGTTTAAAAAAAAAAAAGTGTCCTGTTCCAAAGGAATTCTTTGAATATGCTTTAACCAAACAATAAAGCTTTCCCTCCACCTCCGCCTGTCACTATAAACCCTATCTGACCCTTTTTAGATGTAAAAGTGCTCCACTGTGTTCAGCAGCGGGTCAATGACTCTTGCATTTGGTGCTCGGTGGGTAGTGTACGGTATTTTTTTCGCTGAATGCGGCTGACTGTCGTGTTTGAAATAACAACACTGATCAGAAATGGGTTTTTTTAGATGATTTTATTGAAAGTACAGCTGAAGATAGACAGGAAGCAGAGAGAGACACGCAGTAAATTAGCCGTCCGATGCAGGTTTCGAACCGGGGCCAGCTGCAGCGAGGACTATAGCCTCCACACACGGGGCGGCCGCTTAACCCACTACACTGCCGACCGCCCCACTGATCAAAAATGTTGATGCAAAAAGCAAAAAGCAAAACAATGAGCTGAAAGACGCTAAAACAGCTGTAGAGTTAGAGTCACATTACACATACTGAAGTCATTTGACCTCTTGTTATTTTCAATAAAGATTGTGAGGCCAGAAGGCGGGATGCCTGGTTAGAGACAAATATGAAAAACAGTTTTTTACTTTCTTTTTTTGAAGAACATAACGTTGCGCTGAGTCAGCATTTGGAGCTGAGAGATCATTCCGTGCAGAGTGTCCGTCGGTTGTGGGGGATTTTATTTGTGGAGCAGAACTATCTCTGTTGTGTGTGTGTGTGTGTGTGTGTGTGTGTGTGTGTGTGTGTGTGTGTGTGTGTGTGTGTGTGTGTGTGTGTGTGTGTGTGTGTGTGTGTGTGTGTGTCTCTATCTCACCATGCACACTATGAACATAACACTGAAATCCAAAACATGTTTTTCACTACTGTGTACCGAGCACACATGAGAGAGAGAGAGACAGTGGGACAGAGAGCACCAGCACACACACACACACACACACACACACACACACACACACTACACACACACACTAACACACACACACACACACACACACACACACACACACCGCGGTTGCCAGTTAGATCATAGAATCCACCAGTGGTCTTGCTTACTTTGGCCCCCGTGTCTCTTTCTTTGTTATCCCTCTCTCCATCCCTTTACTTTGTTATCCATCTCTCGGCCCGTCCTCTCCCCTTACCCAACGTCTGGCTTGTCTTTTGTGCACGATCAAAGGCTGAACCCCCTCCTTGTGAACTTTCATTTTCATCATACCACAAAGACGTACAGGCGGCGTTCCCACTCCACACACACACGCATACGCACGCGGTACATGCAAAAACACTTCCTTGGAAGTCATCTTTAGGCTGATTTACTGTTTTTGCAATCAAGTGGACACATGCGCACCGTTTAGAGGATGTGTGTGTTCGAGCTGCAGCGGGTTGGGTTCAGATTAATATCTAATATTTTTAATTTGCAGACAAAGAAGTGACTCCTTGGAGACAGCGCAGACCGTCTACTACTAATTTCCTTCGAATACTTTCTTTCTTTCTTTTTTACTTTCTCCTCTCAGGAGTTAGCCCCGCACTTAAAACCAGCTAATCAAAGTCCTCACCATCTGTTTGCAATCCCTTCAAACTTTTCCAGATTCTTCTCACTTAGTCAAACCTATGACAGTGTAATGATTTTAAAACTTGTTTACTACCCAGCCCATGAATTTAATGTGGATTGCACTTTAGCATGCAGTAGTGGTAATACTGATAAATATCTTTGCTGCATGCCCATATGAGCAAATATAATGTTGCTTTAATCACTCCTCAACAGTGCAACAGTGAAATTTATACAGTAATGAGACAAAAATCCAGACCCTGGAACACCAACAGTGAAATCCAGACTCAAAAGAAAATAACAGCAAGGTAGAAAGCATAATATTTGAGCAATTTTGTTCGCACTAATTATTTAACGCAATCGTGCAGTTTTCCCTGCTGCTTTCCAGTGTTTGTAGAAGATTTGTTCTATGCACATTGACTCTTCGGAACTTTTTAACCTCTTTCAGCTCGTTGTTTTGTTTTTAATAGGCCTGCAAGTCTATTGTGTCACACATCCATGTCGTCCTCCAGCACTAAATGGCAAAGTTATTGTCTAGTTAGTGATCACAGTGATCACAGTGTGGCTGGTATGTTGCAGCTAAAGAGTCAGATATTATTTTCTCGGAGATTGGTGGAGACCTAAAATGAGTGCACATTTGTCGGATGGCCAGAAACACGACTCATTAGATTATCGTTCAATACCGTTGTCATATTTAGTTTTTATTTCCCTGTGATGGATCCATTATTTTAAGCATCATTGGACAATAAAACCCACACCAATGATCTGATGTATTGGGCTCTGCTCTTATGAGCATTTATCTACTGTATGTGTGGATATCCAGCTATGGTCCAATTTTTTTGTTTTTGGTGCAGAGTTGTCTTTTTGTGGTAGTGAGATAAATACCGCACTTCCTTTCCAAGTTTAAATAAGCCAACCACTTTCTAATCGGACAGGGCAATCACAGTGCCGGGGCAGGTAGGTATGTGCTCACTCAGCAAAGAACACACATGCACATAAATACTCCCACTACAATACAGTTATATATATTGAGGACAGAGTCACAATGCATGCATCTCCTTAATTCCCTCATTAACTGTAACCACCACATGTCTCACCCCGGCCCTTATCCTAATTATTCTAACCATAACCCCAAACCAACTTACAAACCATTAACCTCGTGGCGACTGTTTTTTTGTTTTGTTTTTTTACCACAATTGTTCCACGTCAACCAGAGGAGCACAACCCGTACGCAGAGTTACAATACCGGCCTCCAGTATCGTAATTAAATGTCAGTGTTGGGGTTTAGTTCTGCGAGTTTGTCTTCGCGGTCATACCTCTTGTGAAAGCCGCTTGGAGTGGAGACAGAAACACACTGTGCTTGATTCCCTTTACGGGGTCATACAACAGAGGGAATAATTGAGCCAACAATTTTAACTTAATACAGTAAATTATGCCGTGATCTTGATAAGCAATCATGAGCTCCGGGCCTTTGCTGCGAGTTTAATAATGTTCCTTTTGTGCGAGGGAGAGTGTCTGTGAGGAATATAGCGCTCGCTTGTAGTGATAGCATCTGAAGTTGGCAGGCTTTAAATGTATTTGCTTTGCTGTGTGTGTGTGTGTGTGTCTGAGTGTGTGTTTTAGTGTATCATAGCCACGCTGGCGTATTTTAATGATTTTCTTTTTGATGTGTGTATTTTGCTCCGAGAACGTGTGCAAATCCGTTTTTGCCAGAGTCTCATGTATACCGGTGTTGGTGTGCATTTTTTAGGGCTCATGTGCACATGAAGTGTGTGTGGTTATGTTGGCCGGGGTGTGTGTTGTGCTAGTCGGAGGCCCCGGCGTTTTTTTTACGATGTATATCAGGCAGCTGCTTTGGTCCAGCTTTGTCCAAGAATCCAAGAGATCAGAAATAGTCCTGTTCATCTAGCAGAACGGTAACCGCGAGATACATTTCCACCCACGCACATCCACACACCGACGCGTACGTGCAAGTGCACGAGAGACACACACACCGCCAGTCGCTTCTGTTCCCAGCTCTCTCTCTCTCTCTCTCTCTCTCTCTCTCTCTCTCTCTCTCTCTCTCTCTCTCTCTCTCTCTCTCTCTCTCTCTCTCTCTCTCTCTCTCTCTCTCTCCTTCCCTCCATGCATTCCTCGGTCTGTGTTGACCTTTCAACCGAGAGGTCAGATAACATCTCAGGGGATGTACTCTACCGGCTGAGCTTTCCCTGAATTGTTGACTTAGCAACAGTAATTGGTCTGAATTGAACTTCGCGGAGGCATTTCATGGAAAGGTATTCACCGCAGATATTTCTGACTCGGAGGCATGGAGTGGGGGATTTCGCCCCCCCCCCAATATTTTGACTTTATTCACCACCTCCAGTCTGCTCAAAGCAGGAATGCATGTATGAGTGTACAGTTATGTTGCTGAAAGTTTAGTGTGTGTATGTGTGGGGGTGTTATAAGGGTTTGACCTAAGTCCTATTGTTTGTTTTCAAAGATAAACGCCAATCATAAAAAACATTTCTTGCCTTAAAAAAAAGATACCGCACTTTTATATCCAGAAAATAGCCATATTTGTGTGCGCAGAGGAGAGAGACACACATGTACGCAGACCGAGCTTCGAGTTGCGTCTCAACCGGTGTAAGCCGATCCCTGTCATCTGGTTTTGGTTAGATAGAGCCCGTTTTTTTAGGACTGATTTGATCTGAGTTCACCCCGTGGTGTTTCTGTTCTCCTATATGATGCACTCACACACTGCTTTTCCTGCTGTACATTACACACACACACACATACTTGCACCGGTAGTGAGAGAAAAAGAGATACTTCCTGCACACTGCTGTCACTTGAACCCCGTGTTCCAATATGTTAATCATTTCCTGCTGTATAATCCAATAAAACGGTTCAGTTCACTGACTTATTAGATTAGTCAAGAACTGCTGCCCGTGATGGGGAAGCCACTGCAGAACCTGGATCTGGAGTTAATTCAGTCTGAGGGAGCTTCCGTTACAAACTCTTACTCTCTCTTTTAGGAAATGTATGTAAATTATTTCCTCAAACGCACTGAGGTAGTGTTCTTAGAATCACATCTTCCCAGCTCCATTTAGAAAAGTTTAACTTGGTAGTTATTCTTATTTAGCCATGAGACGAGGGGCCTCTAAATACATTTTGCTGTGCAACATAATTGATGTAAGATTATAATGATAATATAATGGAACAGAACTCTATGGTCGGGGCTGCACAATTGAATTAATCATGATCACGATTTTTGGCTTCCTACAATTAAATAAACATGATGGAATGTGATGTGATGCTGTGCGCATTGAAAACTAAACCGAGCACTTTCTAAACTGCCGGCCGGGCCAGCAGGAGTGAATGATTTGGCTTCACTTTTCGGGGAGCTTGTCATGTGCGCCCTGAACGCCAGCCTTTGAAAAGATTTCCTGGATGTTACGGCTGCAGTCTGGAAGAGTAGAAGAGTAATATACGACAGAGGGCAGACGGGCAAAAATGAAAATGTCTCGAGGAGAAAGTGAAGAAAACGCATCATCATCTGTTGTTTGGAAGTATTTCGGGTGAAGTAATGATCCCCTGATATGTAAGAGAAATCGAGCTATATACAATGTTGTTGACTAAAACTATGACGGCTAAACATTTATAAAGCACGTCAATAACAAATAAGATATAAACACTGTCCAACTGAAACATGAGCATTTTCCAGGAGTGAGAAGAAAATGTAGAATCCACCACTAAGACATATCTTTGGCATCCACATTCATTTAAACTTTAACCCCCACGGTGCATTCCTCTGACCTCAGGGACGTCTCCAAACGTCTTCCTTCCTGTCTGCTTGGACTAGTAATTGTGAGCTGTGGTCCTCGTGATGCCCCACGGTTAAATGGATCTGTGCATCACGACATTAGACGAGGAGCAGCTGCTGTGTCGCGTGGAAAGCCGAAAAACTTGGACACCCCGCTCAATATGAATGTAGTAATAATGACTCATCTGGCTATAATTGGGGCTTCTGCTTTTCCCCGTACTAAATTCCTCACCATCACTCCTCCTTTCTTCATTTTTCTCTGAGTTATAGCGCTCACCTCCAACTCTCCAGTCCCAGTTAAATAACTCCACGGCATCATTTATTCATGGACCCAGTTTGCATCAACGAGATCCGATTGGCCGGTTGTCTCCTTTTTTTTGAGCTGGGTGCTTAAAACTTCATCAGGCCTCAGAGGGGCTGTTTGTATCGATGTGTTCCTGTGTGTGTGTGTGTGAAGAGAAACACTGTGTGAAACAAGTAAAAGAGAACATAAAACAGAAGATGGCATTTTGACCAGGAGGAGAGTAATAAAGAAAATTGAGAAACGGGGGGGAATCAAGAGTGGGTGAAGCAGAAATACAGAAAATGGGTTGTTTGCTGTCAGGCTCTATTCTTTGTAATAAAACCCTGTCAGCTCTTTGTTTGTCTTCCTGCACCTGGCTGGGGGGGCGGAGGGTGGATACAGGCCTGAGAAGCAGATGTTGAATGAGCCCTTCCCCTTTGTGTCACAGTGTGTCTGTGTGTGTTTGAGTCTTGTTGGACCCGTTTAGTCATTTTAAAACATATGCAAACAGACTGTTGTAATTGAGGGGGATTAAAACAAAGCATGTGTGTGTGTGTGTCTGCACGGACATACAGATGTCGAGTCTCAGAGCTCTCGTTAGAGCCCCACTGTGTCTGAATGAACTGACACAAACAACCCACAGAAGCATCTAGGATCAATATTTACTGTCGAAGCCGCCACGTATGATCAGCAGAAGAAATCTCTCTCTGAGTTTTTACCGATTAGTGAGAGTGATGACACCCAGCGGTGGGATGCGCCGCTCAAAATTTGCGTTCAAAGTTTAAATTATTTTAACCTGGTGTTGCTGAGCTCAAAGCGCAGCCAATGAGATAACAGCTGGGTGTGATGCAGCCTAGCAACAACACATGGAAGCAGAAAGCAGAGAGTGATGTAACTCCTCAAACTCGAATATCATATCACAATAATAAAAACATAGCACGATCTCACCAGGATAAGTATTCACATGGTGAAATGTCAGCAGTCCTGTTCAAACACAGAAATTCTGCTTTGCTTCGGTGTTAAAGAAGAATGTATTTTTTCTCTGCAAACACTCGCAGGAGCAAATCGTGTGACGGCAGCGTTAGTCTGAGGAGAAGCCACTATTTTATTTTATTTTATTTTATTTTATTTTATTTTTTTTATTTTTTACTGTTTTAGACTAACAGAACTTTTCAACCATAACTGTTCCCTGCATGGCTGCCCATCCCTCCACCATCTGTTCACACTTGTGTGTGTGTGGTTGATTTCGGGCCTTATACACCAATAAAAAATAAATAATATAAAAGGGATTAATAAAAGAATATATATATATTTAATCAATAGTGTTGAATAGGAAACATATGAAACAACACGCTGTTAGTTAGTGGCTGCCAACAACATTTAAAAAGTGCTAAACACGTGTGGCAGGAAGTGCAGACTTGCATTTCCTCCCCACAGGTAAGGGGGAGGAGTTAGGAAATCATTAAGAGCACCTGTGAGATGGGGGGAGGGGAAATCTTTTCAAACAACAGTCCACATGGAGGAGAATAGGAGGAAGTGAGTGTGAGCAGGGGAAATCCACAAATATATAAGCTGGAAAGGGATATACAAGCACAACAGGACCAGAAAGCAACAACGGATTGTGTGGAAAAGGCAAACTTCTTTTCTTTGGCGTGGCACTTGGAGCTGTAGCAGGCCTGAGTTTGCAATCAACAGCTAAGTGGTTGTAAACACACACACACACACACACACACACACACACACACACACACACACACACACACACACACACACACACACACACACACACACACACACACACACACACCCCTACCTCTCCACCTGCATACATATTTACAAAACTGAACTTCTGGACTATTCGAACACGACCGAACTATTTCACCCCCCATACACACATACACACACTCTCACACACCAACTTATTTTATTAAGTGAACCATTCTCCTGTGATGTTTTATGGTGAATGCCATTTTTGTTCTTTGATTCTTTGTCACCTGAATTTAATTTGTCATCGTTGGTAAAAACCCTTGTTTTATTGCTTGAAATTTATTTGTGAAGGGGTTTATCTTTTTTGTTTGGGATTAACCGAGTAATTAAATAACCTTTCCTCCTTTAAAGAGATTTTGGTGACCAGAATTTATTTTGTAGCTGGGGCTATCTGCTAGCGGGTCTTTTGTTGATAACGAGATACTTTTAAATGTACTCATTATCCTTTTTTTTATTTAAAGAGTGACAGGTTGATTTATGCTCCTGTCTGGTGCCCAACTTATACTATATGAGTATCTGTTTTCAGCCCTACGCTACACACGACAGGGTGGTGACTCATTAAGATAGTGAAGTTGGCTATATCTGTGTTAGATCTGTGTTTTTGGCATTCATATTGTTTTCTGTGGTTGTGTCTTTTTTGTTAAATAACCGCTCACGTCTCAAACTGTTGTTTTCTTAGGTCGCAGCGCGTTAAGCTCTCTGCTTTGCAGTTTCCTCTTAAACGAACTCGGATTAATTGGACTGTTACACTGCAACAGCAAGTGGGTTAATTACTTCATTCATTCTTTTAGTTTTACTGTAGCCTGGCCAGCACTTTGTAGTGTGACACAAACACACACGGGGACTGGAAACATCAGATTTGATTATCCAAAAGTGCCTTTACTGGAACAGGTTAGCAGCAAATTACTGTTTAAATGCAGTGTATCTATAATTTACACCATGCATGCTGGATGAAATACTGTGAGGGCAAACAAAAGGCAAACGGCAGCCTATAAAAAGCGGTTTATAGAATGATGAATAGGTCTGACATTGTATTAGTTGTATTTAAAGTAGCTGGAGAGGAGAAGGACGTTTTATATTTTTCTGTTGGAGTGTTGTATGGGTGACGGTCTTTTCTGCAGGGAGGCGATAGAGGAAATAATTCCTCTGTGATGGGTTTAAAAGGGGAAACAAAAAGATTCAACAAGGCCAGAGGCATTTTTACACACAATGATGCACAGTGAATAAACTGAGAGTCCATGAGTGGTAAACCAGAGAGATGAAAAAAAACTTTTTGCCATTGAATCAGTGTGCTGCCGAATCAGTTATTGTCAAGATGACCGAAGTGGTAAAGAGATGGCAGAGAATAAAAGATGAACTGAACAGTAAAAAACAGGGTAAGAAAGGCAGGAAAAAAAACAAGAAAGAAAGGGAAGAGATGGAATCAGGATGAACTCACTGTATCATTCACCGTATCTTTGTGTACTCAGGTACTCATTTATACGGGTAAATAAAGCTTCTCATATCCTTTGGATCCGAAAAAAACGTTCATTATCTTGGTTGTTGTACTCAGTGATGAAGAGAAAATGCGTTCGACTAAATTAGTATGAGTGTAATTGATGTGTTTGGCAGTTTGCCAGTTTAGAAAACTTTTTTTTTTAATCAGGAGAGTATACACATGTAGAAAAACTAGTATGAAGAGACGCACACTCAAATATGCACGTAGACAAAAACAAAAGTGTAAAAAAAAGAATCTAAAACTTCATTTTATTGTAGTATAATGAATTAATGAATGAATTCAGATGAATGAAAAATTGGCAAACAGGGCTAAACTAAAACATCTGTCAGAGATTCAAACTAAACAAGTTAGCTGTGAAAAATTAAAGAATAAAAGACAGCCAGATATTTTCTCAGAAGATGACCAAGCCAGATATGAAATGCCAATGAAAACTGGACAAAGACCGCGTTCCACAGGTGACAGTGTCTGCTGAATATGTAAGTAAGAGAATGCATTTCCCCCAGTAGCTGATGCTATTGCAGCATGCATTATTTGAATCAAAATTCAAACTGAACATCTCTTCTTAACTCCATATGCAAACACACAGTGTAAACAAATCCAGCAGTCGTCTTCCCTACAGGATATGAGACACAGACACACAGCCTGCATGCACGGACGCACACTGAAGCACACACCACAACTGTAGCGCTCTTCCACACAGGATATGAACACTGACTCATATAAACTGACTAAGCAGATAAGGTGGTGCTGCCCCGCTGGCTTAGAGGCAAGGGATGAAAGCAGAGCGTGTAACACGGCCATTGTTTTTGTGTTACGCAGAGGGATTTAAAAGGGCATTGTAACCTTTTATCTACATCAGAAGTGAGATGTTGGATGTCATCTTTGACATTTGGCAGCTTTTTTGAATGATTAAAATGTGCAGACGGGCAGGAAGACCCTCCTTAAATCTTCCTGATATCAGTTCTCATAACTGTGTAAGCATTTATTTGGGAAAGTAGAAGTTTTGAAAGGAACATTCACGAGCCACAAGCAAGAGTTAGAGCTGGTCATCTACTGATCACAGGGTTAGAAGTTCAATCCCAGCTGCCTCCTGTCCACATGCACTATAGTGTCCTTGGGTAAAACCGAACCCAAGGTTGTCACTGATTGCTGATCCCAGGCCCGGATAAATGGAGAGCGCTGCGTCATGTAATGATGGGCCTCATTTGCCGGGGCAAGATGGAAACGGATGATCCGCTGTGGCCTGGGATTTCCAATGACCCTTGATAATCTCATTACCACCCACCTCTAATTACTAAAAAAAAGAAGTGCATCCGTGTTTGTGTGTTTGCACATGACGACCATGGAGAGAGCAAACATTACGTCGTCACACCGGGGTAAAGGCCGGATGAGTCACGGCTCAGCCTTGGGTGGATTTCATCAACTGGCGAACAGCGTCTCTTTATCTCGATCTGGGGACGAGATGAAGAGAAAGAAAGGAGACTTAATGATGTTGTATATTGGCGCCCTGGCAACTGGAAGTAGTGCAGACAGAGTAATGAAGATAATAGAACATGGAGGGAAAGAGGGAGAGATGAGATAATGAAGGCAAGAAGATGGGAAGGCATCAGCGGCGTTTCTTCTGCATTTTCATGGAAGGGCTCAGTGCCTCCCTCCGCCTTCCATCGCCATGGTGATCAGTGTCTTGGCGTGTGTGTGTGTGTGTGTGTAGACGAGAGAAAGGGGGGGAGCAAATTTAGAGGAAACATTAAGGGAAAGAAATAAAGAGTGCATGAGAGCAGAATGGTCAATTTCCCCAAGGTAGAGGCGGTAAATCATTGTTTCTCCTCTCTGACTCTGCAGCATGTGGATCCTCGTTATCACACACAGATCGCTCATTCTCTGCAGATACAGCAGGCTAGACACAAAAATTCAAATGATTCTCTCTATGAAAGAATATTTTTCACTCATTTAACATTTGTTTTCTCGCATTTTTTCACCCCCCTCCCAATCAGTAACAAATTGGCAGTAAAATGTGTTTTTTTAAAAAACTTATGAAGAAGCTGTAGCCTGGTCTCTGAAGCATTGAATGCAATATCCATAAGTCCCTATACTCAACGTCACAGCTGAAATAAAGGTGTTCACAGCCTGGTACCAAAAACAGTTCTGGTGTCTTTACATCATTTCTACTTTTGTGACTGTACTAAGGATGATTTGACCTCCAATTATTCGTATTGTGCCTAATGAGGAGCCTTACAGGTGGCTCATGTGAGCGAGCAGGCTTCATTCAGCCCACCTCAACTTCACCTACAGTCCACATCTTTGTCCATTTTTATCTTAGCAGAGAGGGGGCAGCGGTCAGAGCCGCCAAACTCTGAGCTCCATGTCTTATAGTGTCTGTAACTGAAACATGAAATCTTGTTGGTGAGATACTCTGTGTATGTTGGTTTCTTGCAATTTAGGCAAACATGCACCAAAAGAAACGGCAAAGTCAGAAATATTTTGTGTTTGTGGAAAGTGGATTCTGCTGCAGGAAGGTCCTCATGCCAAATTGATGTATTTTTGTACATTCCAACAGTTTTATCTGCTGCGACTGTGGGTGGTCCTGTTGATGTAGGGAATTAAAGGTTAGGGGATGTTTGGTGACGACAGTCTGTCAGGAATGATTTTAGAATTTTCTATGAACGAAGTTGTCCGTCACATCTTTTTCATCCCGTGTGTTCTCTTCCCTCAAGCTATGTGACCTCCCCCCCCTGTAATTTGGACTGACTGATGCGACTTTGAGGAAGTCTCCTAAACAAGTCGATCTGCAGTGTTTCTTTACTTCAGTTACCATCCTGTTCCACGAAAACAGACGTCTTCTCCACCTCCGATCTTTACTCAAGCAATTACTTTTCAAAACCTTTTTTTAAATTATGGTAATGCAGACGGGACTAAATGTCTTGTTAAGATAGATATATTGCTACACACACACACACACACACACACACACACACACACACACAGACACGCTAATAAGACACCAACAGGGAACCAGATTAAATATGCAGCTAACAGGACAGCTGTGTGTGTGTGTGTGTGTGTGTGTGTGTGTGTGTGTGTGTGTGTGTGTGTGTGTGTGTGTGTGTGTGTGTGTGTGTGTGTGTGTGTGTGTGTGTGTGTGTGTGTGTGTGTGTGTGTGTGTGTGTGATGTGCTAATCTTCAGCACACATATATGCATTTAAACAGTTGATTATAATAAATGTTGTTTAATTATTATGTAATTTGCTAAGTGCTCCTCCCATGGATAAACAATTAGTTGGCTGACACACTTACACGCACACACACACACACACACACACACCCCAGCGTGTGTATTCATTGCCAACACACATTCACACATATGCGCATAGTTACCATGGTAACTTTCTGCTCTGTAGATATATGCGGTATCACACATCATCTACATTTAGGGATGTTCAGGCAATTAGAATGAACCTGACCACACACACACACACACACACACACACACACACACACACACACACACACACACACACACACACACACACACACAGAGATCACTTTAATGAGTCTTTTTTTTTTTTTTTGACAGAAAGAACCCAGCCTGGACTAAAAGCTCAAGAACTCATCAGCATCTGTCAGAAAACGAGGCCGGGCTTCTTACCTCTTCTTACTTCACAGAGATACAGAGGGTTTCATCCAGCAGCTGTGAACTCATTTCTGAGAATTCACACAGTCACACTTCCTCTGTCTGAGCTGCATTGGAAGGTGTGCGCCAGCGTATGAGAATAGATCTGAGATATCTTAATCTGGGAAAAAGTACAAAGAACGTCAATAGCGTGTGTGTGTGTAGATGGAAAGCGACAAGGAGACAGACGAAGGGAAGTGAGAGGGATGTGAAAAATGGAAGCTGCATTAGCAGCCTCGCTGTATTCAGATACTGCAGCAGATATTGTCAGGTGTGTGTACAAGTGTGCACGTATTTGCAGGAAAGAGAAGTAATAATTGTTATTCTACACGTCCACTCCATTGATCCATCAACGTCAAACAAAGAAATATGAACCTGATGTTTGTTTTATGCTTATGCCTCCACATCACGTTCCATTTTAAAATCTTTTCCTCCATCGTTCCTCGGCCTCTCTAAGATTTTAAGGAGTGAACAGGCTCGCGAGTTTCCTCTCGGCTGAATTATGTTCGTACGGGGAGACATTTGTCAAACTAAAATGCGCCATTGAATCCAGCTCCCTCGCTCCTGAGGTGGAAGCACGGCACGGTGTTCATCATCTCTGAAAGGAATACTCCCTATATAAACAAAGTCATACATACACACAGACACAAAGATACTAATCAATACGCATTGGTAGTCGTAAATCTGAAATCCTGACACGCACACTATTAGGCTGGTTTGGATCCAGCTGCACAAAGCTGTTTGTCTGTCCCTGCTGTGCTGCAGAAGCTGTTTATTGGACCTGTTTTGTATGTCTTGTGTGTGTGTGTCTCGTGTGTGTGCGCAGCTGCTGCGCCCAAGCGCCGACGGAGGCCTTCGCTAATGACCTCATCCGTGGAGCGAACACCTGTGGGAACGGCCGACCTCAAAAGAACTGCAGAGGATCATGGAACGGGACCCACCATGCCTCAAAGAGACCCCAGAAACCATGGCATTAACTCGCAGCGCTGCCAATTAGCGACGTGAGCCTCTCTGGGTTTTGCCTTTTGCAGACGAGAGTCTGTATCGAATTGTATTCGCGCAGGTTTAACAAGGTTTGTTGTAGCTTGTTTATGGTGGCGGATGAGAGAGGGTGAGCAGACAGCGCAAAAACAAAATGAGAAGCACGATGTTTGGAGAGCCAGGCGGAAGGGATTTTATGACATTTCTTTTAGTTTTCAGTAGCAGAATGTTTAATAATCTTAAGTTTTACCTCGATCTTTATGTTCCCATGAACGAGCCTGTGTGTTAATGGAATAATTTGACTGTCCTTGCAGCATTATTGCTAATCTAAGCCAATTGCCTCCTGCCTACGAACATACAACACGAAGAAGTGGTGTCAATGGGCTGCTGTAGTGAACAAGCATATGTCTCCAAAAACAAAATATTCCTTAAAGTTCTTACATTAGATCTCACAAAAAAAGCATCTCCAGAAAATACCACATGGACAAACCAAATCAGATTTTATTTGTATAGCCCAAAGTACATACAAACAGTTGGGGGGGGATCGGTGCCTTGCTTAAGGGCACCTCGGGAGTGCCCAGCAGGTGAACTGGCCCCTCTCCAGGTACCAGCCCACCTTCAATATTTGGTCCATGCAGGACTTGAACCGGTTCCCAAGCCAAGTCCCTATGGACTGAGCTACTGCCGCCCACTAAGGGCGCCCAGTAAGGGAGATGTGACTGCATCTTCAACCAATACCATACCTGACTAGGCATAACCCCGAAAGAGAGAGAGGGGAGGGAGGATGAGTCCCCCGGCAGTCTAGTCCTATGGCAGCATAACTAATGGATGACCTGAGCCAGCCCAAACTATAAACTTTATCAAAAAGGAAAGTCTTAAGTCTACTCTTAAAAGTGTTGACCGTGTCTGCCTCCTGAACCCAGAATGGTAGTTTGTTCCACAGAAGAGGAGCCTGATAGCTGAAAGCTCTGGCTCCCAATCTACTTTTGGAGACTATAGGAACCACAAGGAACCCAGTGTGTTAAGAGCTTCAAGAAATGGTACGTTGGCCTGGCTATGTGTTTGCTACTTTAATTTGCAGAAAATATCTGTAGCGCTTAAAAAATACCACAAATCTCAAGCAATTGCATCAGACCATCAAGACAAACTTTAGTCCGTTCTCCCTAGACGTCTTAAGCCTTGTGAAACAAAAGAATGTCAGCACTGGGTTCATGGCCAAGTAGGTTTTAACATAGTGCCACTTCATCTTTCAATTTAAATAAATAAAACAAGAATTCCTTAAAGGACTGTTCTGACCTCCTCTTGGCAACCCTTTTTAAAATGTAGTGGGAAAAGTTACTTTGTTTCTCTGTACGATGAAAGATCGACTTCTCTGCGTCTGTATTCTTTTCTAAATCAGGTCCTGCAGAGTGAAGAAGGGCAGAACTCCAAGAAAGACAAGGACTGCTGTGTCCTTTGAGCAACTTGACTTCAAAATAGTAATCTAGTAGTCTCTCCCAACTCACTCACTGCGTTGACCTTTTTCTATCCATTGCTCTCCCTCTGTGTTGTCGTTCTCTTAACTTCATTTCTCTTGCTTTCTCTTTCCATTTCGGCCTTTTTCTGTTTTGACCCCTTTCTTTAAAATCCCCCTCTCCTTCCACTTCTCCTCCTCCTCCCTCCATCCTCCTCTTTTACCGATGTGGCAGACAGAGAGGAAAGCTACTTCTGTGAGCTCGTGCTGAATAATACATGCCTGTTAGAGCGGAGCCGAAGGAGGCTGACATGGATGGAGGAGAGACTATTGAGCTGGATATAGAGTTTTGATAGCGTGTGAATATGGAGCGGTTTATTATGATGAGATAGGATGGTTACCGAGTGGAAATATGAGATTTGATTAATCTATTTTAGTCACGCGTGCAAAAAGGAAAAGTGTTGCAGCAGGTTTTTTAGAGCGCTCACAGACGGATCCATCAACACGTTAACAACCAGCGCGCCGTGTTAACGGTTAAACCTCATTTCCATATACGTGGAAGAGGCTGTCACCCCAGTCTAATCTGACATATGATGAAGCCGTGCGTGCGTGTCTCTGCTCCTGCAGGCATAGATCTGACAGACATGAGGGGGGTCACTCCTGCCCTCTAGCCCCGTGACCTCATCAGACAGTGGTGAATTATGGGTAGTGGCACTTGGGGTCTCACAGCTGTCTCTCTCTGCCCAGGGCACAGTGAGAGTGAGTCATCCCTCACTTGCACACACACACACACACACACACACACACACACTCGCGCCAGCAGCCGGACTGCAGGGTAGCTGACATTCAGCGGTGGAGAAAAAAGCAGTGAGTGTGAGCTGTGGGGAAAAAAACAACAACAAGAGCTGCAGCCATGATCAAATAATGTCAGTGGACTGCAGCACAGAGTGGAAGCACTAGATAAACTATATTTACAGGCTGAACTGAACTGAACTTTTATCTTTTGGTCTGCCCTCGCAGTGATAATGGCGGCCAATTTAATCTCACTCGAAATCCAAATTCCTAATATTTCTGAGACAATGACTCCTTGACTTCAGACGGCAAGTGCCATATTGTCACAGCTGTGGGGAATTAAGATAAGATTGGCTACACGAGTTGTTAGAAAATGCTGTTTGCAGCCGACTTCTGGGAATCATGCAAAAAGGTCTTAAAATTGCACTTGATGGCTACATATGTGCTAAAAACTGCATGTCACTTGTACAGTATGACGCTATTTAGTCCTAGCATTACATAAGTAAACATGTATGATCAGATGGTTATATAGTTGTAATGTTAGCCTATCTTTTTTTGGCTGTTGGATAAGGTTGCAGAAATGAAAACTCAGAGATGCTGACACTCTTTTTAAACATAACCAGAGTTAGTTGGTAATGAGCTCTGTGCAATAGGTGGTGCAACTACACCAACACTTGCATGTTAGAGCAGATAAGATAAGATAGATACACTTTTGGTCTTGTGTTTCTGATTTTGGTAGAGCTAGAAATAAGACACCATCCCAATAACCCTAACCCATCCACCATCCTAGTGTGTCTGTGTTCCCGCAACCAACACTGCTACTGCAGTAATAAAGAGTTTGATGAAATGCCTTTGAGTTGTCTACCAGAGGGTACGCTTGTAGTTCCTCTCGGTGGGTTGGATGACTGCTCGTTCGGTTTTGATTAATGTTGCAGTGGCGCACACATACACCTCCTTTCTCGTGGTCACACAATCCGGCTGACATAAATGGGCTATCTATGGCAAATAACATCGGCCATCTGCTGAATATTTGATCAGAGACCAGCACAGCCTCAATAATTTAACAACAGGCCTTTTACATGACTCCCCCTGCCTCTGTCTTTGGAAATGAGCGTTAGATTTCCCTGCATGACATTAAACACCGATGCTGCGGTTCAAGACCCCCTTGAGTCATTGCATCTGTGGAAAATGTCACATGCCTAGAAAATGGCCAACAGCTGTCTAAATGTGACATCATTATATTTGACAGACAAGCCCTGCGTGACCTATATCATCCACTTTACACAGGCCGCGACCATTTCGCTGCTGCGGTTCTCTGTGGCAATTTAGCAACCTATTGATCTCCCGCGTGCCTGTAAAGCAATTGCGAGGCAAATTGCATGGTCAGGTGGGAGAGTAACGTAACAGCTAAAGAGCAACAGATGAAAATATTTAAAGGTCCAATATGTATGGTCTAAATGCTTCTATTTATTATTTATTTAGGTTTTTCATTAGTGTTTAATCAGTAATAAAAAATGACCTAAGAATGAGTCTTTATATCTACAAATGTTGCAGGTCTAGTCGACTGTAGAAACATGGAGGTTCAACATGGCAAAGAGAATGAGCTAGCATTGAATCTATTTACCCGTGTGTCTCGTGTTTTATGGTAGTCCTTCATCCTAGGAAGAAGAGGACGAGAAAAGTGGGTTGTAATCAGCACTAGATGGCCTACCAAGTGGCCACTGTTCTGGTTGAAGCATACACACAAATGCCAAAAGCTGCAGTTCCTCAAATGTCCACTTGAGGCTGGCTCTGGAAACAAGATCTCCATAAGTCCCCATGTTAAACTTCACAGCAGAAATAAACATGTTTACAGCCTGGTAGAAGGTGGAAGCTGTTTTTGGTCTCTTGAGCTAAATTTCCCAGTTTATAAAGACAGAATCTTTGACACCGGTTTAAATGATATTATATATTAAAGCCATGTGTGATACACGGGCGCTTTGAGCGACTGGTTTTGCTAACCAGGCTTCATTTGATCCAAATGCAATGCAGTCTTTGTCCGTTTTTGGATTAGCCTGGAGAGTTGTGACTGCCAAGATGGCTTTCCCCCCCCCAAAAATATTAAAAGAACAAACAAACAAATAAAAAAAATCAGTTATATTAGTTCACATTGTACAATAGCAACATAGCATCAGCATGGTTAAGGATCAAGCATGAAAAGCAGAAATAAAACTTAGATGTGACAGACTTTGTAATCTTACATATAAATAAAGTTCTAGTTATAACTGTTGTGACGGGTTACTGGTTTGAAATATCTGCATGAATATTCATTATAGATGGACATACATATTAGTAATTAACTTAAGAGACTTAATAATAATAATCAACTTCAATCAAAAATATCTTAAATGATGGTAGTGCCAAGATGGCTACTGCACTAACCTAACCTATATGAGATTTATTTATTTTGTAAATTATTTTCATAAATTATTGTTATGCATACAAAGTGCAAAGTAAGTGTTTTAAATTAAATACATGAAAACATAAATAATGAGTATCATTGTGCTGATGATCCTCGTGTTATGCTTGGATCTGTGTACATCACGGGAGGGGGGAGGGGTGGGCTGGAAAAACGGCGTCCGGTCAGCTCGGTGTCTCCTGTGGCCGGTCGAGGGCGACCAGGAAACAAACCGGATGAATAATACCGGCGGTGTCGGCGGTCACATGTCGTGCAGCGGGCTCCTGAATGATTTAAAGCTTTTTACATCATCAGCCTCACCCTCCCACCTCTCCTCCTCCTCCTCTCCTCTCCTCCTCCCTCCTCCCCCCCGCACTGGCTCCCGCTGATGCACCGCGCAGCCCGGAGATGCTGCTGCTGATGCTGGTGACCGACTGCAGCATCCGACATGGGCATCCTTTAATCCGGCCACAGTGAGTGAGTGTGTTTTTCTTTTTTCTTTTTCTCCCACCACTTTTTTCTCTCTCTTTCCTCCTTCTCATCGTGTCGTTATCTCTAACTAGATCAACCCCCCACACCGCTGCTCCCCTTCTCAAGTGACTCCCATCTCACTCCCCCTTCCTCCTCCCTTTTTTTGTTGTCTTCCTTTGTGCAGTTTTTTTCTCTCTCTCTCTCTCTTCCATGAGCGATGGCGCATAACGCGGCGCGGATACAGAGCTGATGTTTGGTGAGTGGATGGATGGGTGGGTGAAGGGGGGAGAAAAAAAACAGTCCCTTCCTTGCATGTGCAACTCACCTTTAACGGTGTGCCGCGTTTGCGTGAGAAAAAGGGAAAGGGGGAAGAGACAGAGTTTAGGGCGGGTGTCGCTTCGTCCCACGGGATTAGAGCTGCAGCAGGCTCCGTGTGGAGGGTCGAGAAGAGTACAGGAAGACAGAGGGGGGCGGCTGAGAGAGGGTGGGACGTTTAATTAAGTGTTTTTTATTTTATTTTTTATTTTGCAGGTGAGAGCATGTGTCGTTATTGCTGATATGGGCTGTGTTTAGGTGTGAGAGTGGAATATGAAACTATGCTGAAGGGAAGGAGGGGACAGAGAGAGATTTCCCATGCTGTAATAGTGTTGAAATACAGAGATCCAGGCTTTCTGTGCTGCTGTCAGTCCTAATGCTACTTTAAGTGGGCATGGTATGAAACATGATCAGATATAGACTCAAAGCTGTTTGTAAGGGGGCGTATCTGTATCTAATGTGCAGAAAGATTCTGATTTATCACTATCTATCTATCTATCTATCTATCTATCTATCTATCTATCTATCTATCTATCTATCTATCTATCTATCTATCTATCTATCTATCTATCTATCTATCTATCTATCTGCACAAACAGTGAGGCAACGTCCTGTGCCGCTGGATGCATGTATGTGTGTATGTGTGAGGACAAGAGCACTCAGACACTGAAAGCCTCAAGCTTTGGAACTGGGCTAATCCCTAATGACATGGCCAGATCTCTCTTTCCCTCTATCTATCTATTTCCCTGCTTCCCCACCACCTCCTACTTAATTCTTTTTTTTTCTTTCCTCCTCCCTCGTACTCGGTTGTGGTGACGTGCTGTCCGTGGTGCTGAAAACAGTCGTCAGCAAGGACCCAGCTTGCAAATATCGTCGAAGCTCGACGGGCCCTGTCAGCAGCTTCAACAGGTGCCTATTACTTTTATTATGAGAGGCAGCTGCACAGAAACGGAGAAAGCTGCTTTTCATTTGATCACTGATTGATTTGTGTGTTACACAACACAAAGAATATGACAAAATTAGTGGTAGGTTTTAAACAGCAATAGACAATTCAGGCCCTTGGTTGACAAAATCAGAGCTTTTTCTCGTGCTGGGTCATCGATATATTCATGATTGACTATGTAAAACTACACAATATGTGCATGAACTGTGCTTTAGTTTAGACATGAACTAGAATAGTTCATGTGAAAACAATGAATGAAAGGATGGTGATTAGGACGATGACGATAATAAGTCGAACCAGAAAATTATATAATACATTTTGCAACTGCGGTTTGTCTTCCTGCATATCCCTCACACACACTTGCACACACACAGAGCCCCTCAAGACATCCAGGACTCATCACTCACTTCAGAGTCACATGTAAGGCCACACCACTGAAGCAGCCTGAGGTGCACTGCCTTGAGTTTTTGGTTTGTTTCACACTGAGCAATATTAATATTTCATGAAGCTCTCGCCAGCGACTAAAAACTAGTCCAAGATTTACTCTTGTTCGGCGGCTTCTTTCTTTCTGTCACTACCTTTTTTTGCCTTAGTTTGCCTCTGCCATTATGTTCATAGAGGGTGCTGAGCCCGGTTAAAATGCCCACTTGCCAAGTTCTGGTTCTAATAAGACACCGGCTTTGGCTCCTGTAAGCAATCCCCTCCTCTCCTGGTCCAAAATGCCTTTTGGTACAAACATTAGCAATCACAGTCCTGGCTGACAAACTGAGCTAACATTAGCTAACAGCGGCTACAGTCCATAGCACGTTTACTGTCCGTCAGGAATCTTTGTGAACTGAGGTCGAGGCCGAGCAGTTGGGGAAGCCAGAAAACAATTTTCTTCATAAAATATTATCCAGTTTCAACAAAATCAGTGAAATGTGTGACTCGGTGCTGTAATGATTTCTTGTGGGTGATTGCACCTCAAGGACAAAGTTAGTAAGATGTGTGAAACGTTCATGTTCTGAGGGGAATTCGAGGCAAGCAGGCTTTACTTCTATGAATTTTTTATGTTTATGTGACAAACATCTAAGCAAATAGTCGCTTATTTACACATCCAGCAACATTATCACTCATTTCGAATTGTGTTTCTGGCCACCTGTTGACTGTAAGTCTAATTATTAACTCTCTTTAGTTATTAACTATTCCTGGGGAAATATTCTGGCTGTTTAGCCGTTAAATGTTTCATTTTCCTCATCAGCTGGTTTTCAACTATGTCTGCTGCTTAGTGCTGAGCAGGCAGCAAAAAGAAAAAGAAACAGCTGCCCGCTGCGGCCTGATAATGTTGCTATGAGAGCAGCGAGCTTGATCCAAAACAATAAAGTTGCAGGCCGACGGCTAAACAATGAGCTGAAACCCCTTAGAAAACTCTGTAAAGCCGAAGAGGGGGAGCTGCAGATTTCAGGTGGTAACTCTCTGTCGGTTCATCACAACAGGCGTGACATTTCACATTGTTATTTGATATTATACAAATATGGATTTTAGCTGCTGAACCAAAATAGAGAAATACAGAAATGGAGAAAGCTCAAAATAAACAGAGCAAGTGTGTAGCTGCAGGCTTTATGAAACGCTACTGCTCTCACATTCGTCTTTATTAGGGGGAAATAGATTCTGAGCGAAAGCTCGCGTACGTGTGTGTGTGTGTAATGCAGGACAGACGCCGGAGATAACGGAAGATATGTAGACGGAAGAATCACGCATGAAAGATTTCTTTATGTTTAGTGATGTCATTGCTTAACTCTTACTGTAAATTAGAGGTGTGACTCATGCAGCAGACACACACACACACACACACACAAACATAATCCTTTATATTTATGAATGGCTAACTGGCCCCCACCAACCTTTTCTAAATCAGATGCTGCTCTGCACTGACGTCAGTGAACCTGCATGCGCATAAAGGCTAATATAATCAGAATCTCTCTCTCTCTCTCTCTCTTTCCCTCACACACACACACACACACACACACACACACACACACACACACACACACACACACACACACACACACACACACACACACACACACACGTACACTGCGGCTCTTTGTCTCACACACACACACACCTCTGGTTATTGGCTCAACAGGTACTAAAGCGAGAGAAAAGAGAAGGAGAGACAAAGGGAAGAGACAGACAGATAGACAGAAAGAGAGACAGAGCAGCTGGATGGCTCGTGTGTGGGAGGTGGTCGGCCTTCATCATTAACATTACAGTGTAATCGGATCTCTGTTATAAATTTGTGGCTGTTCTTTTTTCCCTATGGGTACATCAGTGGGTTCAGATATATGTGATCTCTTGCAAGACGCAGCAAACCTCACTGTACGAAAGCTGAGAGCTGTCACTTTTTGAACTGGTGTGTCCAACCCAGAGCAAAATCTTTCTACACAGCAGCAACAAATACCTGCAATTTGTTCCTTCTCTTGCTTTCCACTGCATGAATGAAAAACCTGTGTCCATTGATGCATTTATTTGCCGCTTTCGAACTATGAGTTTGACTGTGGTAAAACACTGAAAAAGAGCACATAGCAGAAACATTCAGTCGGACTGACAAATGCATTCAATCATTTTGCAAAGTAGGACAAAGTAGTTCCAATCTGTGAAGCTAACTGATTGCACGCCTCTAAGGCTTTGCCCCAATTATCCCCCTGTAATAAACCTCGTTCCCCTCGTTTCAGTGCTGCCCTGATCTTAAAAAAAAAAAAAGACAGCTACAGTCTTTTGCCTCTTCACCTCCTCTGAGGAAACTTTAAGAGATAGCCCCCATTGAATATAGTAATTAGAGAGTTATATTGAACCAGCCTTCCAGGCATGTGGTATTTAACGTAGGTCTTTCAAGGTGCCAGTAAACTGTGTCTTCCAGGAGTCAACTGTGCTAATGATGAATAGTCAGGAGAAAATAAAATTAGACCGACATTATCCTTTTCTGCGAGATAACTGTGAAACTTGATCATTAGTTAAAAGCTCATAATAACATTGTTGCTTTCAAAGCACTGTGACATCCTGCGAGCGTAAATGAGGTTTTCCCTTCCACAAAAAAAATCTTTATGCTCTTATTCATAAAAAAAGGACAAGGTACGTCGCACAAGATGTACGTTTCGGATCCCCATTTATTGTCCTTAAAACACCGGGGCTCAGGTAGATTTATTCATTTCGTTGCCATGGTAAAGCCCAATGCCAGCCTCCGAGAAGAGAACAGAAGCCAGTCAGAGAGCAATGGGAGGACGGAAATACACTTGTGGAGAAGGTGGAATCAGTGAAACAAAAAGAGGCCACCAACCTGTCATCTGTAGTGCACACAACAGGTGCTACAGTACACACTTGTTTGCTGGCCAACAGTGTAAGCTGACAAACAACTCCCTGCACTGCAAGAGAAGGAGTGGGAGGACTGAGATGGAGAAAGTGCAGAGGTTAGAGGCAGAGATACAGATACAGTATGGGTATAAAGGTCTAGGATGGATGTTTCTTTCTGGACACAGATGGACGGACAGTGACGGATAGTAAACATTAGGAATGTTGACGTTGTATTGCTGCGGTGATACTGTATATAAAGCTCTCACAGATACTACAGGAGGACAATGCCGCCTGCAGCAGGGACGGGGATTAGCAATCGATAGAGACAACACTGTGGGAGGAAACTGTTTACCGGCAACCACTGGATATGTTTCTTTTCTCCATTATCTCCGAGCATCACCAATATCTCATGCTATTGTAGTTCCTGGTGGAAGAATGAGTCAGGAGGATACAGTAGGTTTATCAAGTTAGCCACATAGACAGAAATGTCATCGATATGGCTGGTTAGCCAGGGAGCCAGAGGGAGTGACACCGTTGTTGTTTTTTTTATTTATCTTGCAGTCGTCTGAAGCCAGACGCAGTGTGTTTTAAGCTTCAGGCTCCCACTGCTCTGCATTAGGACAAGATAGATGGAGATGAGGCAGGCCAAATTGTTGAGTAAACCTGGGCTGGCTGACAGGTCAGTCATGCAGAGCGATTTGTCTGCAAGCCTGGCACCGGCGTTACAGTTTCCACCTTGGAAACTTTTTGACAGATAGGCATGACACACCTTATGGACAGAAGACAGCGATATTTCTTCTTTGTGTTCACTCTTATGGCCGTGCTACAAATCTAGAGCGATGGTTCTCGAACTTCCAGTGATGCCTTTGGCATATTATTCCAGGCCTGGTATCCTTGATTTATTTTCTAGTCACTTAAATGCGACTGCTGAAATGTTGGCAAACCAATCTGGTAATAAGTTGCACTTAAAATTTGATGTTTTCCTTTTTCCTTTACTGCATTTTAGGAAATATTATCAACATGTTTGAGCTTAATGGTTCAAAGTGGGACGTGAATCAGAATCATCAGCACGCCAGAATACGAGCCAATCGCTCATTAAACGAGTAAACTGGTCAGACAGCCATCCGAGTGGAGCAGAGGGACATCCCTGTTTATATTTGTCTACTACCGGTTCCAATAGTGTCGATCAACACATTACAGTGAGCAAATTATTTATTTGTCTCTACCAAATGTTACTTTGGACCTATTTTTCTACATATAAGCATCATCTGCTGGCTGGCACGTTGATTATTTACACTGCGTAGTCTCTCTTTTAACATATTCCATGTTCCAAAGCCACATCGTCTGCTGGGATTTTCTTATTTTTGGCTTGTGTTGTGTTTTTCTCACAGGTCTTGGAGGCAAGAAAAACGATGGATGAGGATTTATTTTGAATATTTCAACAGCATGGCGGATGATTCTTTTCCATGACCTCATAGTTCCCATTAACATGATATAACATGGTCAAAGCTTCTCTACAGCTTAACACAGGGCAGCCCAAGACATTACTCAACATATGCATAACTCTATTGCATTAACTTCTATGATGTTACAATATATATGACGGACTGGGACAAAAAATCGTGAACTTTTCTTCTCGTGTACCATAGGTGCGCCATGTGCCCTAGCCTAACCAGGCCCCACCCACTTCGGCACGGCCCACATTGCCCATTCTAAGCCCAAGAGTGTGTTTGGGGTGTGTGATCTACTTGTTAAATATATATATCGGGACTTGTCTGTCCAAATAGCACGTCGGCCCACCGGGCAAATGCACGGTATGCCAGATTGCCAGTCCGTCCCTGTATATGACACAGGATTTAAACAGACACACTAATGAGACATAGAGTAAATGAAGTTATGCAAAGTCATCATTTCCTGTTTTAATGGGATCATCGCTTTACAACGTCCTTTACTCATCTTTACCCCGACTATCATTCAACCAGTTGTAGTTTTCCTGTTTGGTTCCTCCACCTGTCAGTGGATTAGTGGTTATAGATAAGCAGAATATTAAATGAGTACATGTGATTCAGCAGCCCCTAGAGATGAAATCTTAAAGGGTACAGAACACACCACGATTCTAGTGTGTTCCATGTACTACCGTCTGATTTAATTAGCAGCTTCAATAACCTCTACAAAAAAGAAGTTGAATACTTTGGATCTCTGTGAAATAAGCCTATTTATCTAAGCGCCTGTCACTCAATAAACCAATCACAGCTCTCCAGAGGAACATGGGGTGGGCGTTTAATCAATTACTGTAATCACTGTTTTCTTTCCCTTTGCACATGAAGAGGGCATGCCGGCACCCAAAACTCAAACTCTGACTCAAAATCAGAACTCTATCTTCAAATTAGCAGCCGAGTCAGGCAGCCTGCTCCGTGAAAGTCTTATTTAAAAAAAAATCAGTGTCTGAACAGTTTAGCCCAGACAGGGATAGGTGAAGCGTGACTGATGAGTCAGGAGACGGAAATCAGGCTGGCAGGCGGCAATTTCACTTTTGTGTCAAATGAGGAATTATATTCATTAGACTTGTCAGATAGAGACGCTGTGACCAGACAGCCGAGGCACAGAATCGGTCTCAGAAATCAGTCAGACAGAGAAAAATGAATTCAGAACTCCACAACAGCCAATTAATGCTGATATCTGTAAGATGTAATGGACATTTTTGTTTTTTTTGCATTTTTTTTAAAAGAAATTAGATTTAAGTCTTAAGTTGATGAGTCATATTTCTTCCCCCTTTCTTTCTCTAACAATTACCACTAAGGGGTATAGAAAAAGAAGCTGTGATTAAATGGACATGGATATACTATTACTCACATTGATTGATAGCAATGGATTATTGTGCTCAAGTCGTTGGACTGTAGACTGCATGGTGCTCTAAGCACTGCCGTGGAGGCCGGCCTCATAAATCTTAACACCGAGAGGCACTTTTTGCAAGAGCCGTGCACACAAACATGAATTATGCACGTTCATTTTTCACACGTCTTATATATACATTGTCAGAAATATCTAATCTGCCTAAAATCTGCAGGACTGAGGCAGAGTAGGTGAAAGGGTGAAAACTCTCCTAAGTGAGACAAATTTCCCTGACTCAGGTTTTCTCCCGAACGGCGGATGATTTAGCTCCTTCCTGTTCTGTCTGTGACCCATCCGAAAGGTTGCCAGGGCCACTTGCCAGATTCAGTTTATGTAAAAGGGCAGGGCCACGCGCTGCAGGCCTTGGTTGCCAGGTTGGTTTGTGAGTGAATCAGAAGAGCTCTCAGTCTTATTAAGCCGATGCGGCTCTCGCTGTAAAGGCAGTGAGAGCTCAATCAAGGTTTATTCATCCAGTAATTCAGACGCAGGCGGGGGGAGGACACCGAGACAGACTTAGTCACGGCTGGTTAGACACAAGGATGGCTGTTCTGACAGCCCCTCTTATCTGGAGAGGAAACACACTAATGTTGAGATGCGAGAGGTGCTGGCGATGATTATAATGACAGGGATTCAACTATTGATCTTTAAACGGCAGCTCCTCGGCAGAGCAGATAATGGACTTGTTTAGTGCTATGATATTGAGAAAAAAAATAGCTTGTTTGAAATTCTATTAGACTACGCGTCGATGTGAAACCGGGGCCGCTATGAACGCAGCAGCAGCGCATGGCTCGCACGCTGGGAGATGGCACAAATCTTTCTCTAACACACGGCTCTGCTTTATTTATTTTTTTGTCGTGTGATTTATTCTTTTAATGCTGTTTTGTGCACATGCACGCTCATATTTACTTTCTACTCTAATGAAAACACAAAAGCCATATGAATAATTCCACGGCTGCATGTTTAAATAAATCTAAAATGTATTGCCTGCACCCACACGATATTAAATAATTCAGTATTTCACGTCGCTACTGGCACTTTAGTTTGCTCTCCGCCCCATACGAAGGCTGAGACGAACAGCACTGTGTCTGCGTCTCTGTTGTCAGAGATGAGGGGGGCAGGGAATAAGTTTAATTGTCCGATTTATTTTGTGAGAATATGGTGACCGTGTCGCAGTGCATCCATTTCAGGCAGCGGACGTGGTCAGCTGCAACAAGAGAAGGTCAAGCTTAATGAGAGAGTTTGACTTCTGGGGGAAATATGTTAATTTGATTTATTGAAAAGAGTTAGATGAGGAAATGGATCCACCAGGACTAGAAGCCAAGCAGCTTGCATACCTGTAAAGCCAAGCAAAATATGAAATACCCGTATGCAGCTTGTGTCTTTTATAGTGATGCCACTTTAGCGTTACCTGCCCAGAATGGGTGGCATAACTTGCATAGGTCAAATGAAAACACAACATTTGGTTTTGCTGTAACTCTATCTTCCAAAAAAGCCCAACAAACACATCGCTGAGTGTTGCTTACCTTGATACGTCCCAGGTCACGGCAAGAATCAAAAACTTTGGACAAAGTCTGCTTCTAAGCTGCGTGCTAAGCTAAGTTAATTGCCTCCTGGCTCCAGTTCCAAAGTGGAATTGATCTTTTAATCTAACTGTTGGCAAGAGCGCAGAGCGTATTTCTCCAAAATGTTTGAAGTATAATTAAAAGCCTGTCTGCTGTCTCCAGCCTCTGCAATATTACTGTAAACCAGGGAGCACAGTGTCTTCAGCTTACAGTGCAAACTCTGCACAAATCTCTCTTTTTTTATTTCATTAAGAGGAAATTAGAAATGTTTAATCAGCAGCTTCATGATCTGAATTAAATTTCACACAGTGGCAGAACGTAATGGCCTTTTTAAAATTCAGTAACTGAAGTAGGTCATGAGTAATGATCCAAAAAATACATTACTGAAAATGAAAGGAATGAAAATCCTTCCTTGTCTTACCTTTCCACCAAAGTTCATAGAATCCTGATCACCAACTAAACAAAAAAGTGGGTGGTGGTGGTGGAGCAGCTCTGAGGGTCTATCTCACCAAGAACGATACTCACAGTAGGATGGTGGCGGGTGATTCCCGCAACTGTGGGGCAAGTGCTGATCAACGAGGGCCTGTTGACCGACTATTGAAACGCAGCATATCATTTAGAAACACGTCACAGTTTTCTGATGAGAATAATGAAAGTGCACTTCACTCAGCACGAGTGCAGGATGCTTATTTTTGCAGACGCAGACTTTCGTCTCTTGTAAGATGCTACTAATTTTACATTCCTCCAGCAATGGGAGCATCCTCTCTGCTGCGACGCTGAAGCCGTCATTATCTACAACAGCTTTTGAAATGAGAGTGGTTACGTTCCCCGAATAATTTCCAGTTTGCTGGTTAGTGTTGGTGTTTGATCAGTGTCAGAATCCAGAAATTGCGCTGAAATGTTTTGCCTTCATGAAGATCATTTCTCTACTCTGGTGTGTGGAGTGCACATCCTCTGGAAGACGCTACATGCCTTCAGGAAAATGTTTTTCCGTTTCCCTTTCTCTCAATGTAGTTAGGAGAAACCATGATGTTATCAATGATGTGCAAGACTCAACTCAGCCACATTCCTGCAGCTCAGTGGACAACACATCCATCCATGCACTTGAATCAGCGTTTGTCTGGGTCTATTTTACGTCACACCTTCGTCAGTTTCTTCACAGTGAAGTAAATCGTGTAATTTCATTGCAGTTAGGGCTGCTCTATTATGGAAAAAATCAATATCACGATTATTTTGGTCAATATTGAAATCACGATTATTCAAACAATTCATTTTGAGTTTTACAATGCATTTATTTAGCCTCTCTCTCTCTCTCTCTCTCTCTCTCTCTCTCTCTCTCTCTCTCTCTCTCTCTCTCTCTCTCTCTCTCTCTCTCTCTCTCTCTCTCTCTCTCTCTCTCTCTCTCTCTCTCTCTCTCTCTCAAAAAAACACTTTATTCACTGTTATTGATTCTTTATGCAAAATATTGAAACTGAAAATAAATTACAAATCTACAAATATGTACTTTACAGCTGTTTTGCAATGTAAAAAGCATTAAATCAATCAAATAAATATACTTTATGGAACATTAAATAAGGCATAGGAAAACATAAATGTATCCAAAATAAACTATGGATCCTTTTTTGAAAATGATGCTATGTGCACGATGTTATTTTGGAAATATTTGTTTCTCAACATACCCGGCTATGTGTAAACGTAGCCTAATGTCTTGTGCCTCTCCGAACTTGTCGGATAAGTAGTCGCATTAAACAATGTGTCTGTGATCGATGACTGAGTTTGCGTTGACGTCTTGCTGGTTGTGGCACTGGCTTTGTCTTTTTGTTTCTTTATTAATTCGTCGTGAGTGACTTTAGTACAGTGAGTATGGTCTATCCTAATCTATCCCCTGATTGCAGTATAATCTGGGTACCCGTGTTTGAGTCTTGTGATAGGTTAAGAGCCTCTGTCCCATGTGACAACTCAACATGACACATACATCAAATCACCTTTTGAGCTTTTCCTACCTCTCCACATGCTCGCACTCCCACCGAGCGCAGCGACAATAGCAGCCTTGGTGCACTCTGGTTAAACAGCTGGGTAATTGCAGCCATCATTCGTGTGAGTGGCTCATATTATAGCTTAGAGGCGATGCGGGCGAGCTGTATGCGAGTGTGTTTGTTTAGTAACTTGTGCTTGTTTAAAGTGGATGAATGGTGAGTGTTAGTTCATTGCTGTTAAGAGAGAGAGGTAGACTGTGCTACAATTGATGCCCATAATAGCTCCCTCTCTTTTGAACAGCATCTCTTATCCCGCTGTTACTCTCATGACATCAGAGACACTGTTGAAACGCTGTGGAAAAGTCTAACAAAGCCTCTGCTGCTTGAACATATTCTACGATTGTTAAAACACAATGCAGTATTGTTGGATTTATTCGGCACTAAAAGAACCTCCACATCTGAACCGTTCGTATTCACCAGCGCACTGCCCACGTGTTTCCGACACACAAAGCATTCTCGGTTTGTTCATTTACTATAATTTGAAGGTGAGGATATATTTTCTAAACACGGATAAATGTTTTTCGTCCTTTTGCACTGTGTAATTCTGAAAAAGTATCCAGATTCTTTATTTAAATAAAAGAAGGAAAAAACAATGAAGTCTAAAGAATAAAATCCTGTGTTCGGAATTTTGCTTGATTAAAAATGCAGTAGATGTATCAGCTAAATGTACCAAGAAGATCATAAGATTGCCTATTAATGATACTAACTACGTTATAATGAATTACTTATTACACTTATATGAATTTTACACTACTTCTAATTAAGAAGACTTTGTCTACTATGGGGTAATGTAATGAGACATAGTATAAGATGACTTTTTTTTTCCGAGTAACTTCGAGTAGCTGTTAATTTAAATAATAATGACATGGATAAATTATAGATTTATTTAAATAACCTAGTTTCCATTGGAGGAAAACTACCAGTGCAGTTTTTTTTCCATTTCAATTTAATTCATGGACAAAGTAAATTTATTTTTGGCCTAATTGTTATTTTTAAAGAGCAACTTTCCAATTTTCTTTCTCATCATTAGTCCCAAGTTTGTTTGGTATGAGACAAAATACCAGGTGATTATTTTATAACTTTTTAAACACTAATCAGTTTATTTTTTATAGTTTTATTTTACACATTTTCCTATTACCATTTACATATTAGTCGGATGGATACAGTACAGTACCTCTCTGCATGTCTGCAATCTGCAACATAAGCAGAGCATGAGTCACGGCAATCACATTGTAATGCCAACAAGTAATCTGGTATCACAGCCCTTTGCATGTGCTCAAAGAAGGTTTTATAAGCGTGTACATATGATTACACATAGAAGTGCTCTCTCTGCCACTTATAAACAAAAAAAAAAAGATTTAGCATCACTAATGAGCTTGGCTACTATAGTAACAGCACTACAGGGAGAGGCCTGCTAATTAGCTGCTTCCTCATGCAGGTATACGCTTGGTTTGTGGTTGAATGTATAATGACTCTCCACCGCTGGGCTCCCGAGTCTTGGTGTGTGTGTGTGTGTGTATTCGAAAATAAGCCTTATGTCAGAAGAACGATTGGAGGCAATGTGCTGTAAAATGCTGCAAAAGCAATCATGCATCATCATGATCACGCCACCTTTTGTTTTTTTTTTCAGATAACTCTCTCTCTCTCGCCATGTGGAGAACAACTAAGATGGCATTCCAGTAAACCAGGACGAGAGAACTGAAGACAGTCCGATCTTTTGAATCTTCCATCATCCGGATAACGAACAACTCTTCTTACACAGTGCTGTGCGTGATTGCTTTCACAAGAAAACTATAAGAGAAAAGCATCAAAGAGAGAACTGTGAATATCTTCCCTTGGACTGTGACCTTTGACCTTTCGGCCCCCTCAGTATGAGCAGTCTGGTAGGGAAGCTGGACCCTCGGAGGGTACAATGGGCCTCGGCATGGAACACCTTTGCGTCCCGCGTCCTGAGGACCAAACCTGTGGAGTCCATGTTGGATTCGGCCATGACGGGCACCAGTTCACATGGAACCAGGCTGGCTCGGGTGTTATCCACGGTGGACCTGGTGTCGCTGGGTGTGGGCAGCTGCGTCGGGACAGGGATGTATGTCGTCTCGGGGCTGGTTGCCAAGGAGATGGCTGGTCCGGGGGTGATTGTGTCCTTTATTATTGCTGCTGTGGCCTCCATACTGTCAGGTGAGACCGGAGCAAATGACTTTTCTCTGCGGTTAAACACTCTTTTATCAGCTCTCACTTTTTCTGGGCTGACTATATCACACTATAGGCCACACTATGAAGGTTACGGTCATTCTTATCACCATGACAGTGATATGATTTATACGAAGAGCCTTTTAATAACCATGCAGTTAGAACAAGGGCAAAGACATTATATAGATGAAGCTATCATTTGAAAGGCACTCAAGGGACATCTTAATACTACCTTAATGCTCCTATCAATACCTTCAAGTCAGCCTTTCACTCTGATGATGATAGAGTCATATCACTGATATGTGTGTATGAATCTGTGTCTTCTCCGTCCCCACAGGAGTGTGTTACGCAGAGTTTGGCGTGCGCGTGCCTAAGACCACAGGCTCAGCCTACACGTACAGCTACGTGACCGTGGGCGAGTGCGTGGCGTTCTTCATCGGCTGGAACTTAATCCTGGAGTATCTGATCGGGACGGCGGCGGGCGCGTCTGCTCTCAGCAGCATGGCGGACTCGCTGGCTAATCACAGCATCAGCAACTTTATGATTACGCACATCGGGACACTCAACGGCTTGGGTGAGTGTGAAAGGACGGCGTGCCCGGGGCAGCTGTAGGTTTACTCAAGAGAAAAAATATGATTTTTTGACCGTTTCTGGTTTTGAAACTTGTTTTTAGTTTTAGGATTTGGATTAGGCATTGCTGATATCATTCATGGAGCAATAATAGTCTTTTATTTTACAATCTACAGCTCTCAGCTGTCAGCTGCAGTCTATCGTCACTGTTTTTGCATGTGTCATATAAGGATTGCTTTAAAAAGTATAAACAAACATTCATCCGACTGACCCCTGGAGAGAAATGATTCCTCTCACCCAGCCACATACTCCACAAGAGGGTCAGTGTCCACTCTGTTTGTGTGGGCGTATTTAAACGTCCGACACTTCGCACTGTTGTGGTTTGAACCTGAGTTCTTCTGGGTTGAATGTACACAAAGAAGCAGCTTTAATAAACTCCATATTTCCTGTCTGTCAGCATTGTCGCAGTAATGTTTGTAATGCCTCCCTGTCATGAATTTTATGGTTTTGAGTGACACTGGCTCAATGGGCTTCTGTATTTGAAGGACGGCGCATATTTAAAACCATCTGGGAAATCATCCAACTTATTAGAGTTTTTCCAGGGAAACATCCACACTCATTATTTATCTTGGAAATCATGACATTGTGGAAATAACGCATCCATATCTTGGATTTCTAAACGATCCGTGCGACACAGTTTCCCAGGTCATAAACCGTACCGTGATGGGGAACGTCTGCCAATCTGAGGTAATGCTATATCTGATGTGTGTGCCAGCATGTGTCTATCTGGCTGACACCGCCCTGACAGTCTCTTCCTGTTGGACACCGACAAAGCTGTTGGTTGTGGTCACATGATAACCAACATGGCCAGCTGTTCCGCAACATAATGGAAAGTTGATATTTCCCTTTCCTGCTGGAGAAAAACAGCTGTTTCTCCACACACCACTGGGAGAGGGTGGAATTTAGCTCCAAATAAGTCTCATTAGTTTCTGTGTGGGGGTGCCTGACCACCCATGTATATTTTTGAAGAATGAGTTCCTGTCCATGTTGGGTTGGGCTAAATAGTAATTACTGATAAATTTGTTTTACTGTGCGCTCGATGTGAATGAATAGTTTTGTTGATATTGCAAGTGTATTTCCAATTTTGGTCTGGCTAAAAAACAAATTCTAAGAAAGTCCCTCGATGATGACTTTGTTATCATCCATGTGTCCTTGATAAAGTCTAGCTTCCTTAGTGTTTCCCAAAGCTTTCATTTCAGGGCCTTTCTCTGTGAGAGAGACAAAGGTAAATATTGTTTTTGTGTCTGTAAAAATGGCGACGTTTGATATGGAGGCGTTTTTGACCAACCCGTTGCTCGGTCAAATTGATAAATGTAAGAAGAGTGATCAGGTACAGATTGAGCTCCACTTTGGTCTCCCTTACTCGAGGCAATTAGTAAAAAATAAAGAGCTAAAGTTAATCAGGAAGCTGGTGGAAATGGGAGTCCTGCAATCGAACGTGCTGTGTCTAAGGTGGGTGCTCTCACTGACGAGGGTGACCCAAAGCCTGAGGTTGAACCTCAGGGTGCTGTAGCTGCTGGAGGAGGAGAGACAGGGGCAGGTGCACGGCTGAAGACGCCGTTCACCCTGCCTCGTTATGATCCTCTCTCCTCAGTTAGCATCGGGGTCTAGAGACGAGGCAAGGGTGCGAGTACGTATTTCCCGTCTCCAATTAGAGGCCCGAGAAAGACAAGCACAGCTGCAACACCAGCTACAACATCTCCAAGATAATCGAGCCGATACATTTGCTGAGAAAAAGTCACGAAATGTGGTTGAAAGCCATGGAAACGAGTTAGTTTGAACTCTGATAATAAATTATTGTTTATCAGGCAAAGGGTTATCCAAACATTTGCTGGTTCCAGCTCCTTATTTCTTTGAATATCTGTGGATTTGGGACTATTGGTCTGACAAAACAAAACTTTTTAAGATGTCACCTTGGACTCTTGGATTTTAGAAATTTTGATTTTTTTCCAGTTTTATCTAAAGGTTACTGGTTCTTACTTGAGGCCCTGTCCATAGATCTGTTGATTTACCCAGTCTGTGCTAACCCCTCCTTTAGGTAAAGGGGAGCAGTCATACCCAGACCTGTTGGCCCTGCTGATAGCGCTGCTGGTGACGGTGATAGTCGCTTTGGGAGTGAAGAACTCCGTCGGCTTCAACAACGTGCTGAACGTCATCAACCTCGTGGTGTGGGTGTTCATGATGATCGCCGGGCTTTTCTTCGTCAATGGGGAGAACTGGGACGAGGGAAGGTTCCTGCCCTTCGGCTGGTCAGGGGTATGCACGAGCAATTAAGCCATTAAATGAAATGTGAAGGTCAGAAAGCTCCCTGTATGTAACATCTTTGCTTGTTTCTAGGTGATGCAGGGAGCAGCCACCTGTTTCTACGCCTTTATTGGATTTGACATCATCGCTACAACCGGAGAAGAGGCCAAGAGTCCCAACACCTCGATCCCCTACGCCATCACCGCCTCACTCATCACCTGCCTCACCGCCTACGTCTCTGTGAGTTATCTCAGACTGCAGAAACTATAAAAACCAAATTCTCTGCCCTTTATTAGCATTGCGGACGCAGTGTCAGACATTAATCTCGTTAATCAAAGTTTCATTACAGCAACGAAGCAGTTTTTACGGCTGTTTCGATTGTTTCTTGGCCTGCACAGTGTAGTTATGAGGGGAGATAATGACTTGGCTCACTGTGTATAATTTCACACATAAATATGATCACATTGATTGTGGGAAGACAATAGGCTATAATCACAGTTTCTGTCTCACGCCCACATAGTCTTGAACAAAGCGAAGCGATATAATCGCCGAGTTCACTTCAGGTTTTGTTTATTCCGTGACATGATCTTTAATTTCAATTTTTAGGAAGGCTTCTTTATTATTTATTATTTTTTGTGCGTCGCCTTTGAGTTCTTATCGACTTACTTGTGAATACGAGACAGAGAGTGTCGCCCCAAATTTTCGAGAAGTGTCTGACAGACAGACGGGAAGCTCCGAACATCAAGACGCTTCTCCCTGCACTCCAACCGTGTGGGTGTGTTTCTAATCTCTGATCTTTACGTATTCAGCTCGCACAGCCTACCACATTTCCTGACACTTTGACACGTTTGTTCTGGATGCTTGTTGCTATGGGTACCGCACAACAGCCTATCGGGAAGGAGAATTTTTTTTCGGCATCGCCTGGGGGCCAAAGATTGCATTAAAACTCAGCAACTTCTCTTTGAATGCCCTGTCTTTGTCTCACTCTCTTTCTCCAATGTTCTCCAAATCAATTTTTTTTTCTCAGTCTCTTCTTTAATCGCCACCTTTCGTCCAATCAGGATCCTCTAGCTGGAGAGAGTACAAGACCCAGGATGTTAAATAATTAAGCACATTTTGGAGTCATCCAAATTACTTACTATAATTACCAGGGTCCTTCCTTCAGTGCTTCCCCTGTTTTTCCATGTTCAGTTTCCTCCATGCTTTTTCTGCAAGTGGGCGTTGGTGCATATTCGCTAAAGAAGGCAGTGAGGGAGAGAATCGTGTCGGCTGATGTTTTTGGAAAGCCCTAAATCCCGGTGAGGAGTCACATGAATGTGCAAACTGAAAACTAGCTGACGTGGGCACTGTGGGACACAGGGAGCTTTTTGTTCTCTCAGACAAACACCTTTAACAAGGATTTGTCGTAGAATTTCCTCAAGATTAGTGTAGTCACCCCTCGACAGGTTCATGCACGCTGTAAACGAGCCAGTGCCCGTATCGGATGAAGGGTCAAAGGGCAGCAGGCTACTAAAGGGAAACAGATCTCTCCATCTTTCCCTCTGTGAGGGTTAGTCCTTTTTATTATTCCTCTCTTTCTGCAATCTGTTCGTGCAGATCCCTCTCTTTTCGCAGCACACTATCTGTAACAGATGGCCCTGCAGGATTTCACACGTCAGACTCGAGGATGAAAATCATGCACGCGCACACACACAAACACACACACAGCATGACTAATGAACATTTTGCCTGTGATGAGATGTCGCGTGCCCAACACGCTAGCTGTGCAAAGCTAGGCTGTGAGAATGTAGCTTAACACTATATATTTATAGAAAGGAGAAACAATGTCATAACAAGGTCCGTTTAGTTGCTGTTCTGGGGCTTTTGATAATATGACATGATCTTCATCAGCAGATAGTTTGCACAGTTGTCATGGATTTGCAGATGTTCAAATTTTTGTTACGTGCACCTCTCATTGGCATTGGCTTCAAACCTGCATTTTAAGTGTACGAATCTTGGAAATCAAACCTTAATGGAACCTCAATCAGGTCTATTTAATAGCTGCGTTTTCTTTCGAAACACACACAATAGACAAAAAATGGTGACTAATGCACCGTGCCGGAGTCTTATATATTACTATTGGAAAAAAAACTAAATCAGAAACTATCAAATTTTGCACATATTGGCTTCAGATAACACACTCAACATAAATTGTAAGAGCCACAATGACATGGTTTCACACGTACTGACCCAGAATGCAGGCTCGGACAAAGGGTAGTGAGAGAAGGGGTTTTATTGAGATGTGGGAGAAGAGGGGAAGGAGAGGGTCCGATACAAGGTGGAGGGAATGGCTGAGATGAAGCAGTGGTGGGAACGGATGGAGGTGGCACGGAGTCTGGACTCGCTGAAGATGGTGGATGGAGAGCAGGCAAGCAGGAGTAAGGAGGTGAAGATGGTGGTGGACCTGAGCACAAGAGATCGGTGGTTAGAGTTCAGGAAAACAACAAGGAACAAGTAGTTTAAGCCAGTCCGACGTGAGCTACCACAGAGGCTGAACAAACGATCTGACAAGGAGTGGGAGGAAGGCCAGGGTTTATATGCATTTGGAGTGATGACTTGATGGAAGGCAGGTGAGCTGAGGAACGGCAGGTGTGCTTCATCTGTTGATTATCCAGGAGGCCCAGGGAAGTGTGACACGCCCACAACACAGACAGAGACAAGTGAACACAACACAAGGATGGGGATACAAGGAGAAACAACCACAGTCAAGACTGCCATCGTGACACACAATGACAGTCTTATGAGTGTTTAACAGTTTAGTTGTAAATGTCACGAGAATTTTTAAGGAAGGACCCTTGAATTAGGAAGACTGGATTCAAAGTTTCAAAGTTTAAGTTGAATTTATTATTCTTGTACAAGAAGGAGCGTTTAACAGTGCAACACACAAAAGAGGTTACAGAGAAAAGGCTCCCTGAGGAGCTCTAACAGTTGGTTCCTCTACATTTTTTAAATGGGCTGTCTCAGACACCTCCCTCACTGATGAGTCTGCTCAACAATCAACATTATGTATCAAAATGACGCTTATCAGGCCTGTCTCTCACGTCCTTGTCTCTCCTGTCCTTGAACTACTGACGTCTCTCCCTGCCATCCTCAGCAAAACACAGCCCGAATAAGGGAAGTGCACGAGACATGCAAAAAACAAACAAACAGGAAACACACATTATATGATCAAAACATCTGAAACCCAATATAAATCCTAATTTTTATTAACAGTAAAATGTTTGAAATGCTCCTTTAGGTTGATTGTTAGTGACGTCACGGCCACTTAAACATCAGATATGGTTAAGCAGCCTGAGGAGCGACACAGTTTTTTGACGGTTTAAGATTTTTTAAGACTTTAAAAGTTTTTTGAAAAGAGTTACTTTGTCGGAAGATTCATTACCAGTCAAGCTTATTGCCGATGGTTTTCTTAATAGTGGCGGTAAAGAGGATTATTGGACCGCTACATAAATATTTAATTATTTAACTTTGAAAATAAAATAAAAGAGAACATTTGTTGACTTTTCGATAAAATTTTAGCAATATTTTATATACATTTTTTTTCCCCTTTTTTAAAATTAATGAACAAACTCTCTGTCTCTATTAAACCATCTTCCATCCAGGTTTCTGTGATCCTGACCCTGATGGTACCGTACAATGAGATCGACGCAGACGCCCCGCTCATGGAGATGTTCGCCGTGCATGGCTGTATGTTCGCAAAATATATAGTGGCGGTGGGCTCCATCGCTGGGCTCACCGTTTCCCTCCTGGGATCACTGTTTCCCATGCCCAGGGTCATCTATGCCATGGCGGGGGACGGCCTCCTGTTTAAGTAAGTCAGTTTCATGTTTCACATTTCTTATGACGCGTGCAGCTGAGTCCTAATCTACTCGTTTTTTTGTGTGTGTGTTTAGGTTCCTGGCCAATGTGTCTTCCTACACAGAGACCCCCGCTGTTGCTTGTGTGGTGTCAGGCTTTCTGGCTGCCCTGCTGTCGCTCCTGGTCAGCCTCAGAGACCTCATAGAGATGATGTCCATAGGAACCCTGCTGGCCTATACCCTGGTAAGTGGTGAATAATGACGGTGGACACATTCATATAGACCATATGAATACTTGCAGGGTGCAGCTGACTCGCTATATTTAGCTCGCTTTTCAACAGAGATTTATTCTCTTATTGTATAAGCTGTAATATCCCAAGCTGTAATGAAGCGTTCCCCCTGTTTTAAATGGTCAAATTTAATGATATCAACCGGGACAGGACCTATCTGTTGTCAGCAGTATGAATTAACACAGCAACAATACACTGCAATCTTTAGGAACCAGTTGTATATGCGTGTTTTGTGCTTAGCCCTATGATTTCCTACTTAATCTGAGGGACTTACAGTACGTCGATGTTTCTTTGTGTGTGCAAATTACAGATTTGCCTCCGCTGTTTGAAGGAGCTCTCAATTATTGTGCACAACAACAACAACAGGGATTTGCTGATAAAAAAAACCTAATCCCTCCGACACATGAATCATACAGAATTATGGCTGTAAACATACATAGAAAGAGGCTCTCTGCAAAAGAGAGGCTTAACATATAAACGGCTGGTTGTGGCGAGCATTGTTGGCATTTCTCTCGGGAGAGATCAATGAACGGCTGGTACTGATGCATGAATGAAATGATTATAACCAACCAGAACTCAAGTCAGTGCACCATACCGTCCCTGTCCAATGAAAACGCAAGATGACCTAAAACACTGTAATAAGACACGTTTAGCACCAGAAATGAAACTGATAGATAGATATTAGACATGTGGTTTTGATAGGAGATACAGTACACATGAAGTAGAATCGGTAGTTTGAAGTCAGGAGAAACAACAAATTGTCCCCTTCCCGGTCTGCAGGTGAGCCTGTGCGTCCTCCTGTTGCGTTACCAACCCGAAGGCGAGATCCACGGCTTTGTGAACTTCCTCTCCGAGGAGCAGAGCAACAAGAGGAAGGAAGGCGTTCTGGCCGAGTGTGAGAAAGACGCCTGTTCACCCAACAGTGAAGCGGATGAGTACGGAGGTCCGGCCACTAACACCTGCGGAGCCAAAAACCTGCCGTCGCTTGGCGACAACGAGATGCTGATAGGCAAACCGGATAAAAACGCCTACACCGCCAGTCACCCAAACTACGGCACAGTGGACATGACCACCGGCATCGAAGCAGAAGAGTCGGAGGGTGGGATGTCCCGCCGGTTGAAGAAGCTCATCGGACCGCGTTACTACACACTGAGGATCCGATTGGGTCTCCCGGGAAAGATGGACAGGCCAACTGCGTCCACGGGGAAAACCGTCACCGTGTGCGTGCTGCTTCTTTTCATCATCATCTTCGCTTTCTGCTCCTTCATCATCTTCGGTGAGAAGTCAATTCTTATTCTTATTTTTTTTTGTATTTATTGTATAACCATAAATTCATTACTTTGTTTTCTTGGTCCTTCTCATTCCAGGATCGAGCAGTATCGGGGAGGGTCGCTGGTGGGCTTTGCTGCTATTAATCTTCTTCATCATCTTCATCGCCCTGCTCATCATCATCATCCTCCAGCAGCCAGAGAACCCTAAACGGCTGCCCTACATGGCACCCTGCGTGCCCTTCGTACCCGCTTCGGCCATGCTGGTCAACATCTACCTCATGCTTAAGCTGTCAGCCATCACCTGGATACGATTTTCAATCTGGTGCTTTGTGGGTAAGATAGTTTGTCTTTTTATCCAGAGATTGTTAAGACAGGATGTCATTTTTGTCGTCCTGGACAGATGGGAAGCGAGCGTGTTTCAACTTTATCTGATCTTAAACAATGGAGTGATACATTTCATTACTCCTGAGATGACCCATTTTTATTGGCCCAGTCAGCCAGTTAAATCTAGTTACTCGGTCTGTTTGTTATTTCATGGAAGGACGGGGAAGTCTCATCTCACTTTTTATTTCCTGCCTCTGTTATATCTATCTGTACATCTGTATTGTATGTGTGCGTGTGTGTGTGTGTGGGTGTGTGTGTGTAATTGCTCTTTGCCCTGTCACTTCTTTGGAGTTTTACCGCTTATGTAAAGACAGAAATATGCAGATAGGTGTCCAGCAGAGCTGTTTTTTGTTATTTCACTGTGAGTAGGATTGCTGCATTCTGACTCACTCAGGGTGGGATGAATTGATAGGATCGTTTTGAGCTCTGCTGCAACACACACATCTGTTTTTTGTTTTTATGCGCTGTTATGCACGTGCATATTTATTCCCTATTTGTCCGTGCATTCATTCAGGTGTGCTCATCTACTTCGGCTACGGCATGTGGAACAGTACGCTGGAGATCACGGCCAGAGAGAACGAGGTGCACGCCTCCACCTACCAGCGCTACGATCAAGGCGTGGACGAGGGCTTCTGCGGCTTCGACGACGATTTCTACCCGCCTACCACCGATACCTGGGGCGCACCGGAGGGGGGGTCGGGGCTCAGCCCGCCCTCCGAGGTGAAACCCGAAAGTGACGGAACGCCATCGAAAGGTGGAGGCAGGACCATTGCCAATCACGGCCTCGCGGAGGAGGATCCGATGGATTTCTGAAGGGGACTGACTCTGTGTTACCCTGAATGTACTGCCTTGTCTGCTGCCTGGGGAGAGGGAAGGGAACAGTAGCGTGAGTGATTGTGGGTGTGTGTGTGCGCGTGTGTGTGTGTGTGTGCATGCCTGCATGTGTGTGTGTATTTGTTTGTGTGTCTAACCCTTGGGCTAGATAGTTTCTAACCTTACTCCACCATCAGGCTCGGCTCCTCAGTCCACACAGCATAAGGACGTCAAGGTCATGGGTGTTTTGTCACAGTCACTTGTTATTCACTTACTGGAGTTCACATCCCACACAAAGAAAAGATAGAAAAGTGTGAACGTAGCAAGAGATAAAACACTTTGCTGTGAGCCACGGCACATTCTGTACCGAGCTGTGCGAGGTGTTAATATGTAAGAATTTACGGGATGCAGGAGAGGACAGGGAGATGAGTGAGAGACGGATGAATCAGCACCTCTCTTCCTGTTTTAACATAGACTGACAGGAAAGTTAGATGACAGCATGCCAAGCCCGAGCCATTTCCTATATACAGTTCTTAGAGGGAAAACGGCTACACAAAAAAACACCTAAAAAAACTTTCAAAATCCAAAAACTCTACTTTCTCTCCGTCTTTAAATATTCCTCCTCTGACCCCTTTAACATCTAGCCCAAGGGGTTTAGAACAGGATTGGGAAAGAGGGTGTTGTTGATGTTTTCTGTGACAGATAGTACTTTGGACTTTGCTTGCAATAGTGCCTTCATCTACTGTATGTGTATGTGAGTTATTACTGACTACGTCTGTTTTCTACTTTAATTTTGCCTGTGTGTGTGTCTGAGGGTGTACGTGCAATCAAACTTACCTTTTACATTGATTCTCATGTCTGTGTATGTAGATATAAAGTGTGTTCTTCTGGTTGTTTTACTGTGTGTGTGTGTGCGTGTGCACGTGTAGGTATTTGTTTCGTTTTGTTCTTCCCTACTCCTTGCCCCCAGCATGAAGCTCGAAAAATCAATCCACCGGTAAACAAAAGCGGCTCATGGTGCAACATAACACATGCTTGTCAGCTCATTGGTGTACCTAACAAGAGGAGAGAGTGACCGAGAGAGAGAGACAGACAGAGAACACGTTGAATTCTCATTAACGCTTTTTATTGTCCGGTCTGTTCGGTCTTTTGTGTCTGCTTGTCTTTCTGTCGATGCAGATCTCGCTGTTTACCCGAGTCGAGGAGGGATACGTTTTCAGTCCATTCGATTCAGGAAATAGATTCGCGTCATATCTTTTCACAGAATTAGGCAGCGTACAAAGATACGATTGATTTTTTTCTCTTTACAGCAGGTAGGGTAGTTTGATCTTACTGGGGGGAGACTTTTATTTTTTTCTCGACCCAGATTTATGTTTTATTTTCCAAAGGAGGAAAGGTTTACAGTACTCCATTCAGCCTGTTTTAGGTAGCAATGATGAATCACTGTTCTACCAATACTGTTCGAGATATTGGGAAGGGAAAGGAAACACTAGAAGAAGGATTGTGTTGTAAATCAGTTGGAGTTTTAGTTTTTACATGGAGTGAACTGAAATCTAATCCCTCCTCGTCCATCTCTCTCTCTCTTTCTTCTCCACATTTTCTTTCCACTCTCTACTTCCACCGCCCATTTGCTCTTCCAGCCCAACTCTTCCTTCCATCTTTTTGCCGCCTCACACAGCTCTTTGATATTCATCATTCGCCATGTGAGCAGGGGGAGTTGCCACTCTCACGAGCGATAGAGCCAGGATTGGTTTTCAGTCAGGATCTGAAGCAGTCCGTCCGTCCAATCCATTGGCTCCTCTTTCACCTCAGGGTGTCTGCTATCACTCATTCTGACTCTAATGTCCCCTCCCTGCGCTTCTGCTCCAAACCCAAGCTCAATCTGGTGTGAGTGAACCTCCTCTTCAGTTTTGTTTTTATTTTTTATGCATGTAGCTAGTGTCGAAGTCCCACTCTTTACATGTTACCTACACTGTTGCTGCAAGAGACTATTGTGAAAATCAATCAAATCAAATTATATGGTCCCGTAGAGCGAGAGTGTGTAGGACTTGCACGCTAATGCTGCCAAGGTTAGGTGTTTGATTTCATACTAAGAATGTATGCACTACATGGCACTGTAATGGATTCTGGCATACACCAAAAAGCATACCTGTTATTATGTTGAGGGTGGGGGCACTTCTACAATAGCTGCTGCTGTATTGCCCCGATTTGTCCTCCTGGTACCTTTTCCTCTTGCCCCCTTGTTGCTGCATCTGTCCCTTCCAGGGAAGCCTTATTTGTCTAATGCACTAAATCTAAGGATGCCACGCTAACACCCCCCCACCCTACCTCTGCTCCTCCCGCATCTATCCGCACTCCAAAAAAAAAAAAAAAGAAAAAAAAAGTTTCCTATATTTAGTAATGGACCTTTTATTGTCCTCCAGTGAAATTAGTGTGATATCCATCACGAAAAATCAGCCCCACATCCCGAGAAATTACGCTCATATTGGACTATTCTGCAGGTTGCCAGTGCAGCAGGGTGGTGTATTGTAGTTTTTGTAGTGCAGGGAAGTTCAACCAATGAGGTCATGGAAATTTACTGGAAATTTGGGTGACATAATGACCTTTTATATTGCACAAAGTGTGTATTTTACAAGCTGAGTCCAGTATTTCTAAATTTAGTCTACTAAAGTAGACTATTTTTATTTTTAAAGATTTAAAATAATAATAATTCAGTATTTTCCCACCCAAAGTCCCACCTCCTTACTTTCTTTTTGAGGTTTTGCGGGACTTTTGGTATTTCTAAAATCAGTTTTGTTGACTTTTAAAAAAAAACCCATAATTGTGATCTTTTCAGCCAACTCGCATGGAGGACGGGATTATAAGGCTCTGACCTCCGTAATACTTCATAAGGTAACTACTAAACTACTAAACAGTGCACAGCAGGGAGATGGGAGTGATGATGATGACACTGATTGAAAATTGTTGGCATTCAACGTATCTGTGGTTTTTGCAGAATTGTCCAATATCAAGGTTCTGTCTGGTGATAGGGTTGAAAAAAAACAAAAAACATTTGCACACAAAATTATTACTATTCAGCCAAAATACCTTCCCCATTACAGATCGCCTCCAAGCTCAGCCAAAAAAAATCCAACCGCTTTGCATTCATAGCTCAGCCAAAACAAGACGGTGAATTCAGGCGTCGCCATGCCTCCGACGCTGGACTGTACAGTCGACTTATTATATTATCTGCTCTGTGCGTATGCATACGAATGTGTGAGTGCATGTACAATACGTGTGTGTGTGTGTGCGTGTGCGTGTGTGGTCTACGCCTGCGCCTCAATGTGACCGTCTGGTGAATGTGTAGCATGCTCTCATGCACGAGGCCCAGACTGTAAATGTTGTACTTGCATGTGGTGACTGATCGCAACGAGACATAATAGAACACTAACCAAAACCCGCAAACGCAGGCTTGGTTCTTATACCTGGAAATGTTATACCCGAAAATCCATTCTATGAGCTAAAGAAGATAATTCTAAACACATGCATATGGGGTGCCGTTTGTAAAGCGTCTCGCTCTGAAAATAACAGCTACATTTTGTCACATTTAGCTAAAAACAATGTTTAAAAAACTGGCTTGAATTTTTGAGAGTCACTTTTTTGCACATTTAGAACAATATTTGTGAACTTTTAAATATTTAAATCCAAATGTTAAATGTAAAATTTAAATACTAAATCTAAATCTAAATGTTAAATCTAAATGTTAAATCTAAATCTTAAATATAAATCTAAATGTTAATGTCGTATAATAATAATAATAATAATAATCTATAAATCTATCTACATTTAACATTTAGATTTAGATTTAACATTTAGATTTAACATTTAGATTTAACATTTAGATTTAGATTTAACATTTAGATTTAGCATTTAGATTTTACATTTAACATTTGGATTTAAATATTTAAAATATCTCTAAGTTCACAAATATTGTTCTAAATGTGCAAAAAAGTGACTCTCAAAAATTTAAGCCAGTTTTTTAAACATTGTTTTTAGCTAAATGTGACAAAATGTTGCCTGTTATTTTCAGAGCGAGACGCTTTACAAACTGATACCCCATACATGCAGTGATCTCCTAACCGGGTATGGGAACCAGGGCTCCGTTTGGAAAGGAAATAGAACATGTAGCAAACACGCGGGTGTGGGACGACTCCTTCACCACATCCTCCCTCGAACACTTACAGAATGCCTACTACTTCCTGTATATCCCTCTTCTCGTCCACGATCCTCTGCAAGCCAAAGTCCACGATGTTCGTTTACTTTTCACAAACAGGAGACTGTGGTTTCTTTAAAGTGAACAATTCAAATACAACAGAGCTAATGTTTTTTTTTTCTCTCTGAGGTCTTGCTAATAAGCTACCAGTGTCCGTTTATCACGAGAAAAATCTTTTTTTTCTTCCTCACGGTGACTTTAGTCGATCATTTTCAGAAGCCTAGTCGCTAAGTATTTCATTGAAAGACTGAAAGTATTAGTCTAGACTCCGTTGACGACAGGCAGATCCGTCTGTCCAATACGGACGAGACACAGTGGAAAAAGTACAACATTGAACGAGGAGCGAAACTAAAAGACGAGTATTTTTCTACAGCTGTCTCCCATCCGCAGGTCCTCCTGGGGTAGGTGTGCACAACAGAGCCGGGTGGAGTTATCGGCCTTCCAACTTTCTGTGTTTTTGTTTGATCACAAGGAGGCCTGGGAGAAACTGCTATAAAAAAAATAATATATTTTTAACAATCGTAGTCTCTCTAGAACGATGAAGCTCATTTATAAACCTCAATCCTTTCCTTTGAAGGGATTCTGCAATGGTTGCTCTAGACGTCAGTAGGACCGTAGAAGGTTTAAGAGTAGCAGTACTACGGAAAAAAAACCAAAAAACATGCAGAAACTATTTTATTACAATTCTATAAAGGGTAAACTACAAGCATCGACGAATATCTCCACTATTGCTTTTAAAGTCAGCGACTATTTGTTTATTTTGTCTCGGAGAAGGCGTGCCATGTTCTTCCTGTGCTCTGTGTTAGCCGCGGCCAAGTGTCCAGTCGAGTGTGCGTCGGACTTGTTGAGATTGGCTTCTCTCGCAAAACAACTAGATATTCCTTTTTTTTCTCTTCTGTATATTTTGGCACAAAGCTGTATGATGTAGTTGTTTTTTATGTTGTTGTTGTTTTGTTTTTTTAAATGGTTTCTTCCATATGTGTGGTTCTTTTGCTCCTGGGTGCACTGTTTTTGCTGAGTTGTTGATATTGCTTCCATGCAACAATGAAAGTTATTTATTGCAAATACCAAAAAGAGGCTTGCTCGTGTTTTTTTACTGTCTATTATAAAGAATACAATAGCTTTCATGCACGTTTTAGATTAGATTATGCACAATTATGTTATTATGCTTGGCTGTACAATGTATTCCACAGAGATCCAGTCAAACCATAATTTAAAACAACTCAATTTCAATGGAAGTAGATCCACTCGCCGTGGCCGTGTAATTCATCTCATCAAGTGGATTTAGACATAGTAACTTCACAGATCTGTCCAATACAGATGAGGGAACAGAGAGCCGAACATGCAGAAAACAGGAGAAGGTATCATTATCCCTCCAAGTTGTGTTGCATGATCGACGTTTAACCATGCTTGGTTGGTGGCAGAGCTATCAGGTTTCCAGAGATCCTGTTACTAGCCCAAGCATGTCCCCAGCTGACTAGCATGTAAAGGTTCTCTGTGTGGAGTTTTTAATCCACTATCAGTCGAACAGGATCGATATTTTTATGCAAAATTTTGTGCATGTGCCCCGAGGACGTGCATGGAAGCCCGGAAACACGGTTACACATTCCGAGCCGATGGTTTTACACCTTTCCACTGATGCCGCTGCAAACAGGTGGCAGCAGCATGTCGAGAAACGCACTAAGGTACCAGCGAAGGCAGCGAAGAAGACCGCAAGCTACTAAACGTGTAAGTAAATAATAGAGGTTTCGAAACTTTTGATTAAAATTGGCCTTGCATATTCTTTTTGAGGAGAGAAATGCACTTAGTGAGGTCACAAACAATGTGTGCTGTTTACAAGAAACTCCACTGGGCACCTTTAACTAACTGCTGTGCTATTTTGTGGCTTGGGCAGGGCTATTAAACAAAAGATACGATTTATATACTGCACATTCCTCGGTCCATTGTGTGACGAACAATATCCTTTAAGCCAATTCTCCTGCTGGTGGCGTAACATCACTTGAGATACATCCAGTGCAATTAAATGTATTGTTAACTGGAAGTAAGTTTCTGAGTATCTCACACAGATTCACACGGCTCTTGCGATGACCACCAGCAGCTCAGTTTCGGTAAATCAGAACGCAATTCAGCCGCAAGACCGTGCCGTGTTTTGATTCGAGGTCTCCACTCTCAGCCTCTCTCAACTGTAAAAACTCACTTTATTGCTCTAACGTTGCTGTGATTTTTATTTTATTTTCTCCCCTCCCCACATCACCTACACGGAAGGGAAAAAGTTCACAGCTGTTCCTGAATGGTATTCTGGGAAATCAATTGGAAATTTTAACTGAAGTGGAAATAGACAAGCTATGTTGACAGAGAGCTGATACACTCGAGAAGAACAATAAATACTTAATCAAAAAATAATTGTGGGAAAGGGTAGAAATTTTCTTTAGAAATTCCATCCTCCCTCTTCAGTCAGTAATAAAGTTTTGTTGATGGATAGCATCCTTAGATAGAATACATTTTAGCATAGCATATCATAACACAGAGAAATACAGAACAGCTCCATTGCCCACTACCCTCCCACTGACCTCCTGTGGACTGGATGGCTTTATGCCCGGAACAGCATCGCATTTGTGGTAATACACACACACACACACACATCACCGACATGGTCCCACACACACACACACACACACACACCACCGACATGATCCCACACACCTGCACACACACACACTGGCATGCCAGTAAAGACACAAACACATAAAAAGTGACAGATGATATGTGGAAATACAGTAACTCCTTCTGCAGTATTACCGCAAATCAGAATAAGGCAGATGATTGTGTGCGTGTGCGTGTGTGTGTGTGTGTGTGTTTGGAGATTAGCTCAGGACACAGTGTTTCCAAAGTATCATGTAATGTCTGTGATATGACTCAGTGACCTTGATATGGACAGAGGAGCACACAGGCAACCACACACAGTTATCATTCTTTGTGTGTGTGTGTGTGTGTGTGTGTGTGTGTGTGTGTGTGTGTGTGTGTGTGGTTGGTAGAGAAGGGTGACGAGAGGAGGGAGGCAGGGACTCTTCTGTGCTGACCTAACTCAAGGTTACTGAGTCATTACAGATATGATACACTGGTAACAATCCATGTTTTCCCATTGTCCTCAGCTTATAGTGACAAATATGGACACACACACACACACACACACACACACACACACACACACACACACACACACACACACACACACACACACACACACAGTCTGTCATTACCTACTACAAACAGTGTCACAATCAGCTTGTTCCGGTGATTACAACATATCACATACACGTCACATTCAACTGCTGCTGTGTCGTTGACGTCAAATTTTAACATAACACCCAGATAGATGAAAAAAGTCATCAGTGAAGTGTGTTGAATGCGACTCAAAGACAAAGGCAGCTTTAATTTTTTGGTCTTTATTATAGAAAATCAAAACAATAACATCAGTGGAACAATAAATAACCAGCTAATACTGATTTTGCATGTGTCTGAATTAGAAATATCAACTTCCTTCAGCTTGGAAAAAAAATCTGGTTCCACCTGTGATCAGAGCACTTTTGAGATATCGAACAAGCTAATCTACACAATACTGATTTTGTTTTATTTCTTTCACGCACGCGAGTGAGCGAAATAAACTTTTAGCTACTCTATGTGAGGAAGTTTGACTAAGATGTTTAATAGAATTTATAATTGCACAGTTACAGGATACGCTGCTTTTTTTGACACTCGGTTGTTTTTTAAATCTAAAAAAAAGAAGCAAGTTAGTCAAATAAAATGTGTAAGGGTTACTCCGGATTATGTAATACTGCTATCAGATGAGGGAGTTATGGAGAAAAGATTAAAGTTTTGTACTCTTTTATGAAATTATTTTGGCCGTGTCAGTGCACATAATGTATTTAAGATCCTGCAGTGGCTAGGAAAAACAGTGCTATGAGTTTTAATCAAGTCTAGAGGCAAATTCACTAGAGAGTTGGATGATACTGTCAATGCACATAAACAATGTTAATGAACACAATTTCAAGCATAATACTGTCATGCCCTGCTTATCAAAAAATAAAAAACAGATCATAGTATTGTATGATTTAAAAAACAAACAACAACAATAACACTCAAAGACACAAGAGATCCCATATCTAAGAGCATCTAAATAGAAAAACAGAAGTAATATACAAGATCAATATCTCAGTTCCCAAGGCATCGACGGATTAGGACCTCTGCAGGCGGCTTGCACAATTATGTAACAATGGGGAGAGTCTACACCACGCCCAACATGAGGAGGCTGCAAGATGAGCTCTGTGATACAAAAACAATCCATCGGCGAGAAAAAGGAGCTCCAATAAAAACAGCCTTTGTGTGTTTGGAGGTTCCAATGTCTCTTTTATGTATGTTTGTGTGCTCGTTCAAGAATCTGTGTATTTTTCTTGACAAACCGACATGAATGAGCGTGGCATAGGTTTCATGTAACTGCGATTGTATGTGTGTGTGTGCGTGCTACTGTATATGTCTCTATATACAAACTACAGTCCCCCTATACGTCCACTTGGAAGTTACAATCTCTCCCATCTCAGACGTGGGCGCTCTTGGCGTGATTGACAGAGGGGGCTGCTGGCGGGTTGCCACCTCCCTGTTTGGAGTAGTAGAAACGATTGTTGTCCTGGTAGGGGCGAGACGAGGACTCTGCGGAGCAACAGGTAAGAATGCACCCGCCCAACAGGGAGAAGATAGTGCCCACCCATCCAGTGTAGAGGGAGAAGCCAAACGACATGAGGTTGAGCTCCTGGTGAGCGCCGATGGGAAACCACACTGTAGACACCGAACCGCACAGTGCTGAGGGCAAACAGACAGACAAACTGTTAGAATTGTGCAACATGCATGTATACACATATAGAAAGTGTGAATGCAAATGCTGCAAAACATAATAAATTCAATTTGTAGTACCACACAGGTTAGTCTGGCTAATTACATAACAAAACTGTGGATGCCAAATGGTGCAAATTACAGCAAACTCACATACACGTATAAAAACAGAGTTAAAGCAAGCTAAATGCAATGCTATATCACAGGGGGCTAGCTTTGAATAAATAATAAAGAAAATAAAAAGTAAAACTGGGATGCCAAATGGCGCAAATGAAAGCAACCTATAGACACAATAAGAGAAGCTAAATTAAACACCTGTATGTTAAAGTGTAATTAAATTGCTACTGAATGTTATGGACAAATGCACACATATATCTTGCATCCCAACACAATGCTTTCTTTTACATTATGCTTTTACATCAGTTTGACGTGGGATGCAAAATGGTGCACATAAATCCTCCCTACACACATATATCCAGTATCATTATCATCATACTAAGAGGTGCCAAAAGACCAAATAACAGAGTAAAGTGGAATAAAAGTAAGGGGATGCAAAATGGTGCAACAAATCCGGATCAAGACTAAGATAGATTAATGTTTGTATGTTGTATCCTAAAAAGGTATTAGGTGTTGTATGTCCCTTCAAGTACAAAGACTGCCCTTAAGTATCTACAGTATTCTATCTTTGACATATTTATATTTCAGCCATTACAGTTTTGTTTTCTTTTATACCTCATACAGAACACCAGAGTAGAACCGATTAGAAGAAAGAATGTGTACAATAATATTATTTGGCAGAAAACGTTATTAGCATAAAGCTTTGCCTTGGGCCATGGAAGAGAGGCCTAGTTTAAGACAAACATTAAAATCCCTATACAGCTGACCGGGATGCATGTTTGCATTAGAGTATACCCGAGGCTAACACAGGGACACATGTATGAAATCCTTTTACCAGCAACAAAATGTGAATATACTGCACTGAAATGGGCAACAACTGAAACGACAAATATCTGCTAATGGCTGCAGAAGACACAGTTATTAGAAATAATTACAAGTTGGACAAAAATGAATCGTTGCTGAAACAATTTTGCTGCCAGTCTGGCGGCAGTGATAAACAATATGGTGAGTGGATTTTTATTCTGCTGTGCAACAACGAACAAATCCTCCCTGATGAAAAATGATCCCCAGTGACAAATAGTAAAACTAACTTTTTTTTTGTGTGTGTGCTGCATGGATGTAGTGATGATGCATGTGAGTCAGGGCTACGCGGCACATTGTTGGAATCAAATTGCTATAAAAAGACACGGGCAGTGGAAAAGTCAAACAGGTGTTAAAATTTCATTTAAGGGACGCAGGCGTTGGAAAATACTGCAGCACTAGTCTGATATTTACAAGCGCAGTAAACTGGGCATTTCAGGGTGTGACTTTCCATGTGGTTCAGGACAAAGACAGGGTGTGGATGAGAGTAGGTGGAGGAGAGGAATGCGATGGGATCTACAGGGAAGGGTTGAGTGGAACAGGAACATACAAGAGTGTGCATATGTGCGCACCCTAGGGAGGAAGGCGGCCTTATTCAACATCCTCTGCTCTGTAAGCATTTGAGTTGGGGTTAAAGGAGGTCACAGACATCGAGCTTGGAGAGGATCTTGGTGTGGGCATGTGAGCGCAAAAACAATTTTTGTCCGACCGTGACATTTTGATCTCTGTCCACTCAATCATTATAGTTACATTGTGTGAAGTTGCATCACTTACCGACTATGAGCATAAGCACTCCTCCCAGGATAGTGCGTTTGTTCTTGGAGGCCTGGGGTTCATTGCCAAAGCTGATGCAGGGCATGGACACGAGGAGCATTGCCACTACTGGGAGACCCAGTATTGAACCTATGATCATCAGGGCACGAGTCGTCTGGACGTAGGCTACAGATAAAACATATTTGATATTACTGTCTAATATTAGAATACTCCCCATCAACAAGTTTGATTTTTTTTAATGAAAATGGGGGTAAATAGAAATAGAAGTGGTGGAAATAACAAATTATTATCATATATATAATAATATCAGTTGAGAAAACAAAATACAATCACAGTGGTGTTGTGGGAATCGACACAAAACTGTATCTACCTGGTAGGTCCAGGAGCTGCGTTAGGGTGACGCAGTGGTACGTTCCTGTGGAGAGGAGACATTCCGCCCAGGGTCCCTTGCATCCCAGCTCATCCAACTTCTTACAGGTGTTCAAACCGTATTTACACGTAAACACCCATTCATTGGTGGCTGTAGCGATCACGATTCCCAGCCAGCCGATGCAGCTGATGAAAAAGCCGCTCAGTTGAAGACACGAGTTCGTCATGGCGCAAAAGTGTGCGTAAAGTCCAACCAAACGTTTAAAAGCTGAGAGAGTGAGTGATTAACAAAGTGAAGCAAAACGTGGAATGATAACTCTAATCTTAGCACCGATATTCCAGCATCCGAGTTAATCCAGTGTTAAAAGTTTTTTCCTTCGGAGTTCAGTAAATTCCATCAATCGAGCTGCGTTGCGCACTTCAGAAGAGTGAAGCCTTCGCATGATGAGAGGTTTTATAGTGGATAGTTCGGCAAGGGAAACTACTCTGAAACTGACAACCAATCAGATACTTAGGCAAAAAAAAAAAGTTTTTAATAAGGGGGGGAAACAGCACACCCCAGTCTTACTGCCTCTCCAAAAAAAAAAGTTGGTGCGCACTGCCCCTTACTTGCATTCAAAGAGACACACACAGACCGTGTGGAGTTTTGACTGACCGGACAGTGACAAAGTTTGGAGCTGAGAATTTAACATTAGATCTGCTGCCATCTACTGGCCACATTATATTTCTTATGCATCTTGCACAACAAAATACCTCATTTAAATCCTCAAACAAACAAACTTCAGTGAAAATAGAGAAGCTAAAAACAATCTATCATCTGTATAATAATGTAAATTCTTAACGAGTACTAATTATGGCTGTCACATAAATAAAGAGGAGAAAAAACAATATGTTTCCCCAAAATGTAAAGTGTCAGGCAAACAGAAGCGAGAATTAGAACAGTCATGCCAAAATTAGATCTTACTCTAAGTGACGCTGTCTGATTATGTCTTATGAAGCTAAAACCTGATGTGTGTGAGAAAGAGGAGGGGAGTAACACTGAGTCCGCTGTTCTGCACATGAGCACTGTCCAGGCTATTAATCAAACACATCGCACTTCGCACAACAACTGTGAACGACCTTGAACGCACCACAGTTTTATGCCATATGGCAGACTCAACCTGGGATTGGGACCACCATGAGGAGTTATGAGATTAATTTTTAGATGGTGTCATGAGATGATTGAAGTCTAACTACAGGTCTGAAAAAATCTGACTGAAAATAAGTTGCAGTTCATTCTAAAAAAGGCTGATCACGTTTTGATTGACAGCTCTACATCAGCATCATGCAAAACTTATATATCTATATTTCTTTCACGCTGGTGGCTGTAAGGTAATATTCACCTATATTCATGTTGGCCGCAGCAGATGTGAGATGCAACGTGAAAATCGCAGGTAATAATGAGGAACGTGACGAATCTGTTGACAGAGGTAGAGCACGACTGCTGCACACAGCGCATGCGCGCCTACAGCAACCAATTAGTTTGAAAAACAGTCGGGATACTTCCAACCAGGTGTTGCGGGTTTTGACTGGTTATGGGAAACTAAAAATCCGTAAACTGACAAGAGAATGGATGTATGCTTGCAGTGCATGCGCGTTCACTTTGCAAGAACTGAAGCCACATGACTTTTAGAGTGGACTCCTTGACAATAACAGTCAATTTACCAAAATATTCTAATATCTCACTCGATTAAATGTGGATTTATATCAACCATACTCAGAGCTGGTGGTTTTTGGAGCAGTGCAACCAAAATGGTTTTTGGTAAGTTTTTTTTATTTTCTTTCTGTCTTGCTTTAAATGAAGTGTGTGTTTTTATGATGACTTAACGAGGCCTTAGTTCGGTAAATGCGAGCAAATTGAATTCAGAAGACGCATGGTTGTATTTTTTTTCTGTCTAATAAGAGAAACGAGTGTATGAATATTTCATTCCTTGACAGTTTATTCATCACACTGAAAATAAGCAAAGTGCCTGTGGCTGCCTCCTTTGAGGCTGATTGAGAGCAGAGAGGTTTTGTTTTCGTTGGACAACTCACAAGGATTTTTCCTTTTTTTTCTTTTTATGATTGGCTCACAGAATTAATTATAAATGTCAGAGTATAATCACCCACATTAGACCTCTTTTTTTTCCACAGCAGCCATTTTGACATGAAATATTAGGGTAGGGTATTAGTATTATAGGAAACATCTGCATTGATTGCCAAAAAAAAAGATCTATCCAAAGAAAGTTTACAAAAACTTGGATTTTGGATTGAAACTCATCCCAAATACTTTTTAGATACTCATTACTATGTGGATTTGGGTTACCAGTGGCTTTAACAAAAAAAAAGCAGATGATAAAACCAAAGTTTGGCTACACAAAAATCATTTTCTTGTGAATTACTTCAGGCTTTGAAAGATTATTCAGGAGAAAACAGGAGGGCAAGAAGCCAAACAGCATTGCATCCTGGTGCAGTAGTTCCACTATATGACTATATGCATATTAGATAAACCCCAGAGAGAAATCCATGATCAAACCATTTCTAGCTGTTTACACAACTGGCATCACTGCTCTGTACTCTCTAAATCACCAACAGAGGGCGATGTAGCACAACAATGAGCTTAGAGTTGCTTCTTCAGGTGTTTTTACATGGAGGACATGGTGCTTTCGCTCCTCCTGTCCTTGCTGGATGGAGTTAAGTAAGTCCTCCAATCACTCACCATCAGTCCGGTGACGCGGCTGGAGGCATAGCAATCAGTCTAAGAGGAAGACGGAGACGGACAGAGACGCCTCAGACAGTTCCACAAGGTCACTGTAGTGTAATGGCATTTTTTTGGCCCACTTCTTCCACTCATGTGCTCTTGTGCACCGTATATGTCATATGAAATGTTTGTACTGTCTGCCGAACGTGATCTTTGATTCAGATTTATGTTGTGAATATCTAAGCGGGTGTAACATTCATGTCATTTGGTATTTGTCTGGTCTGTTTTTTGTTTTGTGGACAAAAACCAATCTGGATGGGGTGGTCGGTAGCATAGTGGGTTAAGCAGCCCCCCCGTGTGTGCAGGCTATAGTCCTCGCTGCAGCTGGCCCCGGTTCGAATCCTGCATGCGTGTCACTTCCCTTCTCTCTGCCCCCTGCTTCCTGTCTATCTTCAGCTGTACTATCAATAAAGGCATAAAAGGCCAAAAAATAATCTAACAAAACAATCTGGATGAGAATTTCTTCAATCTTTTATTTCCCTAGTGTCTCCCAACAGGAACCTTACTTTACCTTCCCTATCAAAGTCTAACGTGGGCTGCATATGTAGTTTTTTAATTCGACCAGTAGAAGAAAAGAGACTACAACATAACAGCGGGACAAAAAGCTTCTGGGGGAGAAAAAAATCAAAAATTGCAGCTAGCAGTTTTGTGGTAATGGCACAGGTTTCTTGTTAATACACCCTCAGTATCTGTTCTAGCTGCCTCAAAGTAAAAACCTTCCACTGAAGATAATCAATTACGGCTTTTAGTGTGGGTCTGTTGCAAGGGGGGTATTGAGTTCTATTCATTGCATGTGTCTTTGTTATGTTTTATAAAAGACTACAGCAAGTTTTTTTTAAATCAATATTTATGCTTTATACTTTTTTTCCGCTGCCTTTTTTGGACAGCCGATGAGTTTCTGCTCAAGTCAGCTGCAGGCACTTACTGGAGCTTAGGCAATTAGAAAGCTCTAACACAGTCTCTGCTCTACAAGCCCCCGACGCCGCTCTGGTCAGCCCTGTAGCCCTTCCACTAACCCCTGCCGACACTCCAGCATGGATGATTATTATCTGTCTTTTTGTGCCCATTGCGGATGGCTGCGCTTTTTACTCCGGGTTAGACTGGTGTCTAAAGTTTACTCATGTATGCATAGCGGGTGTGTGTGGTTTGTTGAGTGTCAGTGAAATAAAATAAAATAAAAACATTGCCTTTTTAGAAGTGCTGAAGATACGCTGGGACACATTATAGATCATTGGGGTAAGTGGTTGGAGCCAGTCAGCCATGTAAACAGACAACGTTACACTTCACTCTCTCACCATTACTCTGTGTTTAGTTCGTGCATCGCCCTGCTTCTTTGCAATCACTTTCACTCACCCGCAGATAGATAGATAGATAGATAGATAGATAGATAGATAGAGTTGAGGAGCAGAATCATAGACATTAAGTGATTATGTGAGAGAAAGTTTCAAGAAATGGACATGAGCACGAGCAGGGCATATCCCACGATGATTCCCAGAGCAGTTTGTCTGATACAGGAGGAGTGAGGCGGCACGGGAATGGGAATATTATGCTAATGGTGGGGAGGATTGCAACTGAGACGCTGACATGGAGGGATGATAGGATTTTAGCTCTCCTGGGGAGGGAAAGAAGGTGCGATGGTGCATGCAGACTGTGTGTGGATGGTGGGTGGATGGGGCACTGAATGCAGCGGAAAGTTTAAAGCATAGTGGCTCCTACTAATGCTGTCAGAGCTGTCAGTCGAAAGAGATGAGGAGCAATGACACTCTTTGTCTCGGCGATGCTAAACTACCAGTCCGGTTCAGAGGAAGGGTGGGGGGGTGTCGTTGAGTTATGAGCAGGAAGGTGAAGAGAAGCAATGATTAAGTGATTGAAGGAAGAAGAACCTTTTTTAAGGCCAGCACACCGTGATGGAGTGGCAGCCATACTGGATGAGTCATCCTGGTCGAGGTGGGGTGGGTTGATGTGATCGGCGCCTTTTCAAATAGTTGTCAAGTCACATTCTGTGATTAACAAGAGGCAGGAGGAGAATCAGTTAACGCCACAGTCCGACAGCGACGTGACTCGAACCGACGAGGCTTCTGTCAAAACCTTTCACAGTTGACACGTTGAGTAAAAACTATATCCACCGTTTGGATTCCGAAACCCACAGCTTCACGTTATCAAGCGGGTGGAACATCGATTTTAATCTGATGTCTCGTTTATGGACAGAACTCTCAAACACGTGCCTGCGATGTCTCATAATTTGAAAAACAAGAAAATCAATTCAACTTCTGATGCTTTCCTTCCGCAGGGGCCGTCTCTATTGGGCTTTTGTGAGTCGGGTAATTTGAAAGCATGTAGCGCACAAAGTAATTGTCACTTCTCAATAAATTACGTCGTGAAACTGAAGCTTGCATTTTTTTTTGTATGCTTTCTTGCTGACATTTTAAATGTGAGGCATTGTTAAGCATTAAAGTGAAAGTCTAAGTGAGTATGAATAAAAGCTCTGTAGCTCCGATCTTCCATTCAATTTAAGTTGCTTCTTAGTTATACTGCTTTTAATATCCCCGGCTCTGATGGTAACGTGCATCTCTTGTCTGGTTTTTCGCACAGACACGATTAAGATGGATTATACTTACGTCGTCTCTTGCAATATGCATATCCATAGTTCATATCACTTCCTGTGATGATGTTGCCAGCTGAGCTGCCTGCCATCTGTTTGACATGCTGCATACACACTTTTAAATATTACGTCACATCTTCTTTCTAAAGTTGAAGTGGAAACTTGCAGGTACCCTGCGTTTCTTTCGTTGTTTTACTTTCCAAATTGCTCATCTTGCTCAGTTTAATACTTTAAAACTCTAAAAGTCCAGTGTGTTAAGCTGTAGGTGGCTCTATTTACAGAATCTGGCAGAAGTGGAGTATAATATGCATAAATATGTTTTCATTAGTGTCGAATAAATAAGAATCGTTACGTTTTTGTTACCTGAATGAGTTTTTTATAGCTAAAGTCAGTCACTGCCAGACGCCACCGCACTGGTCTTTTTTAAGTTGTTTTTTTATTTTAGTTGTAATGGTGAAAATTATTTTATATCCCTGGCTCTATGCCTGGCTGTCTGTGTTTTGCACAGACACGATTAAGACGGATTACATTTACATCTTGTCTTGCAATATGCATATTCACTCCACTTCCTGTGATAATGTTGCTATCTGGGCTGCCTACCACCTGTTTTTTTTTTTTTTTCTGTTTTCCCTCTCTTGCATGATGGGTGATATTTTTGTTTGTGAACTTTTGCGTGACATTTTCATTTTTAAGAGGAAGAGGAAACTTTTTTTTAAGTACCCTTGAATTTATTTTGTTCTATTCACCTTCTCAAAAACTGCTGGTGCTGCTTAATTTCACATCTAGAAACAGGTGACGGCGCTAATAGACCGTTCCAACAGTTACTTTCCTTGAATGTCAGTGTCAATCTTTTTTTTTTAAGATTATTTTTTTGGCCTTTTATGATAGGACAGCTGAAGATAGACAGGAAGCAGGGGGCAGAGAGACACGCAGTAAATTAGCCGTCTGATGCGGGATTCGAACCGAGGCCAGCTGCAGCGGGGACTATATCCTCCACACCCGGGGCGGCCGCTTAACCCACTACGTACCGACCGCCCCAGTGTCAATCATTTTTAACATTTGAGTTGTAAAACTGTGGATGTCAAAACTCTTAACTTATTGCCAAAGTTCTGCTCCATGGTCCCACCCACGTCCTTTTTGTTTCAGAATTCATTTTCAATGACAGAACCAGGCGGCGCTTGTTGCTGCAGTGGGAGCTTGAGTCGCGACTTGATTTGTGTCTGTTCCTCCGAGTGTGTCTGCGGCGTAGCAGCCATCACTCACCGCTAACTGTGTTAGCCATTAGTATCAATTAATCTCAACAAACGCTGTCGGCCCGTTATACTCAATACATCACCGCGAGCTCTGCTAACTATACACCACACGGAACATAACTGTGCCCGCGCACGGAACCAGTCGCTCCGTGGAAGAAGATGAGAGATACATGTGTCATTCCCCATATGGCTACGTGGGAGAGTAAGAGAGTTACAACTAGAAACAGGGGAAGGAGACAGAGGCAGAGGGGGAAAAAAAGAAGGTGATGTACAACTCATACTTGCCCTCTGGGACTGATGGAGCGCAGCCTCTGTCAACACCGTAAATATCCTCCCGATATTTGTCATAATAGTTCATTAGTGCTGGGAGAAGATTTACGTGGGTTGCAGGGGTGAGGAGAGTGGATTAGGAAAGAGGCATTTTGTTTTCCAAAATACATGTTCTGAAACATATTTTAAAACTCCCCGACAGTTGGCACCGTCCCTCGTAAACATATTTCCATTAAGCCCTCCCCCTCTCTCTCTCGCTCTCTCTCTCTCTCTTTCCAGCATTTTCAGGCTGCTTAAATTAGCCTCCTCATCATTTCGCTCTCTGTAATCCTCCTCCCCCCTCCTCCTCCTCCTTTCTCCTCTGTTGTCACCAGCAATAGGGTGATCTATTGCTCTTTACATGATGGGTTGTGCATTATCTAATATAGAAGATGGGAATGTGTTGGGCAGTGAGACAAAAAGAGAGAGGGAGAGAGAGATGGCAAGAGAGAGGGAGACGCGTCATAACTTGTGCTATATATCATTGTGATGAGAGGCTCTGCAGCAGTGGACTGAGATGAAGTTGGACCATAGTGTTCTATTAGTTAAAGGGATAGTCAAACATTTTTGGGAAATATACATATTCTCTGTGGGGCCATGAGATTGGTTGTTAATCTCATGTCTTTTAAATACAGAGCAGGAGTCGGGATGTTAAAAATAGAAAACATACCTACGCCTTAAAAACTGATTTATTTCGAAGGCGTCTTGTTTGTTTCAGCCTTAGATGAACCGAAATTTCAAAATAACAATTTATGATTTCAAGCGAGAGTTAGTACAGTCGTGAAGGTTATATTAGCTGCGGTGGGGGATGCCAGCTACAGCGAGGAAAAAGTTTTTTTGGTTGTAAGCTGCGCGCAAGTGCGACGCTGCCAAACCTGGCAACGTAACCGTGCCAACAAAACTGAAAGTTGTTGTTCGCCAAGAAACAAAAAGCTTTTCTCAAAACCTCAAATTATTTGTCTCCTGTCTATCCTGACAAGAAATTAAAAATAAAATATAATTATGTAAATCTAAATAGAAAACACTCCCTATGCCTCCCTTCTTTATGCTAAGCTGGGCTTTTTAAATGGACTCGTTTGTTAATGGACAGACATCTCGTCTCCTTCTGCCTTTTTAAAGCCGCACTAATTGATATTTTTATATTAACAATGGGTCAGGCGTCACTGTAGTTTGGATCCCACAAAGTAATGAACCTACTTATACGAAGAATTATCTCTCGACTCTACAGTCCTCTCAGCTCTATGAAGCGTTTCAGCATCGTTCGGCTCGTTGGTTTTATTGTCCGCGACTTGACTGTCGGGATCACTCCTGCCGCTCTCATCAATCTCATTTCAAGCCGCAGTAAGAAGTCGCTTTCGGCGAAAAGGGCTCTGATGAAGCCGCTCTGCACCAAACGACGGGCAGACACAGTTAGCGGGTAACATTGTGACGAATTTAGGAGCTTCCCTTAGTGGTGGGTGGAGACCAAAACAGGGCTAAAAGAAGATAAAGTTGTACATCGGCGCATGAACAATCCAAACGCATGCTAATGTTACTGTCTGCTGGATGTGTTAATGGGCTTTGTGAGGTGATGTTGTGTTTACAGTTTATTCTGCGGTCCCGGAGTGGTGGAAAAAAATCGATTGGGTCTGCTTTGAAAACAAACAGACAGACAGACGCACAGGTTCCTCATGCAGGCACTTAAAGCAGCTGTGCCGAGTCTGTGGGAATCAACTGTCTTTTTTTAAGAGGCAGCAGTCAGCAGACACTTCTTAGTATGAGTGCTGACACTTCACATGAGTGCTGATCCGCCTCATAGGTGAATTTCATTATTTATTTTTTCCAGATAAGATTAACTATAATGAACGGGGGGGTCAATGACCCAAGAAGATCATTACTTATCCACTGACTCATGCACTGGCCTACCTTGCCATTCCTCAATTACCAGCTGACAGACAGGCCCGTGGAAATGGGGTCATGCCAAAGCCCCAGCCTCCCCCACGTATATTAGGCGAAATCTCCCTTCCTCTCACCCCGCTACCCCTCTCCGGGACTCTCCAGGGAACGTGGAAGAGATTGAGTGCTCCATTGTTTCTGCTAATACAGTTTAGCTGCCCGTCAAAGAGGCGGTTGGGAGTTGCTCCGGTCTTAACCACCAGCAGCATGTCACTCACCGTTACCGTGTCTTTGCTTGTGTGTACATGTACATGCACTCAGTATGTATGTATAAATCATATACATTACAGCATGCATGATAAAGCATGTTAAATTACTTACCCACCGCCTTATCAATGCTTTCTCATGATGGTTTTTCTATATGTTCCTCTTTATTCTTTATTTATTTCCTAAAAAACAACTTGCATTTATTGGTTTCTCTCTAACTTGGCCCTTGCAGCCTCTTCCATATGAATGCCGAACCATACAAATACATTTAAATGCATTTACCCCCTATCTGCCTTTGCTTCCTGACTGCCATCCCCGCTTTCCCCCCTCTTAAATAAACCAATTTAATCATGGAGGCTTCTCTGCCCTTGTGCGTTTCTGTGTGTGTGTGTGTGTGTGTGAGTGTGTGTGTGTGTTTGCTTGCTTGTTTGTGCTTAGAAGTGACTGTGTGTGTCTATGTGTGTGCGATAGAGAAAGAGAGAGAGAGATCCCCACAGGCTTGTGTGTGTGTGTGTGTGTGTGTGTGTGTGTGTGTGTGTGTGTGTGTTTGCAAGTGTGCACGTGCATCCTCCTCTTCCCCCTGTCAGTGTTTGGTTCAGTGATGCCCAGCATACTCATCCAAAATCTGTGTGACCTTGCCAGTCAGCTAGTCATTCAGCCATGGCGGGGCACCTAGTACACCTGCCCTGTTATGCTGTTTGTGTGTGTGTGTGTGTTTGTGTGTGTGTGCATGCAGTATGTGTATGTGTGGCTTTTATTTCCGCCCTCCCTCCTCCTTTCTGTCTTATTTCTGAAGCTTCAACAGTAACAGGCAAACAGGACCTCATGTTGTCCCCCATGATCAGCTGATTAGAATCTGATTGGGCTTTTAATCCTAATGACTTTTTCCCGACCCGTGCTTTTAAGATCAGACTGGTTTCGTCACCCGGTTCTGACCGATAAAACACGCTCCCTTCGGGCCTGTCCCGAAGTGACTGCTGTGATTGCATAATGTCACGTTTTGAACGTATTTGAATCTGGAAAATGTGCGGCTCGAGATGGCAGACAGGCGATACCAGGAGGTGAAATAGTAAATGCTCTCCTTTCCCACAACAACAACAACAACTGCTATCAAAATGTCCCGGAGCATTTATCAGGTGCTTATTCCTTATTTGTTTCATCGAAGCTGTAGCAGCAGCTGACAGTTTATAACCCTAATTGTTCTTAAAAATGCCTGGATGTGAAAGTTTTTAACTAGCTGTAAATGTGAAGCCGGGTGTTAACTGCAAAAAAAAAAAAGAGCTGAGCAAACCTTCCCTGGATAAACGGAGATTAGAAACACACAAACACACACACACACACACACACACACACACACACACACACACACACACACAGAGAGAGTTGGCGGCCAGGTCTTATGTGAAATAGACCAGACTCAAGGCAAATATCAAACAATACAGAAAGGAGCTGCTACACTGTAATTCCAGGACGGGCTTGAGTAATTCTGCCAACGGAGATCCTGATGTTGCATCTCATCAATCATTTCCGTGCGAATAGCGGCACCTGCGTGTGTTTTGTTCTCATTCTGTTCACTTCTGTAAACTTCCTGTCTCCTGTAGGGGGGGCGGGGAGGAGGAGGGACGGGACACTGAGCTTAATTCATTTCTCTAAAGAAGCAATCTGGCTCTGGGCCCTTCAGTTGTTAAAAACCAGAGCAGCGTCTCCATCATCCTAATATTAAAATGGCCCCCCCCGCATCCCTCCCTCTACCCCACCACTCATCTGTTCTGGCTGGCACACCCCAGTGCCCATTTGTCACGCAAACAGCATCTCATATAAGAGTGGGGTTTGACATCAGCCCACCAGGAGAGACGGATGATACATTTCACCGTACCTTTTTAAATGATTGCAGAGGCTTGTCCATCAGACCACTGCAGAGAACAGAAACGAACGAGCGTATTTGTTCCGATTCTGTATTTCCTTCTTGTTCTCCGTTCGTTACTCGACTGCCACCTTCCTTCCTCTCTTCATTTCGTGTCTGTGTAATGGCCTCTGCAGACCGAGCTAGACCGAGCGCTGGCTCAGAAGTCGTTGCACGTAAAATGTGTTCTTGGATAAGACATCGGAGTTTGCATTTAATCATTTTTCTCGTCCTGGAAAATGTAATCTTGAAATGCACTTAACAAACTAGCACACTAAACACTTGTGGATGGGCATAAACTTGATCGTTACGGATGTCTTTATCAATTTAAGGGCTTGTCAGAAAAACGACATACTTTTGGAGGTCCTGCACCATCTTGATTGCTCACTCTCGTTTATTGTTTTTACTTATAATTCAAATTTGCAAGTAAATTACTCTTTACCTACGTCTCATGTTTGAACAGTTAGGGAGGCTATAATTCAGTTAAGACATTTTTTCTCTGAATAATTTGAAATTACATTACTGCTCCTGCCGTGCAGTGAATATAATTTTTTGTTGTTTAAGTTCTTTTTTTTTTTTTTTACTCTTTCTATCCCCCCTGCAGGTGGAGATAACTGTTGGAGGTGATTTAGTATCAGAAGAGGTTGGTACAGTGAAGAAAAGGAGCAGAGAAGGGGGGGTTGTTTAAAGGGGAGTAATAGATGGACTGGCAGGGATCACAAGGGGACACAGGAGCTGTGCAGAGCTGACACCGGATCGTCTGAATCAGGCTTTTCTCAAGGTCTTTTTTGTAAATTCACAGTTTGATCTTAGCCTGTGGGGACCGATGGGGAGACAAATGGGAGAGAAAGGTGGAGCAGAGCAAAGTAAAAAAGGGAAGGAAAGAAATTGAAAGCCCAATCTGGTGTTTTAGGAAGTGGGGAGATGGATTGGTGTCTGATACAGTACAACTAGGATGACAAATGTTTGTTTTCCAGAACCGGCTTGGATGATGCTCGGGTTGCTCCCCTCTGTGCTGTGAGGGGTAGCTGGTGCTGACAGTTAATGAGACTTGGGAGGACTATCCAACGCAAGAGATTAATGTTGGATATTCAAGCTTGCGGTACATGAATCAAGCCTGGAGCCTGCCTGTTTTGAAGCACATAAATTATTGAACGCCAGAGTGGAATCCACCATTCTGTTTAAATACGGCTCAATCGTCGCGCGGCACACCTGTTACAAAAGCACCGAGTGGCCACATTAAGAACAAGTGACCTATTTATTATACTAATCCGATAGCGTTCTCTGTTTTTAACCGTGCTACAGCAACTTTTATTGATTTGTAAAACAACAGAGCGCTAATTATCCCTTTCGGTTTGCAATGTGTTTAAGTCTTGAGAGGATCGCTTCCTTATCAGTGCTGCGCCAGGCACCGGGAAACGGTGCCAGAGTCACACAAAAGCAGACGCAGATGGGCTGCAGCAGCCTCTATACGCACATGCAAACTCAGGCATGTACGCATGTTCACATGCACATATGTGGGAAACGCACAAATTCACACACGCAGCCCTCTACCTGTGAGGGGACCACCCCAGAGGCCGTTTTCATCTGCCAAGTCATGTATGTGTGTGTGTGTATCTGTGTTTATCTGTGTGTGTGTGTGTGTGTGTGTGTGTGTGTGTGTGTGTTTGAATACCTCAAAGACTCACGCCGAGGCCCGCCACTCCGCTCGCTCTGCAGCCCTAAGCTGCAGGAAGCAGAAGAAAAAAGGGATTTGCGAGTTCACCGCTGACTGCCGGAATGACTGCGATGCTTTGGCGAGTTCTGCTCATGTGGGATTTAAGTGGCTGAGAAATTCGAGGACAGTTTTTTTTTCTCTGATTCAATCCACTGACTGATCTGTCTTTGGCAAATTTAATACACGAATGTCAGATTTAAAAAACCTCAGGGGCGAAAGAAAGCTCTTGACTACTTCCTTTTCAATGGCTTCTAATAAAAAGTGTCATTGTGAAGGGAGCTACTCTCCATAACCCCGCGGGTGCAGTTTACAATATATTTGTATATCGTAAACTGTGTATACAACCCATCCACAGACTCCAATCACAAATCTTTCACACTGTGTGTTTACGAGGCCGCTATACAATGCATTGTGAAATATAGCAGAGTTAATCATTTACGGTCGCGGAAATTCGAAATTCCAATTTTATTTTTTTCCCTAAATCTACCCAAAGTGTCGGTTCCAGTGGTTTCTTTTTTGCTTATCCTTAAGCCAGGACCGGCTTAGACTGATAAGAGGAAGCTAGCCGTGGGTCATCAGCTGCTTAGCGTGTGTGTGTGTGTGTGTGTGTGTGTGTCCGTATATGGATGTGTGCATCCTTGCATTTCAATATGATACAGCATGGGCTTGTTTGATTACGTGCATGTGCATGCATGAGCGTTGATACTCATTATATGCCAGCATATGCACAAGTATTGTGTGTTTTGTCAGCAGTGCTGATGTGGACCATATGCAGAGGTACTCACAGATTCTGCTTTATCTCAGCTTTCTGTTGCTGTGTATATATAAAAAAATCATTCCCTGGCCAATCCTATATATTACACCTGCACCTGTGCTGAGGTAATGGTCATGCAGGTAAATTAATACGTTAAGTTTGCAAAAATGTATTAGTGTGTGCATTCCTCCTTCTGTGCTCTATGATCAACTTTTAATTTGACTCGCTCTGAGTTCCCTTCTTCTACTATATGTTATTCTAGTATAATCAGTCTCATGCATTGTAATCTGTTGGACTCTAATTTGCTACTTTTTTCTTTGTACCAGTCTGCTCCCTTTTTTTTTAAATCTTCCTCTGTGTTCCTCTCAGCCTACCAAAATTCAATCAAGCGACTAAGAAGATGACGAAGACGACATGAAAACTGAGCAAAGTGGTGAAAGAAAAAAAAATGCTGGGCAACCTGCGCACATTGTGGCAACGGAGACCAAATTCAGCACTTTGTTTGCTTGTGAGGAGACGGCAAATTTGATTTTGTTTAGTTTGCAAAGGTCGGGGGGGAAAGTTAAGCAGAAATGTTAAGATAGAAAAAGGCAGAGACGCAGCTGGCTGTCTTGCTTCCACACAAATTAGACATTAGATGAGGAGGAACTTGTTTGTACACAATCAGACGTGCAGTAAAAACTCGCCATTCGTGCTGTCTCTATTGTTGGAGTAGCCGTTTTAAATTCATAATTAGTCAAGTGGCTGCACTAGCAGCACCAAAGTCTCATTATCCCCTTTGGTTGACATAACGCATTTATCTAACACGTAGTTCAATATAATCATTAAGTGATAATCATGAACAATATTTCACTGACTCAATTGATATTTTGAGCCTCGCTCTCATTCTGATAATTGATGTAGAAACGACTTCAAAATGATGTTTAACAATGTGCTTAAGCAGCCTGTGATGGAGGCTGTAAATGTTTCTTTAAACACAAAGCCGTACTCTACTACTCTGTCCTCTGCTTTGCTGTCATCTGCTGAATTACACTTCATTTCTCTTTGCTCTCCTCTGGTAAACGTTGTAAAACAGCTGTCTTAGCATGTAGTGAGACAAAACGAAAGACAATTTAGACGCAATGCAGACTCCTTGTTCTAAGAACTGTGTTGTATACATGAGTATTAACACATGGCACGAGGCAAAATTTTCTCAACACAAGAAATGGCTAATTGTTTACTCTGTACAAACTGAAAATGTAAAAAAAACAAGATGTATTCTGTTAATTAGTGAGATTTACATTTAGAGTTTTGTTACCTTTGGTCAAAGCCTGACCCAAGACTAGGGCTGCCACAAACGATTATTTTGATAGTCGACTAATCACAGATTATTTTTTCGATTAGTCGACTAATCGGATCATGCGTAAATTCACTGTCCCGGAAAAGTGCGGGTGGGCGCGGGCACTGTAAAGCTCGCGGACGGAGCCGTGAGCTACCTTACCCCAAAAGTCTTTCCATGCCGACACAGAGCCACCACGGAGGAAATGCGCCCGGCGGAGGCCAGCCAGCGCCGGCTGGAGAGGTCCTACAAGGGGATCCTTCGGCACAGTGCAGCCGTCCCTGACCCGCCAAGTTCAATCCCCCGGGCAGACTGCACGGAAGTTGCGGAAAAAATCGCGGTGATTGGTTAAAATTACAACACCGCCCTGAATTCACGGGGGTTCACTGAAGTTGCGTTTAGGTTGCAAATCGCAACATCGTGAATTCCTGGAGGGTCTGCGTTAAGGCCAACTCACACCGCCGCGGTCACTGTAGCAAAGAGAAGCCAGTCTAGTCGATGAGAGCACTCACACCGGGCGCGGCTCAGAAGTGGCTCTCCACGCCATGCCCGCGAGCTTTCCGTTGCATTTCTATTTTTACCGCGAGCCACGGCTGAACCTTGTAAATTTCAACAGAGCACTGCGCACCAGACAGGAAACCCGACACAGAATCAACGTAATAAACTTCCGCCCCCTTTCAAAATAAAACACAATACGCAGTTCATGTAGCTTTTTACAACTTCACATCAACGTGACGTCATGACCGGTGGCACCAGGTTACCAAAATTGATCAAAGGGTCTCAACATGGACGATGAGAGACTAATTGTTGAAGTGGAACAACACACAATCATTTATGACACAACAGATGCGTTTTATAATCTCTTCCACGTCGGAGAAGCAAAGTCAGCTGTTTGTTGTTGTTGTTTTCTTTATACACTGTTTGTCGCGGGGTCTCGCTTACGTCCAGGATTCTCGCGTGATCTCGTTATCTCGCGTGAAAATGGCCGGCTTGCTCCGCTGCCGTTCTGCGCCTCCTGTGTGAGTCCCGTGTTACGGTATCATTTACGGTACAGTCAGGCCTGACCGATTACCACCACTACTGCCTGTGTGTGTGTGTGTGTGTGTGTGTGTGTGTGTGTGTGACAGAAAGGCAGCGCCACAGTGAGAAAAGCAAACTATAAAAAAACGATGCGTCGACCACAAACAAAATCGTTGACATAATAGCGTCTCATCGACTAATCGTGGCAGCCCTACCCAAGACACACATTAGCCATACTGAAATCAGACTCATCGGACTCTCTGCAAGAAAGAAAATAAGCTCATTTGATTCTAGCAGAAAATTGCACTTTAGTTCATTCAGTCTGTACCTCTAAAAGAGGAGAGGTGATGAGATGAGAGGTCTTCATAATCTAATGGGGAACATGGGCTGCAGTGGCTGTAAGGAAATTATATGGCTTTTAGATGATTTAGAGTTTCCATTTTATGGTATTTCAGGACATCGGATCTCGTGTGTAAGTAGTTTACAGCACGCTCGTAAATCTCGCTCCTTGTTTTCTCTGAATATTCACTATGCAGATTCATCTAATGCTCAAGTGTCAGTTCTGGTGGGGTTATTATCTGAGGGTGTCACGAGGTCTGAGCTAAAACATGTCCTGTGCTGCATGGGAAAACAGCCGGAGCATAAATTACATCTACTGTAGCTCCACGAAAACACAGCAGGCGTCGAAACAACACACAACTTTATGGAGCAATGAGCAATCGTTAGATATGAAAGTTTAATATTGGGAATTTATGCCCGCGGTTAATAAGCCGCGTCTGAAAGTGGCTGTAACTATTTCTGAACCGCAGTAATTAATTGGATCGCTGCGAATGAGTTAAAGTACATGCCTGACAGATATCTGCTCTATATTCTTTACAGTCTGAGAAATTTCTGTCTTTTGATGTTTGAATCTCAATAGCAGGAGTATTGATTCTCTTTAAGTCCAGCTGGGAATCTGGTTTCAACGATGGATGAATAAAGAAGAAAGAAACTTTTTGAAGGCATCCGACTCAATCTCCTGTTCAGTTATGTCTCTCCATTTATTTTTTTATTTTTTTATCCTAATGCTTCTCAATGCTATATCGATGACAAACAGGATTTCTGAATTAGATTCACTAGGACAGGGTCACGTTTCTCATTAGAGCCACTTTTTCCTTTGGAATCAGTATTTTCCCGTCCGTCTGACTGAGTTCACACCAGCGGATCAATAAATGGCTCCGTTTATTATGTGAAATAAACACACCCAGCAGGCCATTATTCTGTCCCTCAGTGTGACAGTAAAAAAATACTTCATAAACATCTACCAACTGGCTTGATGCCTAGAAATCGATTATGGCTTTATTGATACCCCACTGCAGCATGTCCTAGCCACGGTAATGATATGATACATATTGAGCCATTAACAACACAATCTTCCATCTGTTCTCAGAAATATTGACCTTGACTTCCTGCAGTGGATCACCGTTGAAACGAGTCATTGTATCGATCTCAGAAATAAGCGTGATGTGTGTTGCGTTGGTCATGTCTCGAAAGCGTTGACTATTTTTCCCTCCCGTGAGATCAATATTCATTACTTGTCACTTTAGAGCTTAATTATGAATGGTTATAATTAATGCTTTGCTCGTATGATGAATGGTTTATCACAGTGTACGGTGGCGCCTCGTGCCGACGGGGACAGCGGTCCACAGTATCATTTCTCCTCTGAGCCCTTGGCTAGTTCACGCCCTGTGACCCTGGTGCGTTTTCAGCTTCTGCAGACTGTTAATCAATGATCTAAATTGTCTTATACATAAGAATGATGCAGCGGTGCCTGAAGGTGATGCATCATGAATGGAGGCCTGTCTGTGGAAAATGACATATCCAAGTTTTCAATTCATGTATTCTTTATCGCCAGGAACGCCATAGCAAAGTTTGAGGAGTTATCTCAGGGCATCCAGAGCTCTTCAAAGGCTCGAATGGACATAGCACCCTTCCTGCTGAAGTATCAGTACAAGATCAAGATCTTCAACTCAGGTGGATTAAAAAAGAATGGATTTTTTTTTGGAAAAAAACTGACAGAAAATGTTCCAAAGCTTTCAGCCACACCATCGAACTATGGAAATTCAAGTATTTAACAGAAGGTTTTTATATATAATACTAATACTAACTCCTGTCTCTTTTCAGGAATGGTCTGAAAAAGTCAACGGTACAAGCTTGCGTCCTAAATACGTAGAGAGAGAAGTGAGCAAATGCAGCAAGAAGCATCTATTCACAGTGTATGTTCTGTCCCACTAATAGCAAATAGGAAAATGAATTCTACAGCTGTGTCGCAGTGTTTTGTTCCCAATTACTCCACAGCAATGGAGGCTGGAGCAGGTGTGACTCATTGTGTTCAAAGGACGGATGTATCTGATGATTGAGAACCTCCAAAACAACGTTATAATATTTCAAGAAGATGACCACAACATAAACCTGTAGTAGCACTGCAGGTTGTGCACAATGCACGAAAAGCAAAAAGACAAAAGTTGCATAGGAAAAAAAATGTAATACACATGTATTCAAAAACAAATCAATTATTAATTAATTAAAGAATCCTTGCAGTAAGATTAGATATACTTTAGCCACTTGATGGAATAGTCAGAACGGTTGGAGAAGAGACAAAAAAGACATCACTGTCGTAATCGTTAATTTAATTAGTTTCTGTTTCGAGTCTTTTTACGTCCTCCTGACATGGCCAAGTAGTTGCAAGGCAGGCTATAAATTTCAAAGTTAATAGGGTGACATGGGAGCAGTTCAGGTTTTCAAGCCCTCCTACGTGCACAGAGCTCCTGACGTGTGTTTTGGAGCTTCGCTCAGGATTGTCCCGGATGATTTCCAAACTCTGGATTGAATGGAAGCGGCGTGGTCTTCAGATAAAACACATTAGTTTATTCCGTCACTGAGACCGGCAAGTTATCAGTCACCATCAGTTGCCCCCCAGAGCACTGTGGGGTGGAGAGGTTTTATTGGATATGTGCGTGTGTGCGTGTGTGTGTGTGTGGTTATTGACACCAGCAGAAGGACAGAAACACCCCGAGGTAAAAGAGGATGTTGCATTTTCTGAATGATTTTCATTTCTAGACTATACCTCCATATGAGTACCTCCATAATCACTTACAAAGTCAGCCACACACACGCAAAAGCACACGCTGAACTGCAAGCATACGCGCAGCCTCATGGAAATCCAAGGATTAAAACCTAAATAGAAGCATGTGTGTGGGTTTCTGTGTGTGTGTGTGTGTGTGTGTGTGTGTGTGTGTGTGTGTGTGTGTGTGTGTGTGTGTGTGTGTGTGTGTTATCAGGGTATGATGAGAGAGACAGGGAGATTTTTTGGCAGTGTGCTGAGCAGAGAGAGGTTCAAAGCTGTGGGCTGTTTTTTTTGGGGGGGAGGGTTTTTTTGCCATCTCCCTGCTTCAGCATGTGCACCATCAAATGACCTCAATTAGCTCTGCGTCTGATAGAGACACACACGGAGCAGACTTGGATCACACGCATACACTGGCAAACGCTGGGATGTAGTAAAATAAAGACGGCGGTGATGATGGAGGATTAGTGCTGGTTTCATTTGTGCCGTTCAAACATGTTTGTGTTTCATCGCGAAAAGATAAACCTTGACTTTTTTGCACAGTCTTGCTGCATGCGTGACAGAGAGTGAGAACATGACCGCAAAAGAGAGAAGCACAGATCCTATCGGCGACCAGAGGGACGAGACAGCGAGTAGAAGTTGGGTATGGATCAAAGAGGAACTGTAAAGAAATAAGAGAGAGAGAGAGAGAGACGTACAGCCAACAAAGAAAAAAGTAGAAAAGGCAAAGTTCAAAGAAACCCCAAAAAAAGAAGGAAGACAGAGGAAGAAGATGGAAGGGAAGTTGAAGGGAGAAAAGAGGATGAAATGGGGAGATGAATGAATGAAAGCAGTGTGGCAGAGAGAACGAATGAAACCAGAGGCAAGGAATAAAAAAAAAACACAAAGAACAAGAGGATGAGCGAGAAGTCGAGGAAGAAGAAGCGGGCCCTGTGCACAGATGTAGACGGAGGAAGCAGGGATCTGTCAAACTGCAGGCTCGCTGAGAAAACAGCGCTCTGACCTTCACGGGACAAGCTGCTACCACTGAAGAGAATTTATGCGTGCTCTCACTTTGTATTATTGGCTTAGCGCGGCGATAGTGTACACGTGTGCACAGCCAGGCGTGCATGCATGCATGCGTGGCCGCGTGTGTGTGTGACTTTGTGTGAATGAACACCTGAGGAGGTGGATTTGTGTAATTCTGGAGCGCGTGCCAGCCGCAGTGTGAATAAGTTGAAGATTGAGGGTTTTCCCTCCATTACACTCATTCTCCGACCTTCTCTCTCGCTCGCCTCTCTCTCAGCTCTCAGCAGGAACTCCATTAGACCTCGCACTGTTATCTTATCCTGGAAAAAAATAGCCAAACCGCCTGCGGTTCAGAGCAATTATTGTACACCATATCTCAGGAGGTGTTACAAATTAAACACGGGCTTGGGTCGTGCACGTTTTTAGCTTTAAGCAGCAGCATATATGTATTCATACTGTAGCATCCTACTGTGTTCCATGTATCGATAAGCATCAGATCCCAGAACCGTTGCACAATTTGTTATAAAAATGAGACGTTGGCAGCACCGGAGGTGTGAAATATGATAAAAGGTCATCGTATAATGCTGATGGAGTAACAAAAACCCAATAATGATTCATCACGAAGGAGGAGGGGTACTGTTACATACAAACGAGGTTAATGTTTGAAGCAGGGGTGTCCTGAGGGAAATGCCGGCGTGTGAGTAATACTTCAGAACTCCTGAGGCAGTCGGGAGAATCATAATAGCATTTCTTTTTGACGTTTATCTGAAGGGTAAGTAGTTGAATTAATTGTGATAAAATATCTTCCTTCCTTCCTGTCGCGGCTGAGACTTCAGCGAGGCGGCAACTAATCAGTAATCCTCACGACACCCCAGGAATAAACAATGAACAAAAACTATAGCTGCAAAAAGATGAATTCTGATGGATCGATACAGAAAGAATGATCTGCTCCTCATAAATGAGTAGTTCACCTGTTGTGAAAGCTTTTACCAGTTAATGGCAAAATCACAAGTGAGGTGAAATATTTTCAGATTTTTGGGTATTCAACCAGGGGCACCGTATACAGGGGGAAACGTTAGGACAATTCCAAGGACCCACGACTGACGGAGCCCCCCAAAAAATAGGTAAACACTAGAGTTGCATGATACCCACGGTATACACGGTACCCCGCGGTGCCAAGTCATAACCGTCGCTGGATTACTATACTACCGGTGCCAGTCTCCGCTACATAGCGGTCGCCTCTGCTCTCCTTCCGGCTTCTCGCTGCATGCTACTTACTCGTAAACAAACCAACATGGAACCGCAACCGAACTACACAGCTGCTGAATGATTGGCTGTTTGCCTGTTACTGGTGACGTCCAGGGATGTGATAGGCTGTTTCCGCACGCTGGGTCCGCCCGTCTGTTAGCTGATTGGCTGTTCGCGTGTTTCTGCCGGCAAGCATGAACTCCATGAAGACAGCTCCGCTTCGATAGAAACTCGCTTCAAAACAAACAACAAGCTAAAGTTCTGTCTCGCCCAGACACGAGACAACACACTCACCGTGGCCGAAGCACCGGGCCCGAGCAGCGAGTCTGCCGTGGCGTCTTCGTCAGTGGCAACACTAATTTAGCTTAAAAACAAACGTCGTTGTTTCAAACTAACTTGTACAAATACATTGCAGTTTATAAAAATAATATTAATAAAAAAAGGCTGCAGTATCGCGATAACACCCGGAACCGCGATACTTTGTCTGGTATAGTATCGTGGTTACTCATTTTAGTATCGTGACAACTCTAGTAAACACCAATATAAAATGATTAAACCTTCATCATTGAGTATATTAGGGCTGCATCTAACGATTATTTTTCTATCGATTAATCTAACGACTATTTTTTTATCAATTATTCCAACAATGATTTTTAATTACTTGATCAATGACAATGAATTTACCTAAATAAAAAGCAAAAGCATGTCTTCTTAATATTTCAAGATTTTATTCAAACATATCTCTTGAAAAACAAAACTTTTGTTTCAAAAGTAACAAGATGAAATGTATGCACCAAAAATAGCTGCCTTCACAACACACACTCTTTATAGCATTTTAACTCTTCATATTTTTTTTTAGGAATTTTTATTTCATAATGTACATATAAGCATTAAAGCAGAGCAGTATCATACGTGGCTTATGAGACACTTTTTAAAATCAGATTTTTACCATTCCTTATATTTTATAAATAAACGTTTAATACATTTAACACCCACGTCTTATTTTGAAAACCGGAAGTGTCCACACGCTGCAGTAAGCTAGCGCTGACTTTCCCGGTTTACTCAAAGTATTTGCCATAAAGTCAGAAATAAGGGCGCACTTGAAAATATTGGAGCGGCTGACGTGACCACGCGAAAACGAGAGACAGCGTGACCGCAGCTGTTTTTCTTCGGAACGTCTTCAATTCACTCGCTCGTCTCTCCTCACTTGATACAGAAAGTACGCATGCGCGCAGGGGATTTTTCTGCGTGGGCGGGGCAGTGTGCTGCACGCTGTGAGCAGCACCAGGAGCGAGTGACACAGGCAAAACTCCGGAGAATTAAATGCAGACTGCTTAAAACATTTACATGAACAGAGTATATATATATATATATAAATATATATATATATATCAAATCTAATAATGAAATTAATTATCTCTTTTTGTTTTTACGTGTTTTGGGCAGTAAAAGTTAAATAAAAATGTATGGTGGCTTTTAATCTCGCTTTAAACCGTAAACAGGACTGCGTACATGCATGTCACCAGCAGTAAATATTGTGCTAGTATTAGTATTGAACTGCAAGACGCAAAAACAGTTGCAAGCCTTTAATTGGAGTTATGTAAAGCTTTTGATGGGATAGTCCTAGAGATGTTGTGACAACAGCTGCACAGAGGGGCCCAATTAGATTTGTTTGTGTCATGGGGCCCAAAATTCCTGGCGGCGGCCCTGTATTTAACATGCACGTCTGCTCATGCAACAAATACTTCTTTTATACTTTTTATTTTTCCTGAAACTGTTTTTCTTTTTTATTTTATGTTCTTAATTTTCCGTGTGAAATGATACGAACTCCGTCCCGCTTATTCAGCTTATTTTTTCCGAGTGTTTTCAATGAGACTTTACTTTACAACTCAACGTTACATAACTGAATTAAACGCAGCCCCCATAGGGATGAATAACAGATGAAGTGGGGGAGACACATTTAAGATGCTCTCCGCACCGCTGCTGTACTTACGGGGCGAGGAGGGGGGGGGTGATACTGTAACCAAAACAAATTGCTTCCTTGTAGCTATCCTGCAGTACTAATGCGGGGATAGCTGCACGCACAGGCGGAATTTCTACAATAGCCACCGCTGCAGGTTCATTTCCAGCGAATTGAATAAATATCTGCTGTGCAGCTCAAAATGTCAAGTAACTTAAATAAATGTACACCGAGGGAGCAAAAAAAAAGAAAAGGAACAAAGGCGGTTTGCAGACTCTGCTTTTTTTTGTTGTTTTTTTCTCCTCTCTGGTATCTTTTTCTGATCTCGGTCTGCATGTGCGCACACGTGTGTGAGGTTCAAGTTATACCTCGGCATCTGTGTGTGTGTGTGTGCATGTGATTTCATGGGGGGGAGGGGGGGGGTGTTGTGCAGATTGCAGGAAGCTTGCGCTAAGCAAGCTGTCTACTTGAGAAGCATCTGCATCTACGGCGGCAGTCGTCCACCTGTTGTGCGAGCCAACGGTACAGAAGGTTTTCCAAGACTTTGGATAGAAGGGGGCGGGGGGGATTATCACAGACACAGACTGATCGCTTCTGATGTCTGGCCATGGAACCAGTTGGAGATTCATGGCCACACCCCAACATGAGATTAGCGGAAGTTAGAGGAAAAGATTTTCGTAGCTTCTTTTAACTTCTTCCGAACCGCTTGAAAACAAACACAGATCACCTGCCGACTTCACATGGAGACAGTGATACCTGCAGACACTCAGCAAGGCTTTAGATTTTCACACCTACATAGAAACACACACACATACACACACACACACACACACAGGCCAGAGGCTGTTTTCTGACATGTGATTAGCGATGACTCCCAAAAGTTAAACTGGCCTCTGGTTGCACACACACACACACACACACACACACACACACACACACACACACACACACACACACACACACACACGTTGTACACACAGACTCTGGGGTAAGTTAAAGAGCTTTTCTTCCCTGTAGTTGTCCTTGGGCAATATCATCACACAGAGAATCAATAGAGCCATCGCTCAGACTGAATGGGAAGAAGGAGAGAGACATTGAGAAATATATAAGAGGAGGGAGAGAGAGAGAGAGGGGGGGGGTGTGTGCAAAAAGATGGAGGGGGGGTGAGAGGAGGAAGAATAATAGATGTGAGGCAGGGGAAGGGAGACGGAGAGAGCTGGAGCAAAGAAGAGGGGAGAAAAAAAAACAGAAAAGTAAGTAAAGGAGCGCATCATTAGAGAGGTGAGAGGAGGAGAGTATCACAGAGAGGATGAGAGGAGCCGGCAACAGTGTTTGAGGCAAAGGAGCCCAAAAAGAAAGCTGAAGACAAAGTGACAAGGATGGATGAAGGAAATGAGTGAAAGTAGAACAGATGGAAGAAGGAGGAGGGGAGAAAGAGGGATGAGTGAGTGAGCAGCACGTGAGCGTAGTGAGTGAAAGAAAAAAAAGGAGGGGAGGAAGGAGGAAGGATGTAAGAGCAGTGACTCAGTTTGTGATTCGGTGGAGAAAAAAATATCAAAGAGGGCGAAGGAAGAAAAGGATAAAAGTGAGTCTGAGCAAATTATGAAAGGAAGGAAAGGATGTTAAAAGGGAAGATGGAAGAGAGAGTGATTAAAGGTTTGAGTGAGTGATGAAGTTTTGTCAGCGTTATGGTATAGTGTACACAAATGACACATTATTACGTCTGAGGATCAAACTGTGACGTACTTGCACGTGTCAGCATGGCCGATGAGCGCGGGGGGGGGTAATAAATTTCATACAGTAAAGTTAAAAGTAAAACGCAGCCACAAATTTGGCACAGGGGGCATCCGCTCATAGCCGAACGTCATGAAACATTCAATTCCTTGTATTATCATGAATTTTTAAAGACTCGCTTATCAATATTTACCAGCTGCGACAGTGACTGCTGGTATTGTTTTCACCTTGCCTTGAGTCTGAGATGTGCTCCTGGAGACACCTACTGTAACAGGAACTACTACCAGGAGGATTTTCAGATTTTCAGTACTTTGGCAGGTCTTTGTATTTCTTGTCTGTCTGTGGATGGATTTTTGTCAAATCGATAGCATCGGAACTGTGCAAGGCTCGAAAGAGGTGGTTGGAACAGAAAGAGGTTGCAGTGGTAACCTTTTATGCTACAGTACATTGTGTTGTGTCAACATATGTGTGTGTGTGTGTATGTATTTATGTATGTATATATGTATGTATGTATGTGTAATATATATATATATATATATATATATATATATATATATATATATATATATATATATATAGATATATATATATATATATATATATATATATATATATATACACACACACACACACACATATATACATATACACACACACACACACACACACACACACACACATATATATATATATATACATATACATACATATATATATGTGTGTGTGTGTGTGTGTGTGTGTAAATATGTATGTATGTATGTGTGTATATATATATATACACACATACATACATATATACATACATACACACATATATGTGTGTGTGTGTGTGTGTGTGTGTATAATACATGTAATTACGAGGTAATAACGGGTGATAATAAAGTAATTCATTAATTAGAGGTACATCTGCGTAAAAATAGTACAGTATATTTATATTCTGGTAACAACATAGCAACTTGCTAGCAACAATAAAATAGTTTATCAGTGATATATTTGCAATGTGGTGTAATTAATGGGTTCATAAACGAGGTAATATATACTGATGCTTTCAAAATATTAAGGGCAACTAATGCTGCAACTTGTTACCGGGTAGTTTCTGTGTAATCATAAATCACGGTTCCTACGGTGTGCAATGTCAGCATACTGACGGCAGTCAAGATGGTCACTGGATTTATATCAACAAGGGCTCAAATGACAATAAAGTATGTAATGTGAAAGGGCGTTGCTCATGAGTGATAAACCCTCATAAAGTTATCGCCTGACTCTGCACTTCTCTTCAGCTCTCACGTTTAATTGTTTTGGTTTTATGGCCTGCAGCTTAACTATTCTGGTTCTGTCACACAGCTCTCATCAATCCATTTCCAATCACAACCCGACCAGCATGCCATGGCAGAAGGTTAGCACCTGATGGGCACCTGATTATGTTTTAAAATGAAGGTGCAAACTTGGAAAAATCCATAACTGGTGAGGAATTGTGGGGATCCTCCCTCACAAAAAAAAGGTCATTTAAAATTAGAAAATTTAAAATCAATCAACTTTCATAGAAAAGTTTCTACACTTTAAAAGTTAAATGCATTGAGGACAACTTAATCATACACACAATGCTTGTATAGATCTATAAATGCTGACGCAGCAAAAAAGTCACCTGCCACAAAGCATGGTGAAAGAAATGGAGAAATTTTAAATTGATCGTTTTGAACATGAAATTATAGAACTTTAATGCAATCTCATCGTCTGTCAGCTTATTTATCGCGTGTCATGTATAACAAGTAATCGTAGCTTTGTGTGATCTTAAGAGATCTTGAGATTTAAGGTGCAACGCCCAACCACACCCAGTAAGAGGTGAAAACAAAGCTTCAGCTAGAGAAGTGCTTAGTTATTTGTGGTGTAGCATAGCTTCCCAAACTGGTGTGAAGTTACTCTTTAAAGCAACATTCATAAAAAGCAAGTAAACACAGCGTTAACAATAATCATCTTATACGATAGATGAGGTCAGCATACAGGTTCCTGTATAGCAGGGGTCTCCAAACTACGGCCACATCCGGCCTCACTAAACAATTGGAGGGGCCCACTTAACGATCCCAAACAATCCCTTTAAACATGGCCTATTTTTCAAAATAGCATTTTCCTATTATAAAATATCCACACTTGGCATTCTAATTATAATCTACCTTATTTACGAATTATTTCATCCCCTCACACAATGGTATATTCCGACGTGACTTTGCTCGTGATCAAGTTCCGTGCAGTCTGCCCGGGGGATTCAACTCAGCAGTTGTGGCTGCACGGTGCGGGAGGATCCCAGAGTGGGACCTCTCCCCAGCCCTGGCTGACCTCCGCCGGGCACGTTTCCTCTGCGGCGGTGCGCCGCGACTGACTCTGGGTCGGCTTGGAAAGGCAAAGGTGGCTCACGGCTCCGGCCGCGAGCTTTACAGCGCCCTTCTGCCCGGACCTCGCTGCTTTTCGGGGCCGTGGACTTAGTGCCTGCTGCGCCCTCTCCGCGACTGTCGAATCGCAACTTTCACTTCCTCCCGCAACAAAATCGCAACAAAAATGTAAAAAGCACCGCAGCTTTCACCGCAATCTTTTTGAAAACCTGATGCAACATCAGGGTTTTTAGGCCGCAACTATTTCAAAAAAAGGCCTGTGAAATCCTGGTGGGACTGATATCATTTCCGGTTATAGACTGACCCCGGCCCCCCATCACAGAAAGGCAAGTTGATGTGGCCCGCACCGAAAAAAGTTTGCGGACCCCTGCTGTGTAGACACCTGATTAATATTAACTCATATTTTAGGATCTGTTCTAGCCTTTGCCAACTTCTGAGAAAAATCTGGCTTTTTAGGTGTTCTGCTATTTTCGTAGGTGGCTGATCAGTGGAACGAGCGGAGCGAATCTATCCCCGTTATCTAACAGCGGGGAACAGAGGTCGAATTTTTTCATTTTCAGAAACTGACAAAAACAAGTAATTTCAAAAAAGCTGGTTCAGTCAGAGGCCGATCAGTGATTGTATGCTTTAGCTGTGATTCACACTCCGCAGCATATTGAGCACATATCATAATTTTAAGTTATAGTGTCTCCTGCTGTTTTCCATCCAACACAGTTTGAGCATCCTGGCCAATGACGCAGCTTTTGTCATGTCTAACCCTTAAAAACATTCCACTGTAAAGAGATCTGTAGTCTGCCCGTAGAGGAAAAAATGTCTGACTCAAGCATGTAAGAAGGAAGAAAGGAATTTATGGGGTGTTGAGGATTACCTCGACGGAGTGGATGTGCTTCTGTGAAGACATAATTACATCGGACTAGTCCCAGCCAGGCCTGTCTGTCGTCAACTTCATTAGCAGGTCCCATGTTAATGCATGACAAATGGCCTACACGGGAAAGAGGCTGATTAGATCGGAATAGATCATAGAAGACACAGATTAGCTCATATTAGCCTCATACAAGACCTCTCATTATTACCCAGCTGGCCTGTGCTCCTGTTCTGAGGTGAGCTTGGGCTCTTCACCCTCCCTCCTCCATCCTCCTCCTCCTCCTCTATCCTCATCCTGTTCCCCCTCTCCCACTCTGCACATTGCAAAGTGCTGCGAACGCTCGGGGAGAAGCATAGTGGCCTATATTAATGTAATCCCCTGCACCTAGCACTGCCAGCTCAGCACAGTACAGCCTCCGTTACGACAATGGGAGTAATGGTGCACAGCTCTTGCGTATTAGCACCGCTCACTGTTAGCCAGGGGGACATTAACCTGTGGAACCCGACATGTACATCTTCCTCACCGTGACAGTCTGCCACAGTCTGATTTTCACAGCGTGAAGAAACCGGTTGCATCTATGCTGCTGTTCCGAGGGATTCTCTATCTCGTGGAGAAAAGTATCGGGTTCATTTATTTCTGCACAGAAAATTGCAGCTGGAAAACAGTTGCAATCAAAAAATTGATTAAACCACACATCCCTCAGGGATGTTGACATATATCAGGTTGATCATGAAGACTTTGCTCTATATTTATTTAGATCTTCAAGATATAAATTCTCTAAACCGAGGCTTAACTATCTCAAATGATGATGATGAAATGTAGAGCGTGATGATGAAATGGGAAAAACTTAAGCTTCTTGAGAAATATCAGACAAACTGAAATTCTCCAACTTTTGGTCTTTCAGACCAAACAAAGTGGAATGGGAATAATAACATTTTTAGAGCACTGGAAATGTCACAGTTTGATAGGTAAACGTTTGATAATGCAGCATTTGAAATGGTGCATTGAGAACTGAGCAACAAATGTTAAAAACATTATATCATTGTGTCATGAACCACACACAAAACACAAACCGTGCTTGAGAGGATTGGTATGGACTAGGACTGGTAAACTAATATTCGAATTTCGAATATTATTCGAATATGATAAAAATATGTATATTCGAACGTAAAAATGAATATTCGAATATTTACTATTTGCTCAGGGCAGCGCGCGCATTGATTCTCCTCCGTTGTGTCCCATGGTGCGTCCCTTACTGACCTGTAGGCTAGCTATCTGCAGTCACGTGACACAACAAGGAAGCACCCCATCCCGCTCCCTACCTCAATGAAGAGCAGGCTACACACCAGTGATCCGCCCCACTCGAAGCCCCCCGCAAAAGTTCCCTTTCGGCAATGGGTGATCTATTTTCCCAAGTCTACCAGCAGCAGACAAGAGCTGCTGCCTACGATCTGCATGGGGAGCTGGTCCAGTACGAAAGAGAGCCACAGCTGCCTCCGGACGCAGACCCTCTTCTGTGGTGGAAAAGTACAGGCAGCGCGAGATACCCGTACATCACACAGGTGGCAAAAAAATACCTCACGGTACCCGGCACATCTGTGAGATCAGAGCGCGTCTTTTCGTGATTTTTTATTTTATTTAACTTGTGAAAAATGACATTGGTAAAAAACAAAAACATTATTTTATTTAGTAGGCAACTGTCGGCATAGGCTGCTACACGCCAGTCTAATAGGCTAACTGTGAAAGGTTCTGTTCTGCAATAGTTTGTTTTGCAATTTGCACAAATGAACAGTAGTCTGTCAAATAGGCTACTTCATTGACTGTTTACAATTGGCTGCTGGCCTACTTAATGTTCATTTATGTTTTGCAGGCTAATATTCATTTCTGTAACTGTTAGCTGGGCCAATTCAACTGTTCTGGTTTAACTAGGCTATAATTAAGCTGTCTTAGTAAGAGTGTACAGTTTTGCATAAATTGCACTGAAGTTACACTAAATGTAACATGTTGAACATGATGCTTGGGTTTAGTTTGAAGACCGAAAATAAATCAGCGTTTGACTACCACTGGTCGTTTTTCTTGACATTTGGCAGTGCAACGCCCTCTGTTGGATATAACGGGGTACTGTTACAATACTGTTACAAGTCCTATTCTCCGCGGGGGGAAAATAATTAATTAATTAATTAATTAATTAAGAATATTCGAATATATTCGATATTCGGACCATTTTTTAAGACTAATATTCGAATTCAATTTCTGGGGAATGTTACCAGCCCTAGTATGGACTCATATGGTCTCATGCCGCTCGTCTTTAAATTAAGATCACATTTGCCGTCAACGTGAAACTTGTCACTCCTCTTCTCCAGCATTGCCGTATGCGCATTTATTTTCCGTGTCTTACTTAAGAGGATAAATATGTTGGAAGTGATTCTTAAGCTTTTCATTCTTTCTGCCAACTGTCATCATGTGAAACTCCGAAGGCTTTAATTAAGCTTCAGCGGCTTCCATTTATGTGCCGCAAAATAATCTTTTATAAGACGAAAACAAGTTTTCTGTCAATCTGACCCAAAAGACAAACTTACAGATTTCACACACATGGTTATTTTGGTCTAATTTATAAAATGTCATATCTTATATAGTTGCGTTTAAAAATGTGAATTGAAAAAAAGGATATGTGTTTTCATATAAACATTTTAAAGCAGCATTCATTTATACACTGCTCAAAAAAATTAAAGGAACACTTTGAAAACACGTCAGATCTCAACAGGAAAAGAAATCACGCTGGATATCTTTCCTGATATGGACTGAGTAATGTGTCAAGAATAAAAGGATGCTACATCAATAATTAAAATGAAAACGATCAACCTACAGTACAGAGGGCTCAATTCAAAGACATCCCCAAAATCAAAGCAAAGAAATGAAGTGGCAGGCTAGTCCATTTTGCCAAAATGTCTTTGTAGCAACTCATAATGGTACTCAGTAGTTTGTATGGGCTCCACGTGCTTGTATGCATGCCTGACAATGTCGAGGCATGCTCCCATTGAGATGGTGGATGGTGTCCTGGGAGATCACCCAGATCTGGACAAGGGCATCACTGAGGTCCTGGACAGTCTGAGGTGCAACCTGACCAAGAGGTGTTTTATTGGATTTAGGTCAGTCTGGCACAGGGGCCAGTCAATGGTATCAATTCCTTCATCCCCCAGGAACTGCCTGCATACTCTCGCCACATGAGACCGGGCATTGTCGTGCACCAGGAGGAACCCAGGACCCACTGCACCAACGTAGGGTCTGACAATGGGTCCAAGGATTTCATTCTAATAGCAGTCAGGGTGCCGTTGTCTAACCTGTAGAGGTCTGTGTATCCTTCCAGGGATATGCCTCCCAAGACCATCACTGACCCACCACCAAACCGGTCATGCTGAATAATGTTGCAGGCAGCGTAATGTTCTCCACAGCGTCTCCAGACCTGTTCACGTCTATCATATGTGCTCAGGTTGAACCTGCTCTCATCTGTGAAATCACTGTGGCGGATCTGCCAATTCTGGCGTTCTCCAGTCAAGCTCCATGGTGCCGGGCAGTGAGCACAGGGTCCAGTACAGGACGTCGGGCCCTCAGGCCACCCTCATTCCTCATTCTGATTGTTTGGTCAGAGACATACACACCAGTGGCCTCCTGGAGGTCCTTTGTAGGGCTCTGGCAGTGCTCATCCTGTTCCTCCTTGCACAAAGGAATAGATACTGGTCCTGCTGATGGGTTAAGGACCATATACGGCCCTGTCCAGCTCTCTAAGAGTATCTGCCTGTCTCCTGGAATCTCCTCCATTCTCTTGAAACAAACCTTCTGGCAATGGCATATATTCATGTGCCACCCTGGAGGAGTTGGACTACCTGTGCAACCGCTGTAGGGTCCAGGTACTGCACCATGCTACCAGTAGTGACACTGACCCTAGATGAATGCAAAACTAATGAGCAGTGTATTTTGGTCATTTAGAGTGGCTGTGAACACAACACTAACAGCATGAGCAACCCCTTATTAAGTTTATGCTAAAAAATATTGGCAATCTTTTATCCATTTAAACATCCAGCAGACATGGAACAATATTGGTATTCATTCTGAGTCCTGCCTCTGTTCACCCAATAAATTAAAGTCCAATATTAAGTCTCCTTTTAGCTCTGATTTTGGTCTCCACCAACTCCCGAGGGTCAAAGTAGCTTTGTAAGCTGGTCAATTCTTCACTGTGTTCACTCTCTAATAACATTAACAGCTAAGTCTCAGTTTGTTTCAGAAGAGCTGTTTCTTTCACTGAAAGCAGAGAGACTGAATCTGAACTTTTGAAGAAGTTCTTATTCAGAAGTTGCAGCCTGGGAAAGAAAAAGTTGGGTGATAATTCTCTATAAGTTTGTCATTATATATGACATTACTGTACACAGTCATTAATACTTAAAACATATTTTAAAACCTTACACAGTTTCCTGCTTCGATCAAATGAATAAAACATTTCTTACGTTTGTGTGCAGGTGAAGAATTCATTTGAAGACTTATAATCCCCACAAGCGATGTCACGATTAAATAAAACATTTAATTCTAACGGATCTTTCATTATGCAGCGGTGTGCAATTTTCAAAGACCGGGAGTCACCATGGGAAATTTCAGTTGCCAATAAAATCGAGTTTGTGACAAAGTAAGAAGGAATACAATAAATGTCAAGATCCTTAATGTCAGTTTTGTGCCCAAACGATCTGTGTGTCATATTACTGATGACGAAAAAAACCCGTCTGTGCTTTGACAAAAAGGTTAAGTTTTAAGCAAAATGACATTTTGCCTTTTCTGCCGATTATACATTCATTCCGTCCAATTCTTCTATCAATATTTCATTCCATTATTCCTTTGAGCAAACAGAAAAGAAGAGGCTCGATATAAACAGATTGTTTATGTACATCAGCAACAGGTGCTACCTGCATGCATCAACTATCTGCAGATGTCGATTCATGTAGTGATTGGTAAAAGCTTGTGACGTGACCGAGGCCTCATTCCGAACACGCGATAATCAAAGACCAAGAAGCTGAATAAGAAGGAAGAAACCCAGCTGAGAGAGCTGCGGGCCAGCCAACATTTCCACCTCTGGGAAAGCTCACAACCTCCACTATCCTCATGCTCATTATACATCCTGTCCTACTATTGGATCTCATCATTTTCTATAATTGCCCCCATTGGTCGGACTCCTTTCCAGGCCTATTCTGTCCCATTCTGCTGTAGGAAATTAAGGCATTCCTCTAGCGACCCTGACCTGTCCCAGGCCTTGTCGTTTGACTGACAGCCCATTAGCGAGCCATTGATTGGTTGAATCTTGGAATGTGTGAGCCAACCTAATTAGAAGCGAGTCCCTCCTCTCTGAATGTCAATTGAGACCCTCGGAGGGAACAAAACTGCAGGCAAATTGAGGTCTCTCTGATTCTCTGGAAGGAAACTTGTTTTGACTTCAAAAAGATCAGCGTGGTTTACAGTACGGCGCCTCGGAAACAACAAGTGCGGCAGACAAACACCGCACACGCCGTCTTGGAGAACATTATATGGTACAACCCTGAATCATATGCGCACATTAATAAGATGTCCGGGCATGCAACTATGCAAATACATACTCTCTTGGGTATCGAGTCTATATTCCTTCTTTCATACAGATATATTCAGATTGCCAGAGGTCCTGATTAACACTTCACCTCTGTCACCTGCACAAACCCGCAATGTCTCGTGGGGAGGTGATAGAGCGGACACACACTTTTTGTATGCATGCACTCACAGTCCACACAGATGCTCACTTTGGACGTGTGTTCTTACATGCACGCTAAGACTCACACCGGCTCCTCGAGCTGGGAAATTGTGCATGCATTTTCTTTTTCCTTTTTTCGTCTTGGATCTGGTTTTGCCCACAGCACGTTTGGAGACTATTTGGGCTTAATCAATGCAGCTCTCCCACCACAGATGGTCCTTGACTGAAACTATACTACTATCCTACCATTAGTCATCTCGGCCTTCTCCTCGTTATTCATGCAACAACAACAATGCATTCCTCCCCGAAAACTTACCTTGACAGTTTGGGTTTTAATGGGTTTGTGAATTCAATCATGAAAACGTAGCCACTTGTGTGGTCACAGCAGAGAAAAAGATGATTTTTGTATTTTATTTTATTTTTTTGTACTGCGGGTGGGATGCTAATGAGACGTGTTGTTGATGATGCTCTGTCATGAGAAATTGCTGCCAGTGAGGATGACAATACATCAGACCGGTTTAGGGTTGAGTGATATTAGCGTGACAATAGCGAGGACGACATGTCAGACACGAAAACATCAGCCTCATTTGTACCGCTGATATTAAGGATTCCTTTTGTGTATAGCAGCTCTTTTTGTACACAGCTCTACATCTGAATGTTTCCTTGCTCGGGTTTCTAAGAATCCAAGGTCTTTTTAAGGACGCCAACTTAACTTGATTTGCTGATCAGCAGCAGCAGCAGCGGTTCTCTGCGGCAACACAAGATCAGAGAGAGAGAGCTGATCTGGAGGCAACACCAGTCAGTGCAAACGTACACTGTGTAAACGTCGTACCATTCGCAAGTGACACATCGTACATCATTGACGCCCAATTAAAAAATACATAAACTTTAAGATGCAACATCGTCTGACTCTTCTCTTAATATTTCATCGTTGTATTCAAATGTTTAAAAGCTTCTTGTGTGAAATAATTCACCACTGGAGAGCGTTTCTTTGGCATAATTGTCAGCAGAGAGCTTCAACGTCCTATTGTCCAAAAGTGTGAAATGAATTCTATGCAAGCAATTCGATCCCGTAAGTGTAATAAAAGCAACAAATTAGGTGAATGTCTGAAATGCTTTTAATCGCTTGATACCTCGGTTGATCCGTATAATTTTTGAGAAGGGTCCAACTGTGGATTGAGTGCGATCCCACGCTGCTCAAAACAATACAGCTCTTTTCATTTTTAAGAACATACCGCTCATATATTTATGTCTTCTGTATTTTTTTTTATACTTCATTATATTTTTGTACTTAATGTCTGTTTGTTTGTTTATTTGCACCAAAACGCCAAAGGGGGAAATTCCTCGTATGTGGGAAAAAAACTACTCTGCAATAAATCCGTTTCTCGTTCGGACTTGTTTTACCTCAGCACTCCACCGAAACAAACCCTTTAGAACACAAACGTGAGGTGATAAATAAGCAACAGGGTTGCTGAATCTTCACTTATATTAGATCTACAAGGACTCATTTAAAAAGTCGGCTCCAACTTTTGGAAAACGAGAGCAAAACAGCACTGCAGGTGTTTCGGTAACGAATATATATTGTTATAATGAATTTCGACTTTCGGCTGAATTCATCTGTGGTTTGCCATTGACGTGTGGCTGTTACAGTGACTGTAACACAAACGGAGCTCTTGCTATTAATGTTCAATATATATGTGTATGATTACTCTCTTCACTTTATTCATGTTGCTGCTTTATGTTGGAGAAAATATAGATTAGCAGAACATCTAGCATCTTATGAAGGGATATGGTACTTAATATACAGGTGACTTGGTTGAATATGTAACGCATGAATATCTAATATATTCTAAGCAAGGAAAAAAACTTAATGAGAGGTGAATGAGTCTTGCTGGGCACAGTTTAACTTGCATTAATGCCTTGATATTAAAATCAAACGGGCGTGTATTTAAAACTGATTTGAAGTCAAACTCTTTTAGGAGGGACGGGTACGTGCTCTGTTCCTGTTTTCGACAGCTGCTGCCGACAGCTGCCGTCACTACGAGCAGATAATTCGCTTAAAACACGCCGGTCATATAATATATTTTAATATATATATATAATTTAATCCTTTTCATATAATTAAATTTTGCAGCCCTCCTGGAAGAAAAACGCAATACATGCTGCAAACATCAGGAGGGTGAAAAACATTGCAGTAGGTTTATCGGATGAGTTAGCCAAGTCTCCAAATCAAGTTTTATGGACAGTGATCATATTGAGTTGCAGGCAGGGGAAGGGAGGGGGCGTGACGTTGATGCTTGACTCACATCACATCTGCACCAACAGTTGTTTAGATATTTCACTCTAAACCACAAATGTCAACATCATGCTGCGACTAGAAGGAAACTGAGCAGGTTACATCATCTGGGAATTACCTCATGTTGACTTGCCTGTGGCACTCGAGGACAACTTGGGGAGGAATCATTAAAGTATTAGTCTTCATCCTCCGGGGCGCTATAAGTGTTGAAGTGATGAAATTTCATGACATTCCTTCAAATTACATATTCCAGTCTGGACCAAAGTGGTGGTCCGAGCTACCAGCAGGCCAACATTGCACACAATCTCGAAGGACAATTTAGCCTCTGGGCGCAACAGCCTAGTGTTTCTGGAGCGTGGCCAGCGGATATTTGGAAAAACAGATACATGCTCTAAGATTTTCCACCTGTTCGATTAGAAACTTGATATGCAAGAATAAGAAAGATAAACAGATCTGCACATATCTTTTGAAAAAGCTATTAAAAAACTAAATTGTTGTCAGGTAATAGCTGACTGCGCTTCAGTCAACACGCTCTGCCTCTTTTTGCTCTCACATGGACGGTTCAAACTAAATCCCACTCAAACGTGACTGGTCAATGCTCCCTGCACTGTAACCGAGAAGTCCCTCGCCTACAGATTTGCATTCATATGCAGATATCTGTTTGCAGAGATTAGACGTTGTGTTACGCCTTCAAAATAAATGATAATAACAATCACAGTAAAAGAATCTCATAGCACAGAATGTGAGAAACATATCAGCAGTGTGCCACATGAGCTGAGTCCACATGAGCAGTGGCTGCAAAACAAATCAAAGAAATCTTGGCATGCATTGAAACATACAGGCGCACATGAAACCCATGAGACACACGCGCACGTACTCTCACACAAAGTCGCACGCATGCACGCAGGGTGCTGCTGTTGCTTTCAGATAAGTCTCTCTCCATAGGCCAGTGTCTTTGTACATCAGGGGGGGAGCAGAGGGTGAAAGGAACCGAGAGGAATGAACTCATGTCGTTAATTTGTTTCAACTTTAAAAGACACTAACGCACGCCAACTCCAAATCATCCCCGAACATTCCCACCTCTCCTCACTTTGTGTACCGTCGCCTGCTCCCTACAACCCTTTCCAGCTTTGCTCCCCGTGATTGTCTTTCTTCTTTTCTTCCCTTCCTCCATTCACTGTCCTTCCTTTCCCATCTCCAAGCGTGCATTGTGCTAAAAGGTGATATTAGTGCCTTTAGTGCTGTGCCAGGAATACTAAGTCTCAGCTCCCTGGCATTTCAGCAGCCAGCCTCTCTGCTACCTGGGTTTGTACTGCCAGATTACTTAGGATTACATTTACACACACACGCACGCGGGTGCACATACACAATAAGACACACACACATGCAAAGACAGACTATTCCCCATCACAGCAGAGCACTCACCCTTACTCAAATTGGCAGTTGTTGTTGGCTCACCCCTCAGCTGAACCACTATGTTCTCCAGCAGTCTTTTAGCGGTGTAATTACAGTTTTTGGTTCAGGAATGACTCATTGATGTGGTTTAATGGTGTGGGTTGTATGTTTGCGGGGGGCGGGGGCTGAACAACAAATTTGCTGTCTACCTCAAAGAGACGTAGAAAAATATGAAAGGAAAAAAGATCAGAGGGAAAGAAGGGATGAAGGTAAACGCAGGGCAGGAGATGGGTGGAGCCGGGCAGATCGAGGGGAAAAAAAAAAAAAAGGAGACGGAGGGAGGAAGGATGCACGCAGATTTAAAATGCAAGGACAGTACAGGGCAGACGGGAGGAGGCGAGGAGAAAATGGAGGGCAGGAGGTGATGAGTGGACAGAAAAGGGGGATCTGACTCAGTGAAAGAGATACACGACTCCCGCTAGCAGAGATGAAGGGCTACTTTAATTGGGTTTCTGATGCCTGCTTAATCCTATTCTCCATATTAATCCCATACAATGTACATAATCAAAACAAATACACCCATGAGGGGGGAGAAGCTGTTAATAGGAAACAGTAATACAGATAGAGTGTGCATGTGGGACACCTGTACGCAACCTTCAGGGACAAACTAAGGGCATGTCCCAGTCATCGCTCTCCCTGGGCTCCAAAGGAATCGGAGGAAGGGAGGGGGTCGGTTGGAGCGGCTGTGCAATCACACTCGAAACCTTTTAATAAGCATTCCCCTCCTGGTGCTGCTGAAATGTAATTGCGCAATCATTCTATTCTTGAGCGCCGTTGATATCCATGCAGAGGAGGCAACAAGTGGAAACGAGTCACCTTGCCCAAAAAATAAATAAAATAACATCTCGGTTTCTGTTTACCGCTGAGAGAAATCCATTCCCAGAGCTCCCAATGCTTCAATTCGTCATGCAGCCACTTACCAGCCTCTAGAGCTATGTCTGTACTTAACAATGCATAGAATTCATTTCACACTTTAATTTTTTTTTGTCACTCTCATGGTGGATTTGATTTGGGTTGTTTTCTCTGTACTGTAAGCCTTACCCCCCTATCGGAGTGATTTTATTCATTATATTATTTTTCAGTGTGGTGTATACATTTTAGTGGTATCTATTTACTGGAAGAAAAAAAAAAATGCGTGGGTGCAATTTCAATTTGACCAAACCAGTCTGAGAGGTAATGTGTTAGTATACTATTTAAAAAAAATCCCCCAAAAAATAAGCAACCGGCAGGGAAGCTCGCCCCTGAGAGTAGTTTTGTTGTAAATATTTACAGATTTTACAATCTACATAATGAATGCTCTCTAACCCAGAGCATTGTTTCTATTGATTTCTCATTTCCACTGAATAAAATAAACTGTTTAGGAAGCCAGGTTAATTAAAATGCGTTAGTGTTGTTTAATTTTTAACGGGTGAGACATAAAAACAAATAAAATAGACAAACAATAGTTCAGCTCTGCTGCCAGCTCCGTGTGCTAATGAGAGGTGTAACGAGAGGCTAAATTCGCAAACGTATTTTCATCCGGTTGCAATTTGTAGTTGTGCGTTTTTAGGCGTTCCTCTGAGCAGACAGGCCGGGAGCTTTATCAGGGCATGGATTGATTTCTTGTCCTTTCATGGAAACATGATATAATCAATAATCAATCCGATGACATACGATAGGAAACCACTTCCCCTGTGTCCTGTCGGAGCTGAGACCTTTTCTCACAGTTTTTATATATCGACCTTGTCTCGTTGTCAAAACACATAGATGACATAAGCAGCGTATTTAGTTCCCTGGGCTCCTTCACATGTGGGTGGCAGTCTTCTTGCATCTTCCATCTAATGATGTAAGACGTGACATCTGCAGTATGATGATATTAGACCTGGGGAATATCTATTGGTTATTATACTAACTGTGGATATGTCTTGAGTCAAACTTGCTGTTGCAGTCCTAGTTAAGATCAATAAATGTGTTTGGGTTCTTGTGTTTGTATTTATTTCCCTCTGTGTGTTAGTGATGCACAGACAGGTTGTTGTTCTCAATGAACAGGATGAAGTGGTGGCCACTGGTCCTTTCTTTGGTGTGTCACAAGATCACCTGTCAAAACCCTTGTGGTAACGTGTTTCAATATATATTTTATGTGTGTAGGAATATTTATTTATTTATTTGCTCTACAGGGAAGTCATCAAAGGGTGTATGTAATATGTAAACAGCCTTTTGGATACTGGAAACGTCGACGACACTATCGAGTAAACACTTTAATTCTTTATCCAGTTTTGATAACTACTGGGGATTTTTTATGTTTTTTTTAAACATATGCTATGCTTGTGTGTGTTTGTTTATGCATAATTTAAAATAGTCTGTCACCGGATGTGTACATGAGAGTAGAAACCAGAGCAATAAGAAGAATTTGAAAGCTGAGGTTGAAAGTTAAGGGTAAAGTTTGGTAATATATTCATAATTTTCTTCTCTTTTTCCGCCAGAGCCATGCGGGAACCTAGAACAAATACTAGAGGAAACAGTGGCGACTGACACTACACTACTATTTTGCATGTAGGGAGGGGCGGCGCTGCCTGTTGTGACATCAGCTGCACACCACTGTGTTCTCAGATGAAATCATTTTCACAGGAACTCAGCAACACGAAAAGCTTGGCTATGTAATGATTCTCTTTCCTAATTTAGCTGTTTATCTGTATTTACAGTAGTCTTGCATCTATATTTTATTTTCACGTGTGTCACTAAAGTCTGTAGGATCCTGTGACACTAAGCCACATAATCTACTGCACTTAAAGTGATGCATAATCATTCTGTTTACAATGTTATTGACACATAGTCAAAAGAATCTCTCGGTTTTCTGTTTCTCAGATGGTGTGACATCAGATAAAATACGTTTATATAATAATGCAACGCCAAATATGATCACATGCTATGAAATTAAACTGTCCAAGCATTCGATTTATTTATGTTTTCTGGTCTTTGTGGTTTTGAATTTCACATCTTACTGTAGCTATAGGAAATCGCATCAGCTGCCCGGTGCATTCCGATGAACCAGACTTGACCCAGTAGTCAACAAACTTCACAGCATAAACAGCGAATTCTGAAACATATTTTGTACTCCGTCCCGCCCAACTTCAACAGGTACCTGAGGGGGAGAGTGTGTGAAGCTCCATGCAAGTTTAATGCTGCCGGTTTCTGCATCAGAACAAAGCCCACGGTGTTGCTTTTCATCTCTCCCCTATATAGAGCGAGCAGAGCATGAGGAGATGGAGGACAGGTAAGAAAACACCTTTTGCCCAACTGTATCAGATTTGTCAGTAATCTGCAAGGGTATCACCCGGGTCACCTAACAGGCTGTGAAATGACTTGTTGATCCTATATGTGTGTGTGTGTGGAAGACAGGGAGAAGCAGTGATATCTCTATCTACAGGAAACCTTTTAATGTCAGACCTCACAGTGAAACGGCCCTGCAGCATCACCCCATGCCAAAGCCGCAGAGAGCGAGGTAGAAAGACAAGCAGAGGCAGAAACAAAAAAAAGAAGGAGATGGACATTCGAAGCATCCAAGGTGTCTAACAAACAAGGAATTATCCCCCAAAAAGAAAAGAGCGTGGGGACCCTGAGAACCACAAACTACTGGCCCGATTTCACCTGAGTTGACACAGAGATTTACTGAATGTTCTGCTCTAACGATGGCAAATTAGATCAGGGAGAAAAAAGAGAGAAGTGAGTGCAGGATGGATGAAGGGAGGACTGAGTGCTGTCTCTTGCATGAAGCCAAATTAGCATGCACAGTAGATCTCTTTTATGGCGTTGGCGCTGTCCGCGGTGCTGAAAAGATGTGGTTACACAACGGATAATGTTCTACTTGGACGGCAGGGGAAAGGGAAAGTGGGGATAAATCTCGAAAGGGGAAAATGAAGATTTCAGCAAGCTATTAGCTTTGTGTTGGCCAAAACCCGGCTGGGACTGGGTAGTCAGAGCCGCAAAAAGGTTGTTTAAAAAAAAGAAAAAAAAAAGAAAAAGTGAAACCATTACCTCAGAAAACAAATGACCACCATTTGTAACAGGATTCAATTTCACAAAAGCATCAAATCTCCTCTCTCTTAATAAAACACTTAGGGCAGTGTGATACTCTAAGTGTGTGTGTGTGTGTGTGTGTGTGTGTGTGTGTGTGTGTGTGTGTGTGTGTGTGTGTGTGTGTGTGTGTGTGTGTGTGTGTGTGTGTGTGTGTGTGTGTGTGTGTGTCTCTGTTTAGAGATATTCTGTGCAAGTTTTGAGCTTTATCCTTCACTGAAATGCACATCCACAAAGTGCAAATGAATATTTTTATATGCAATTGTTTATCTTTCAACAACACAATCATAAAATAATAATCACTTTGCATGCTCTTGTAGTTTGAATTCTGAATAAATAAAAAAAACAATAAGTGCAAATTCTCTCTGGGATCCAAAGAAGCGGAAGGAAATGTTACCCGACGAGTTTTCATTAAAATTCAACAAGAGGCAGGCTCCGTGAGAGGTTAGATTATTGGCCGGCAGGCGCATGGACACACACACACACACACACACACACACATACACACACACTTCACAGCTGGTGTGCCTTCCTCCAGCAGAGACTGACAGAAGCGGGGCGACCGCTCTAAGCTGCGAGCGCTCATCTCTCCTCTCCTCTGCTCTGCTCTCCACCAGCGCGTCTTTTTACTGTTGACATGATACAAACTTTGAAGAGGTGAAAGGCAAACACGTCAAACCGCCGACAGATCACCGTCGACAACGCGCGTCAAGAAAGGGGAAGGAAAAAAAAAAAGAACCAGCAAGTCCGAGAAAAGCGGTGGAGCCGGGAGAAAGAGGGAGCTATGCCATCTCCCGTTGAGCAGAGCCCAGTCCTCCTCTGTTGTGTGTCGGAGCTGCAGCATGGTGTCTCTCTCTGGACTCTGGACCTACTGCCTCGCCCCCGGGAGACCTCATCTCCTTTTCCTCTCTGCCCGACCGCTCCTGCTGCTTCTTTTATTAGCGGTCTCCTGCTCCCCGGAGTCCTGCTTCCCGCACCCACAGCCTTGCCACATCCTCGCCCGGATAGGACACACCGTGCGCCTCGGTGCGCTCTTGCCGACCCGTCAGCCGGCACGGATACAAAACGCGCTCAACCGCGCCCTGGCTAGCCTCCGGCACCAGACTGGTGGAGGTGCAGACTCTTCCACGACGACCTCCCAGACACCCCCTCTGCTGCCCTATAACCTGAGCCTGGAGATGGTGGCTCGATCTCCCGCGGGAGGCGACCCGGAGTCGTTGTCCCGTAGCGCCTGCCAGGACCTGGTGGTCAGAGGGGTGTCTGCTGTGCTTGCCTTCCCCCGCTCCAGGGAGGAGCTGATCCAGGTGGAGTTCCTTTCGTCTTTTCTGGAAATCCCCTTCATCTCCATCCTGGAGGACACAGAACCTCTTGTCACCAAGGTATGGGTGGATAATGTGTGTGTGTGTGTGTGTGTGGCTTCCTGCTGTCTCTATGCACCTGTAGCAGTCATCTTTAAAGCAACAGATAAACATAAAACACTGAAGGTTATTGGGTGCATTTCATTGCTTTTCCGCACCTTGCTCTTCAATACGCAGCATCCTACGGCCAAACATATTTTCATTTGGACCTTTTATCAGAGAGGTGACACACAGATAAACCGCTGACTGACCCATGAGCCTGTGGCAAGGATTTAGATGTCTGGGCTGGAGAAAAAAAAAAAAAACTCTTCTCACCTGGCACATCTTAAGCCTGTCTTCAGGCAAAGGAATCGTGTAAGGAGAGCTGATTGTAGCAGGAATAAAAAGAGCATTTATTCTTCTACCCAATCTGGAGAATGACTAATAACAGTATTCAGAAGAGAAACATATATTATGGCTGATTTGAATTGTAGATTAAAAGAGCCATTTAGGGTCCCGGATTATTAACTTGTGCCACTAAATGTTTTCTTCCAGCAATGTCTGATGTCCAGATTTATCTCAGCTGGTGTGACGCTGCAGGCCCCCTTAACATACATGTTTAATAGCTCTGCCTCGGTATTGGACTGAACCCCTCGAGCCCTCCAGCAGCAGAGGTTTAAAGTGAAATGTTTTTCTCTTTAAGCTGCCTTCTTGTCTCTGTGTGTGTGTTAACAGAGTCTGACTGAATGGCGTTGACTGTCTGTGTTTGTTTGTGTGTGCTCCCCATTGGGTGTGTGTGTATGTGTGCATGTATGATTGAAGATGGCTGTGTTTTGGCACCCTTCACAGTGAATCATTCAAACAGTTGAGAAAACTGGTGACGGATGCTGTGGAGAGGTGTGGCTCTGCAAGATGGTGCCGTTTGTGCGTGCGTGTTGGTCAAATGTGTGTACACATTTGCAGGTAATCAACGCGTGTGTGTGTGTGTGTGTGTGTGTGTGTGTGTGTGTGTGTGTGTGTGTGTGTGTGTGTGTGTGTGTGTGTGTGTGTGTGTGTGTGTGTCTGTGTGTGTGTGTGTGTGTGTCTGTGTGTGTGTAAAGTTAGTATTCCCAGCAGCAATCAAGCTGCTTGCCAGTCCGTAAATCCAACTCTAGTCATACCAACCTCTATCCAACTGAACAGTCAACTGCATCTCTCTCACACACACACAAACGAGGCACGTGCACATAAAGAGGACTTTCTACTTCCACACAGGTTCAGCTGAGACACACACACACACACACACACACACACACACACACACACACACACACACACACACACAGACTGAACTGAGAGTCGGCATTAGGGAGACAGGGAAGAGCGTGAGAGAGGGGGGAGATCTATAGCTTGAGTCTGAAACCTTTGTCCTGTCGCATCTCTTTGTCAACAATGGATTGCTTATTCGATTTCAATGAAGCTTGCATGAATGAGAAGTCACACCACTTGACGGATGTGTCGGCTACGCGAGGAGATAAGCAGGAGAGAGTGCAGGCTGGGAGAGGAGAGGAGAGGAGAGGAGAGGAGGGTTTTTGAGCTGTGGGAGGCCTTTCAGTTCCACAGAACTGTGCCAAGCAGTCGGTGGGCAAAAGAGAAACAACCATCACTCTCTTTCTCTCTGCCTGTCTCTCTCTCTCTGCCTCAGCCTTTCTGTATTTTTAGCAATAATGTCAAGTAGCATTCTCACATAAATGAAGCTTTTGTCTTATATGCTACACAAAAGTGCTCTAGCCGAATAATAAATTCATGAAATTGAAATTTTCTTGGTTCCCAGACGGTGTTTCAGGTGGTTTTGTTTGTAAGCAGCAGAAGAAAATTCTGTGTGGCTACAATACGGAGCAGAAATTTAAAGGTTTTGGGAGCAGGGACTTCGAATTAATTAGCAGTTAAATATGGTTAAAGGTGTCACTGCACTGAGTACACTGTGTGACCAAGGAGGAGTGACCTTTAGTGGAATGAAGCGCAGTAAAATCAGCCGTTTGGAGCCAACAATTCTAATAAAATCTAATAGAAACTTGCAGAGGACCTTGCATTAAAGCAAAACATCAAGACTGCTTCATTTCTCTTCTTGTAACGGCGCGTGTCGTCGCTTGATTGAATCAATCGATCGGACGGAAAATTAATTGACAAAGAAAACAAGGTTTCCATCTTCTCATATTTATGAATGTTTGCTGCTTTGATCAATTTTTATGTAATCATAGACGTAATATGTTTCCGATTTGAGGATATTCCTTCTAAAGTCAACATTTCACTAAAGAAACACTGAATCTCTTTATTTATTTATTTTTAAAGATTATTTTTTTGCCTCTAGAAGATAGACAGGAAGCAGAGAGAGGGGGAGTGACACGCAGTAAATTAGCCGTCCGATGCGGGATTCGAGCCAGGGCCAGCTGCAGCGAGGACTACAGCCTCCACACACGGGGCGGCGGCTTAACCCACTACGCTACCGACCACCCCCTGAATCTTTGTGTAGTATTAGTATCATGTTCACTATATGGCCAGTGAAGGACTGTAACACACTCGAGGGTGCACCTCTATACACAGGAAGCAATGTGAGGAATAAAAGGAGGCTGGGAGGAGGTGGCTCAGGTACTTAAACACACACAGAGAGGGCAGCGAGAGCTGGATGGGTCAACGGGGGAGGCAAATTGCACCTTGTACGAACAGGAAACTGCTCCGGTTTCTTTGTCAAGAGCAAAATACACAAACAGCAGATAGATTTCTTTAATTAAAAACACTATTTACATTTTAGTATCACTGGGAGGAGGAGTGCTCCTGAGGCGCGGAAGGCGGGCTAGAGAAATGCAGAGACAAAACAAAGGCCTTTGCCAAAAAGGAGAAAAAAATATGTGCCGGATCCATCACAGATCGATCCAAAAAAATGTCTGTGTCTGAAAGGAGAGCTTCTTCCCCTGAGTTTTTGTGAAATTGTGTAGATTTTTCTGCAGGCTACTGGGAGTTGAGCCCACGTTTTTTCTTTTCTGGTGAACAGATCTGTTCCCTGGACATCAGACAGAGGTAGACACACACACACACACACACACACACACACACACACACACACACACACACACACACACACACACACACACACACACACACACAGCAAGCAATAAAGAGCGACACTTGCTACGCTTTCCCCTCTAACTGTCGAGTCAATTTTACACAAATTTTTACACCACAAAGAAAATAAAACGTGACTTATCGGGCGTGGTGTCACATCGCAGGCTAAACAGACTCGCTCAAGGTCAAAGAACACGTCCATGAAATTCTTTCAAAAATTAATTACTATCGGCACAGTGTGTTTTCTTCTTTACTGCAGGCTAATTTAATATTTCAAATTTCATCTGAAGACAAAAACAAAGAATTAAACTTGGCACAGACGCGACGGGGCGTCACGTGGTGTGCGTGACATTTCTCGGAGGTTGTGATAATAGATTCCTTCCTAAAACCACTGTTGAATCATAATCATTGTATTTGACGGGTAAACTTCTCCCATAAGTTCTCTGAGTGTCAAAGTATTCCTGCGTTGCAACAACGAGAGAATTCCAGAGAGACGGAAAAGGACAGACATGAAGAAGAGCAGACAGACATGAAGAAGAGCAGACAGACATGAAGACAGACATGACGAAGAGCAGACAGACAGACATGAAGAAGAGCAGACAGACAGACAGACAGACAGACAGACAGACAGACAGACAGACAGACAGACAGACAGACAGACAGACAAGGTGATGAAGAAGAACGGACGGACAGACAGGGTGATGAAGAAGGACAGACAGACAGACAGACAGACAGACAGACAGACAGACAGACAGACAGACAGACAGGGTGATGAAGACAGACAGACAGACAGGGTGATGAAGACAGACAGACAGACAGACGGGACAGATAGACAGACAGGGATGAAGAAGAGCGGACAGACAGACAGACAGGACAGACAGACAGACAGACAGACAGACAGGGATGAAGAAGAGCAGACAGACAGACAGACAGACAGGGATGAAGAAGAGCAGACAGACAGACAGACAGACAGACAGACAGACAGACAGACAAGGCAGACAGACAGACAGACAGACAGACAGACAGACAGACAGACAGACAGACAGACAGACAGACAGACAGACAGGGATGAAGAAGAGCAGACGGACAGACAGACAGACAGACAGACAGACAGACAGGGATGAAGAAGAGCAGACGGACAGACAGACAGACAGACAGACAGACAGACAGGGATGAAGAAGAGCAGACGGACAGACAGACAGACAGACAGACAGGGATGAAGAAGAGCAGACAGACAGACGGACGGACAGACAGACAGACAGACGGACAGACAGACAGACAGACAGGGATGAAGAAGAGCAGGCAGACAGACAGACAGACAGACAGGGATGAAGAAGAGCAGACAGACAGACAGACGGGACAGACAGACGGGATGAAGAAGAGCAGACAGACAGACAGACAGGGTGATGAAGAAGAGCAGACAGACAGAGGTCGGTTGTCCATCTGCGTCCTCCTCTCTCTGCTTAGTCAGACGGAGAGCTGTGGGACTCGGCGATGCGTCTCTGCAACGGAAGTGCTTATTCCTTCCTACTTAAGCTAATTAGAACCACTGTGTGACCCCTTAACTGTAAATCTCTCCTGTCCATCTATGGCAGAGAGGATGAGGGGAGGAGAAAGGAAGAGGAAGGGACAGAGGGAAGGAAGGAGGGAGGAGTGGGGGGACGAAAAAGCAAATGGGCTTCTAAGTCCCATCAGGGCCATAATGGGCATTTGGGCAGGTGATTTGTTCATCAGTAGCTTTTCATGGAATTAGGGTCAGAAATTAAAATTGAGGAGATTTGAGTGAAGGAATTCAAAAAATAACCTTAATTAACCCACCAAAAAATGAATGAGCTGCTTCTCATAATTGGTAAGTACGTGTGTGTGTGTGTGTGTGTGTGTGTGTGTGTGTGTGTGTGTGTGTGTGTGTGTGTGTGTGTGTGTGTGTGTGTGTGTGTGTGTGTGTGTGTGTGTGTGTGTGTGTGTGTGTGTGTGTGTGTGTGTGTGTGTGTGTGTGTGTGTGTGTGTGTGTGTGTGTGATAGTAGCCCAATCGTTACAGAATGAAATAATTTGGTTGCGCAATTGCCAGCAGACTTAATTGAAAAAGAACATCTTTGCTATCGCGGGTTCATTTTAAACGGGGGCGGCCCCTTTTTTTTTCTAAAACACGGCCTTACAAAAACAATTCTCGATCCGCTGATAACATCGGAGGAATTATTCCGTGGATCACAATTTTCTATTTCCCGGAAATGTATTAGCAAAGGAGCGCTGAAGGAAATGGCTTTGCTGATTCCTGAATGTGATTAGGTGAGGAGGGGGGGTGTGAATTCATTATTTGTCACACTTGTGTTCCCGCAGCTCAGTTACCGTCACTATTACCCACAGTTGCATTAATTATTTTTGAAATACACCTTGAAGTTCTTTCATTAAGCACAACGCGCAGGACTTTATTTCACACAGAGTCTAATTCTGAATATCATTTATGTTTTTTTTTTCTATCTCTCTCTCTTCAGGTAGCTCAATTATTTCCACATTAAAAGTTCGCTTTTATTCTAAAAAATTACCCACAAAAAGAGAAGAGCATGCTTCAGTCTAGTTTCCGCCTTAATTCTTTAACGTACAAAGGCGTATTTGCTTGGATCCTGTTGCTTCAACCTCTTGCACTTGTTAATGTGCTGTATTCAGCTGTGTGCATTAGTCTACACTGCAGATGTTGATGCCATTATCCCTTTCTCTAAAACATAATATCTACAAATCCAGTCGTCCATGTGGTTTGTTATTAATGAGGTTTTTACTGTTTATGATTTGGAGTAACCTTTATCGGTCTTGGGCGAGAATTACTTTCTCCCTCCGCAATCTATCCATCCTGCATTCTTTCATTAAGTCACTTCTTCTTCTTCTTTTTTTTTTTTAATGACGTACCTCATTCTGCTCAGTAAAATAAAGATTAGTACAGTAAAAAAAAAAAAAAAACCCAATTTGCGACTTTGAATGAAATTACATTTTAATCCGGGGACCCTGCTGAATAAGACGCATTGTGGCTCTGAGCTAGTCCTGCTCTCCGAGGACACACACTGCACACACACACACACACACACACACACACACGCTCGTCCGTGCATGCACATATGCAGTGAAGCACGTGCGCACGCCCCCACACAAATGTATAGCTACGATTCACACACACACATATACACATACAGTGTCTGTTCTGTGCTCACTAAAGGTTATTAAGCCTAATGAGGCTTTACAGGGCCATGCTGCCTTTAGTGTTTTCTTTGAGATGATGAGGGGATTTGTGCCCTGACCACAGTGGAATAAACGACTGGAAAGAGAAGTGGGACAAAACTTGTGCCGAGCCGGAGCCGTAGGCAAAACTGACAGTTTGAGACAAGTAGGGCACTTAATGCAAACAGCTCAAAGCTTTTTTTCTTTATTAGTGTTATGATGACAGTTCAGAGCGGTCTTGACTGAGCCAGATTAATTGAGCAGAGCAGAGACAGCAGAGTATGTATTACCAAAAGGACTGTGGGCCCCGTTACAGCTGCTCAGTATGGCATTTGAGTTAGTGTTCCAATGTTTGGCTTGTGTTTTCGCCTCTGGTAAAAACAAATGTTTCCACGCCAGCACCATATTTCTCTTCCAAGGGCTGAATAAAAATAAATAAATAAAGCAGACAAGTGATGGATAGAGACAAAATGGAAAAGATAGGCCGCGTGCGTCAGGGAGAGGGGGGCAGATGCTGGTTGTCATTATGTAGAGTTAATCGAGGGATTTGGGGAGCTATGTAGGGATCACGGAAGAATGAAGGAATCAATTGCTTTGGAATACCGAAGAGGGGATCATTGGAGGGAAACCGGAGCAGTCAGGTGGTCGGGAATGAGCTGTCCAGCAAATCAGTTGCGGAGTGAGGGAAGGGGGGGGTGGAGAAAGAAATGAAGGAGTAGGAAACGATGGAAGGAGGAAGAGAATAGGGAAGGAGGGATCTGGAAGTAAAGAATACATGGGGATAAAGGAAAGGAAAGGAAGAAGCGAGGGGCAACCAAAGACAGGTGATATGGAACAAGGATAATACAAAGGAGTAGGGGTCAAAGAAGGAAAGGATAGGACGAGGTCAGGAATGAGAAAGAGAGAGAAATAGGCATGAGGAAGGAAGTAATGGATCAGTTATGGAGCATGAGACGAAAAGGACGAATTAGATAAGGAATTAGTGAAGTGGTGATGAAATGAGAAAAGGGGAAATGAGAAGGGAGAGGTGATGCGATGAGGGGAAGAGGGAACATAAAGACCTGGCTCAAGGAAGAAATGGGCAATGAAAAAGAAATGAGGGAACGAGAAAGGGGAGAAAAAAGTCATGAATCGGACGTGGGACGAGTAAAGAAGGGATCGGCACAGGGAAGGGACGGATCGAAGTCTGCTGTAATGGTAGAAGGGAACGATGGAGAACGGAAGGAAGGAGGGGGGTGAGAGTGTTGAAGGAACGCAGGGAAGGATGACAGAAGGCCGGGGCCTTATGTTTTCTCTTCCGTTGAGTAGTTTGATGGAGGCAGTTTTATCTAAACCGTGCTGGTTCATTAAAGGATTAGTGAGTGATAACTTTGAGCTGTCTGTGATTGAAATACACCCCCCACGCACCTACATGTGCAAACCCATACAGATAAGTGAACGCACACACGTGCACACGTTCTGTGCAAATACAGATTAGACTCGTGCAAAGTTATTCGGAACACACAAAGATAAAAAGAGACATGTTGACATATGATGTCAAACTTTCCACAAGTTATCTTTCCATTCCGCAAAACTAATGGGGTTGACTATGCAGTATTTTTTTCCGAGTGCACGTGTCTTTGTGTTTCACCAACAAGAAATTTAGGCCAGGTGGGCATCGGCGATAAGGGCAGACTTGGAGACAACGCACACATAGGGCTCCTATAGGAGCTCCCATAGGTCACAGGTGAAAGACAAGCAGAGGGGAGAGAAGCAGACAGGGGAGGAGAGGTGAGAGAGACATGTGCTGATGTGAGATTAAACAGATGCTGACAGATGGCCGCGGGACACGCCTGAGCGGGCGCCAAAGCGACAGGTTAGCCAAACACCCCCGGGGGGGGTGAAGACAAGAAAATGGCGTCCCAGAAATGGAAGCAAAACCAAATTTAAGCAACTAAAGGACAAAGATTAAGCAAGAGGAAGAGGAACAGATTGACAGACAGACAGGGTGAGTGATTGAGACAGGCTGAGAGGGGGGGGAGGGAAAGATTAATAAATTTGAGAAATAGACAGCAAAGTAAAGCGAAGCAAGCTAGTAAGAGATAAAAAGAAGGAGGGGGGAAAAAGGGACCGGGAGGTGACAGAGCAAAAAGCTGTCAGAGATGAAGTTATTTGAGAGGCGGGCGAAGGTGTAGACTGGGGATTGAAAGATGGTAGACCCCAAGGTAACTTCTGTGTTCCTTCCGGGATATTTATGTTGCGAGTTGGCAAGAAAGCAGGGATGATTTAGAGCCCATCTGGATGGGTTTCAACACCACCTGCCCACGAGGAAGAGCTGTCTGACAGGAGACACACCACAATGCACCCGGTGGCACTCCAACGAACACACACAAACATGCATTGTTACAGCTTTTACATCGGTCACATGTGTTACATTGCCTGACTCCAGCTTGTTGGATTTTAAATTGGGTACATCTGTTGAAATGGTGCTGTTTTAGGTCCCAAGCACACAGAGTGGGTCACCATGGGGTCACCATGGAGTTTGTGAGGATAGAAATGTAGCATATGTTTCATTGAGTATGGGCAAAAACCCAAACAAAGGCTGTCGGAGTAAGTTGCATTGTTGCAGGACAGAGATGTATTGTATACAGTACTGGAGTAAAGGAGTGGAGTAGAAGTACAAGTGCTATATCAAAAAACTGACTTGAGTAGTTGAAGTGTTCTTTAAACACCATACTTAAGTAAAAGTACTAAAGTATTCAAAATGTTTTGCACTTAAGTTTTGCAAGTAGAAGTATGTAAAAAAAAAAAGCTACTCAAGTACTGAAAGTAAAAGTACAAGTACTGTTGTTTATATTATTTTAAATATTTATTAAGGCACAACTTCTAATGTTACAGTGTTACAATGTTCATGGTAGAGTTCTGTGATTTCCCATGGTCTGTGAATGCGTCTGAATGAATGCAGAGCGAGGGGGCGGGGCAGCAGGTGAGAGAGCGCACCTGGGGTGAGTCAGGTGTATGACGTACGGCGCAGGAGCGAGGTTGATGTGAGACCGGGACTGTTCAGTTGTTGTTGTTGTTTTTTTGGCGTGGTTACGGCCGACAGTCACCGAGTCCTGGAACCAAACCGTCCGGTTGTCCGGCTGGACGCTGGACGCATATGAAAAATGTATCGGAGTAAAAGTATTAAATTCATCAAAAATATGTAGTGCAGTAACAGTGGAAGTTGGGTAAAAAAAATAATGCTCCAAAAAAGTACAGATACTGCATTTTAGTACTTAAGTACAGTACTTAAGTAGTTCCGCTTCGTTACTATACATCTCTGGTCCAGGAGTCTGCTGATGTCTGTGGATCACAGACTTCAACTATCAAATATAATCACTTTGTTTCAAACTCCTTTCTTTTTGTGTAAAAAAAAAAAAGGCATAAACTATAACTCCATCATAGCGCAGCTATTGTGCTTTCCATTTTCCAGAAGCGGGATAAAACCGTTTATGATATATTTGTGTGCGAGTCTCGCCTTTAGCCTTCAGCTCCTTCGGCGTGCATTTCAAATGACTTCAGTTGAGAGTTGGTTTTGCCAGCTGACACGCTGTCAACTCCCGTAGCATGCCGCTGACTGATGACCTTCATATTGTGTAGCCAGTACAGTGCTTTTTTCCTCCACCCCTCCTCTGAAACAACATATTGTTAGCCATCAACCAAAGAACTGAATCTGTCTGTCCCTTTCAAAGCAGGTTTTTCAATGTCTAACACTAAGTCTTAGCTGCAAACCCCATTTTTTAGGCATATATTAGTTTACATTTTGGGAAATTTCTGTAAGTCGTGGATGCATTAGATGCACAGACTATCACTGGATTGCCTTGAAGTAAACTTCAAAAAGAGTTGGAGTTATAAGGAGTGCCTCCTATGGTTTCTAAGCAGCTTATGAACTCTTATTCGTGATAGACACGGAGATAACGATATCTTTCAGAAAGTGGTTCAGAAAGAGTTGTAACTCGTAAAGTGGAGTATGACTTTCTTTTTTTTACGGAGCTATGGATTTTAGTACCATCATTGCCTTTCACCTCACGCAGTATCATTGCCTCGTCTCTCACACCCTCTCCACCACCACCCATGCACTCTTCCCCACAGCTGGAAAACCCTCTCCTCTCCTCTGCAGCATTCAACACCGTACTGTCCAATTTTATATTCCGCTCAGAGAGCAGAAACATGTTAGCTTTAGTCTGTTAACTCCGGCACGGATTCCCACGACGTGGTTCAAACTCTTTCATGTTATTTCAACACTTGCTGAGTCAGCGGAGGCACGTACGCACGTCGGCGTCTTTGTTTTGCATTCCAGAAATGCAGAAATCCTTTTTATGTCTCCGAAATGACGGTGACAAGACTGTCGAGACCTGACAACGAATAGGTCCTGTGACATCGGTGCTCCAGTCCTGATCAGAGATGTATAAAGTACTGGAGTAAAGGAGTGGAGTAGAAGTACAAGTGCTACATCAAAAAACTGACGTGAGTAGAAGTTGAAGTGTTCTTTAAACACCATACTTAAGTAAAAGTAATAAAGTATTCAAAATGTTTTGTACTTAAGTATTGCAAGTAGAAGTATGTAAAAAATTGCTACTCAAGTACTGAAAGTACAAGTAAAAGTACAAGTACTGTTGTTTATATTATTTCAAATATTTATTAAGGCACAACTTCTAATGTTACAGTGTTACAATGTTCATGGTAGAGTTCTGTGATTTCCCATGGTCTGTGAATGCGTCTGAATGAATGCAGAGCGAGGGGGCGGGGCAGCAGGTGAGAGAGCGCACCTGGGTGAGTCAGGTGTATGACGTACGGCGCACGAGCGAGGTTGATGTGAGACCGGGACTGTTCAGTTGGTTTTTTGTCGTGGTTCCGGCCGACAGTCACAGAGTCCTGGAACCAAACCGTTCAGCAATAAATGCAGTTTGTTCAATATCGCCTCGTCATCTCTGGTCCTGATATGGCATAGCATAACTTTGCTTTTTCTCAGCTATTGAGATTCTGTTTGCCAAAGTTTCTTAACTTGTCCAACATTTCAAGTACTTTCCCCTCAAACTGAAGGGCTAAATATACAAAGTACGTAAACTGTTAATCTGACGTCGAAGGAAACAGACTCAACTTAAATCTCAAAGTGAACACTTTAACTCATTTGTCCCGTTTCGAATCCAATGTGCTGGAATACCTTTAGGATTATCACTACCTGCTATCTCTCTCGCTCGATTGAAAAACTTCACCCACAAAGCTGAATGCAGAAACACACACACTCCTCCTGCTGCTACACACCTGTAATCTCCTGTAACCGCCATATACTACATAGACATATTGCCGTAGATGCAATCACACACGCACACACACACTTGTGCCTGTGTGCGCCACACAGGGAAATACACACTCCGACATGAGAGTCACAGCTATACCTCACACGTGCATGGATACACACAATCAGTCAGATTGTATCCAGGATCATCCATCATATGTAAGCAGTTGTCGTTTGTTGGGTTGTCTTGTTCTCTCTCTCTCTCTCTCTCTTGCTCTCACTCTCTTTCCCTCTGTATTGACCTCTGTGATCGAGCCGCATCCATAAAGCAGAGCAGAGCGGAACAACAGATAAATCCAGAGCGATATCGCCCGGCTGACTGCTAGTGCAGGGGGAAACATCAAGACACGCTGATATTCATATGCACAACATCTAACACATAAACAGTATTTATAGGCTGGAAGGAGAGGCGTGCACACATGGTGGAACCGATGGAGAGTCACCACGAGTCACAGTGTAGCGAGGAGGGGAAAAGGAGATTTGAAGGGGAGGAAGAGGATTGAAGGCAATGGATGGGTGAATGAGGCAGGGAGACAATAAATGAGGGCTTAAGGGTGGGGTGACACAAGAAGAAAAGAAACGACAGAGAAATAAAGGGTAGAAAAGTGTGACAGGGGGAAGAGAGATGGGATATGATCAATTTTCCTCCCTCATTGCCCTTCAAACGGAGGACAAACCGTCCTCCAGATAGCGCTAAAGCAGCTTCCCTGTTGCACTTATCTCATGCCAAGTCACGCAACAGAGCGGAGCAATATTTCACTCTAATTCAGGTCAGTAGCATGCATATATCCTGCATCTATGGCCCATTCACTCTTTAAAAAGAAAAAAAAAGGAGAACTGAAGAACACCCTGAAATCTCAGCTGTTTCTAACACTTTCTGAGATTTATTCCACCACCAAGATCTGGACTATTAGAGAGATGAGACATCTGTTCACATGAAATGACAAACAGCAGGAAATAAAAATCACACTTTTTCTCAACGGTGGGCATGATACCCCCTCATGACTGAGTGCCATCCTGTTTGGCTGTGTGTCCTTCGAATTAACTAACTGGAAAGGGTTTCGGTTGGGTTGTTGGGTTGTTGATTCGATATTGGATGTGAAACACGAACGTTGTCTTTCTGGCATTCCTCCTTGCAGGAGGAAACGGTACAAAATTGAGAAGAATCAATAAGATCTGAACTACCTCAGGCAAAGAAAACAGAGTGGAGGGTTGTTTTTTTTTAAACAAGGCAAAGTAAATGTGAACAAGCATAGATTTTGTTTTTTTTTAGATGAAACGATTGGATAGCAATGTTTTCTTTTGGACTAACATGAGGGGCCGTGTTTGGCTGAGTTTTTGCGAGAAGTTTTTTTGTGCGTGTGTGTTTTTTTTGTCAGCCATGACACTGTCGGACCGAACCGGCCTTGAAGCGTTCACGTGGAATGGTTTGGTAGAAAGATCCTTTTGAGGCAGGACAGCTGGACAAAATGGTTGGATAGAGATATCTTTTTTTCAGGCCGTTGAGTGCTGAGAGAGCTTTGTCAGGTATAAAATTGGACAAGGGATGGGATATTTTTTGTGAGATGCCGCAGAGAGTGGATTAAAATCTTTCTTATATAAGATGGTTGCCATACAGTACGTGATAATGGAACATGCATTAGAAGCACTGAAAGGAAACTGCTGCTCGCCTCCTGGTCTCTTTACGGAGAAACACTTTGTGTCGAATGCCTCTTCTTGATGTAGACAGCCGGGTGAAGAAAAGGCAACACCGTGTCTGAAAATATTTTTCCAGCCTTGACGATGCTGAGATATGTAAATAAAGTATGAAAGTTTTTCAGCCTTCAGTGTTTTCTTTTTGTACTTTTCCGATGCCCCTTCACTTGTAAGATTCACACCTATGTCCATGTCCAAAAAAGGGGCCACCGGGTTAGAATATCATTAGCTATCGATGAATATCAATCACGGCTTGAAGTTGCCAAAATTACTTAAATCATTATGAAACGGCATTGTTGTGCCAAGGTTACATAACACTTTATGGATTTATTACTGTGGGACTAGCTTGCTTAAATGTTGAATGTTCATTCCATAACTCTCCTGCTGGCAATGAAACAGAATAGGAGACATTTTCTATGAGAGATGAAGTGTGAAAATTATAATTTCATGCTTTGATTATTTTTTTTTTTTGTGTGTGCTCTAACTAAATAAAACAGATTTTACAAGTCGACTGGGAGACTTCAGGACTTCATCTCTTTGAGCCACTGATGTGAATAGTTCCAGTTATATGATGTGATTTTTTTTTTCTTTTCTCCCCTTTGGTTTGTTTGTTTCTTTGGCAGAAGCGAGGCAAAGCTTATGACTCAGCAAAGCAAACAGTGGTTTTGACATCCCCACTTGCTGTCACTCCCAGACTTTTGTTTAACAGTCCTGGTTAATTTACAAAATGGCACCGTATGACAGCTGAAGTCTTCATTGGCAGTCTTGTCAGATGTGGTTAAAGGATGCCTGATGGACCAGGACGTGCCCGGTCTTTCTGCCCAGTCTGTGGCTGTCTCGATCAGACCATCATGACTGGAGCAGTTCTGGGCTTACAGGTCCTGCTGCCAAGCCTTTCCCAGCAGCAGCGGTTCTCTGCCAGTGTTATTGTTTACGTGCATGTGTGTCTTTTGTCAAGATCTCCGATGTAAAAAAAAGTGTTTTGTGTGTTTGGGAATGTGTACATCTCGAGTGCATTGGTATGCCAGTCCCGTTTGTTTAGCAAAAGATTGATCTGGTTCCAAACAGTGAGTGCAAAGGGAATTATGTATCGCATCTGGCAAAACTTGACTTGTAGAATTTTTTTGTTTTATATCTGCATTAATTGCTTTTTTGGCCACTTGGGGGAAGCACAACAAGCTGGAAATAGTGTTTACATATTTTCATCTTAGTTATTATGGTAAATGTTGTTTGCTAAGAGTTTCCAGCAGACCCTGAGCAACAGTAACACATATCTGGAGTTGTGTTTCTGGCACCATGATGAATTGAAGGCCATGCTTTTTGCTCCGTTTTGGTCTCCACCAGCTGCCAAAAAATATATATGGTTTTATCGTCTTCTGAAGCTAAACATAACTGATGCTCCACTGTGCTGACTACAAATAAAATGCAGCAGGATTATCAAATCTGTCTTCTTGCAAACAGATGACTTTTCAGACTGCAGTGGTCCCTTGTTTATCGCGGGGGATACGTTCTAAAAATAACCCGCAATAAACGAAATCCGCGAAGTAAGTTTTACAATTATTATAGATGTTTTAAGGCCGTAAAACTCATAACCACACACTTTTATACACCTTTTTACACGCATTTTGTACAGTACTCCTTGCAACAGGATGCAGAACACATGTCCGGTTCTCCCTTAGCCAATTTAGGACGCAGAACACAATGCACGTTCATACTGTACAGTACGCTGTAAAAAAAAAAATATATATATATATATATGCAAAATTACACTGAAAAAAATCTGCAAAACAGCGAAATAGCGAAGGACAACTGTACTCGAATTTTTTCAGTGGCTGAAAACGAGTTTGTGGTCTGGAAAACCAAAAACTTTTCATATTTTTAGTGATAATCCTCCTTTAGTGTGGTTTTCTTTAAGGATTCACAAGCTCAGACTCGATCAAATACCGTTGGACCGGGTCCCATTGTGCATTAAGCACGCACCTAAGTGTGAGTATAAGTCGTACGACATAAAGACTGCTGGTCAGTTGTAATTCCTCGCTGGCACTTAAAGGATGAGATATTGATCGGCGCGCACACAACTTATTTTCCTGCTTTACATAAATCAGTTTGTGATTGACAGGTCCCTGACCCGGAGCTGTGCATCCCATTGACAATTGTTGATTTTATCAGCATACCTGCCTCCATTCCTTCAGGAAACTCCTGGTTTTAACCCTGCTTTCAAATCAGCATCAGCTGTGTCTCCTAGTGCATTTATTAACAGTGGATATTTTCCAAAACCTAATAATCTAGCAGGTTTTTTTTTTCTTTCAAGAGCATGCCTGAGATTGCACAAGCCTAAGTGATTACTTTGGTGGCGGCACAAATCGCTCGGAGGTAGATTGTCAGTGGAGAGTGCAGAAGGTTCTCAGGAGGAAAGCATTCAGTCCTCCGGCTATTTAATTATGAGGGCGGCAGACCCCTTGGGTGCGTGGCTTCGCTCTCCCACAACAGTGGCTCGCTAACAAACTCCGTTGAGTGCCTTTGATTGATCTGAAGCCATTTAGGGGTGGCCATGAAAAGACAAAGGTAGTGACAGAAGGGGAGGGAAGGGCAGGGAGGCTGGACGACACGGAGGGATGCAGGGGAGGAAAGATGGAAAGAAAAGGGATAGGGGACGGGGAGTGGGATGTCAGCGGGGAGGGAATGAGGGATGAAGTGGAGCAGGCTCGGATGGATGGCTCGAAGGATGGGTAGAGGGGGAGGGGGGCGGGGATGTTGGTGTCTTTCCTGGCACAGCATTTTTCTGCACGCACACAACATCCACACTACAACTACACACCCACCCGGGAGGTGCATCGCGCCAAGCACACATGCACGAAGAAACATTTACAACTACAACGCACTTTGTTTGTCGGTATTGTTAGAGCTGCCCCTGTATCAGGGGAGCAGAGATGTGGATGCATTTGCATAAGTGGGTATTATACTCTAAACCAGTGGACAGTAGCGATGGCTAAACCAGATAAGATAAAGCTTTCATTCTCTCGTTCTCTCCCTCCCCTCCTCTGTTACCACACACTCTCCATCTTCATTGCCCCTTTTTCCCCCCCTCTTTTTCACATTCCTCCTCTCTTCCCTTCGTTTCCTGCTTCCCCCCCGTCTCCTTGCAAACACCCTCCTGACCGAGCTCATTCGTCCCGTATAGTTGTTGTGCTGCTAACATTTTCCGCTCCCTCTAACTTCTTCTCCCCTTATCTGCTTTACTTAACTCCCCGTGTGAGAACTTTTTCAATTATCCCTGCCTCCACCTCTGAGGGTTCGGGGCGAAGGCACTGTTTTGGCAGGATAAAGCGTCCGCAGAGGAGAGAGAGAGAGGAAGGAAAAAAAGAGAAGGATGGATGCAGGAAGGGGAGGGAGGGATGAGAAGTTGAGGTAGAGATTCCGCAGTGACTCCGTTCCAACAAGTCATCTTTCATTTTTATGACTTCAATCAAGTGTCCTTGAAGCCTAAATATACTCAGATCATGCACTCTTATCCTGGCTGGAAGGCTGGGATACCTTTAAGTATGGTACCTAAGCTGCTCCGCTGTGTGCACAGATTTTAATGACTGTCACTCTAATGCTGTCGTTCATTAGCAAACAGCGTCCCGTCCCTGCTTTGGCGCAAATACAAAAAAATCACAACATGACCTCTTTTCCTTTTTCCCTCCTCCTCCTGGTCATTGTCTCTCGCTCTGCAGTCTCTGTGTATCCCCCCTCCCACACCTTTTATTCTCCAGCTCCACCATATACACACACACATACACACAGTCTCTATCTTTTCCTTGGCAGGAGACCACTGCAGTTTGTCACATACTGTGCAATATGGTACAGATTGGAATCACTAAAAGAGTATTTCTATTTCTATCAGGTTCTATCTGTTTCTCTCTCTCTCTCTCTCTCTCTGTGTGCGTGATGGAGAGAGTGTGTGTGTGTGTGTGTGTGTACACTTGCTGAGGAAGTAACCTTGCCTAGAGAACTCTTGCTTCAGAAGGTCTACTGTCGCCTTTGTGTGTGTTCCAGGACAGTTACAGAGTTATAGGAGTGTGTAATTCCATCTGTCCAAGTCTTCCTCACTGGGATGCACAGTGTGTGTGTGTGTGTGTGTGTGTGTGTGTGTGTTTGTGTGTGTGTGTGTGTGTGTTTGTGTGTGCGCACACAGCAGAGCTGCCTCCTGTTCCTTCAGCCGTCCCGATTCCCTGTTCCATTTCCATCCTTCTTTTTCTTATTAAGACTTCTCCCCTCTCTCTGTTTCTCCATCTCTCTCTCCCGGTCATTTCCTCATTTTCTTTTTCTCCCTCTCACCTCTTCCCTCCCCCTTCTCCACTTCTTAGTCTATCCATCTCGCAGACTTTCCATTTTTAGTTTTTACCTCTCTCACCCTTTCTTGCCCTCTTATCGCTCCCCCCACCCCCCCTTTTTTCCCCCCTCCTACTCATTTCCCACCTGTATGGGGATTGCTGTTCGGGCGCCATCAAACCCAGAGCTTGTAATACCCTGACCAGAGTTATTTAGCCGCGCTATGACAGGTAGGGAAATGAAATCACCACTTGGCCGTGTGTGTTTTTTTTTTTCTCTTTTCGTTCCCCTTTACTGTTTCTCCTTCCCATTTATGAGACCCTGCTGCAGGGCTATTTTTAGTCGGCTGCCACCTTCTCACTGGCTTGTAAAAGCCGACCGCCAGACGTTCACTTAGGCAGAAATTCTCTATCATGATTCGCTGGGATTGATGAATGATATTGTTATCTGCAGTTGTGTTTTGGCATGAATAGTAAAACACCTCTCTCTCTCTCTCTCTCTCTCCCTCTCCCTCTCCCTCTCTCTCTCTCTCTCTCTCTCTCTCTCTCTCTCTCTCTCTCTCTCTCTCTCTCTCTCTCTCATGCATGATCATTTTTCATAACTACTCCAGAGAAAGGATCAAAACTTAAGCGAATCGAGGGAGAACTTTCCGCTTTCGGTTGACTGATGATTAATCGATGGGCTGATTGATCTTCACATTGTTATGTAAGTTCTGGCCGTGCGAGCAGTCTGGCTCTGTATGGATGGCACTGTCCATCTTTCTGCTTATTATGGTCCAGTCTGAAACATTTCAACACGTATTGGATCATTCATGGTCCCCAGAATATAAATCATAGTGACATCAGTGATGCAACATGAAGCTGACGTTTGTTTCTTTTTTTATTGTACTCAACGTCAGTCTGTCAGTTGCTCCAGACAGAAACAACAATTACATGGATCGCCGTGGATATTCATAGTATCCAGAGAATGAATTGTACTTACCTTGATTATCCTCTGACCGCTACCCCAGCACCAGCAGAAGGTTTGACATTTATTATTCATCTGAATGAAATTTCTTAATATGTTGGACGCATCGCCATGAATCTTCTCTTTACAGACGTTCTGGGTCTCCATAGGCTGAATCGTGGCTGACATTGATTATCCTCTGACTTTTGCTCCACCACGAGCAGAAGGTTTGACATTTATTATTTATTTGGGTTGAAATTTCTGAACATCTTGGATGTATTGCCGGGGAAATTTGGCGCAGATGTTCACGTCTCCCTCAGGATGAATTGTCGGCACTTTGATGATGCCTCAACTTTTCATCTAGTCTAGTGCCATCATTAAAGTCAAAGTTTTAATTTGTCCAGTACTTAAGTTTATGACCAAACATTTGCAAAACTAATGCCGTTGCCATCGGGCCTCGGTACTTTGGATCTAATTGGTGAATGTTAACACGTTAAACCGAGATGGACATGCCAAACTTTGATATTACCATTTAGCTCAAAGCACCACTGTGCCTACTTTCATGACTGTAGACTACTAGTCCAGTTGATTATCAGTTGAATTCACCTCTTCATTTGTGAAATTACTCCATAATAATAATAAGAATAATAACTGTTACTATCAGAAATATAACTTAAAAGAGATCTATGGTGATAAAACACCTACAAAACTGAGTAACTACTTGTTACGAACTCAGGTGGGGCCTAAATGCAGGACACGGACGCTGAGCAGTTGAAGAGTAAAGAATCTTTGATGTACAAGGGAACCTGGATGAAGGACTGTGGTAGGGAATAACGTGGCAGGAGTGAATAATGGCGTCGGCAAAGGCAACGAGTAAAAAAAACGTGGGTGGCGGGGTTAGCTCGGAAGTTAGGAAGTGGCTGGCAGACCATTGAGTTAACAAATGGGAGGCAAGTAGGCAGAGCGAGATCCTGAGGCACAAAAGAAACGGGTAAGTAACCAAAAACACAAGGATACTGAATCACAAAGACATTTAATCAGAGTTTGCTGGGAACGTGGCTGCCACTGGGGTCGGAACAACAACCCTGCGAAAAGTTGTCGAAGAGCTGGGGTTCACATATTCAGTCACACACCGATGGCGCAATTTGGGGTTCAGTATCTTGCCCAAGGACGCTTCGACATGCAGACTGGAAGGGATCGAACCGCCGATCTTCTGATTAGTGGACGACCCGCTCTACCTCTATTCATCCATTTAAGATGTGTCAATATGGTTTTTGTAGACGTAGCCAATGGATGTCCGTTATGCTTTTGCTCCCTGTGTAGAGTCTCGATTCTCACGTATAAATTCATGCACGCAGTTTGAATGTGCAACAGGCCAGGCTGGTCACCCCAACTCTCCAACATAAAATAGTGCATTACGCTCCCCGTAGCTCTCCCCTAAGTCCATGTTTTTGTGGTACCAACTCAGGAGTTGTCATATTTCATTCAAAACATTTCACACTCCTCTGAAAGGATCTCATACCAGCCCTAGTCCCATAAAACTCCTATGTGGATCGATTTGCTCATGCTTCCGTAAAGAAGTGGACTGTAGTGGCCTAGAGGTCGGGGGGGAAGCAGAGGTTTGGATTGGATGGTTGCTGCTGGGGAAATGTGGATAGAGAAAAAGGTTCTTTTTAAGCAAAGTGGTGGAGGGTGGAAGTACTGGTGTACTTGTGAATGTGAAGCAGGGAGAAAATGACAAAGCTCGGCCATGGTTGGTTGCTATTCTCTGCGAGAGGAAATTACAGCTGCGGGAAGCTTTTCTGAAATGACTCTTTATGGGAACAAAAATGCAGGTGATTTCCTATAAGTCAGAAAAAAAAGTTCATATTCTGTAGAAAGCTTTTTTTCCTTCAGAGCAAGCCATTTCCATCTGCAGCCGAGGTGACAGATCGGTCCTGGAGAAAGGACAGCCTGCCCGATGTTCAGAATGAAAGACGTGTGAAGTTCTGATCCGTAAATGTCATTTTATCTCTTGGCTATCTTTCAAAAACTCATTCTCTCTCTATCTCTCTTAAGGGTGTAGTTTTACACACACACACACACACACACACACACACACACACACTGCTCTCCCTCTCCTTCATCTGTCAGATGCTTAATCTGATATTAAACGTACTCCCGGATGCTACACTACCCTTCAGAGCATTTACCACTGAGACACATGCATACCTGCCAGTGACACCCCCCTCCCTTCTCTTCCCTGCGTCCCTTTCCTCGCTCTTAGTCTTTTTTTTTTTAAATATGGGGACTCACCTGCCAAAGACATCGATTTCTTCCCTACCTTGTCCCTGACTCACACACACACATCAACCCTTCTCTTTGAAAAGCTTCCCTATAAATGTCAGGTGGGCTAGTTGGGGGGCTGAAGGTAGAGGAACGATGGATGTTGAGGGGGTGGATAGGGGTTTGAGAGAGAGAGAGAGAGAGAGAGAGGGAGGGAGAGAGAGATACATACATCAGACACAAGGAGGATTTCACTTTTGCGTGAAATCACGTTATCAGACCGGCGCAGGGTATGCCAGCTGGGAGGAGGAAGCAGGAGGAGGAGGAGGAGGAGGGGCCGAGAGACAGGAGGGGGAAGAAATGTTCTAGACACTGTAGTCTTTCATATCCTGGCTCCTGAAATATAATTCATATTGAAAAGCAGAGATTTTTTTTTTATATTGATGATTATTACTAGAGAGGCTTTACATCCTGTGCCCAGGACTGTTTTAAGTGGTTCATTTGGATGTGGATGTGGTCCGGCCAGCAGGATTCGGGGTGTCAATTTCATGGTTACTTTGTCTTGTACACCAACCTAAGCTTCAAAGAAACGTCTCAGATAGAAAGAGGAGCGTATAATCGCTGGCATAATATGCGCTCACACATGCTCGTGCATACTGTACACAGCGTTGGCATAATCTCTCCCTGCTTTGGCATGCGGATGCACAGAAATGCTCACGCATTATTAGTATGTGCAACAAGAAGAGTTCCAGCACCATGCGCAGACACACGATCTCGAATTTACTGTACCGACACATTCTGCTCTGTTCTGTTTGTTATTTTCTTATTTTTCATTTTGTGTGGGTAATATTAATTATTCACCGCGTCTGGCAGCCCACAAATATCATCCCGGGAGATTAATATAAAATGTATCTGCCCCACTTTTCTCACCAAGCACCAACCGTGGTGTACCTGACACCGAGGCGAGGAGCCTATTTGCTATGCAAGGAGAACCTCTGACAAGTGGAAAGACCTAAAGTTGAGTTAATTAAACATTAGGCATGAATCAAAATGAGATCGTTAATCTCGACACGATTATCGCTGATATTTTGTAAATGATGTGCTCCTCCTCGGGCATACTGAGTGGAAGGGGACACACTCTCGGGCGTGTGCACGCAGAGTCGACACGGCACATATACACGGTGAACACGATTTGCAGTGTGTGTGTGTGTGTGTGTGTGTGTGTGTGTGTGTGGGCCGATAAGCCAGCCCCTCATTGCTCTTTGATGCCCTTTCCATGTTTCAATCAACATCAATCAACACTTGGAACGCAGCTCTTCATATTAATTGAGAGTGAAAAATGCAGCCACAGAGAGAGGGAGGACATTCCACGCTTCGGCGGATTGCTTTCCATCCGGTCGGAACATAATAGGGTCAAATGTCGTTATAGACCACAGTAACTTCGCTGACCTACACAGACCACACACACAGATATACACACAAATCATACAGACTCACAGCTGCTCCCTCTAATTGAAAGATCACACATAGCGGAGGTGTTTGCCAACTTAGGAAATTAAGTTTGGCTCCTAAAAGTCCCGGTACTTAGGAAGATCTGACGCATGCAATCTTTTTGATGAATCTAAATTAGAGGTGACTTTGTACGGTGTTAAACTCTTGAGCTGGCATTTAGAGAAAGATTATTGCCTTCTCTTTTTTCTTTTTTGCCTGCTCGTTATAGCTTCGGCAGAACCGCAGCTATCTCCGGGTTTTGTCAAGAGCGGGGGACAACATCTGCCTCTGAGGCAAGTCTCCTGGTGTTATCGCTGGCTGAGTTTGTTTCTGGATATGACACATGCACAAAAGCACAGGAGCGCATACACTTCCACAAAGAAACACCGAAGCCATGTCTTACATGCACGGACACCTTGGTTCACACATGCAAGTTCAACATTCGTCTAATCCCTGTATTTTGCTCTGATCTGACAATAGCTGCTTCGCTCTAAGTGGGCCACCCTTGCGCCTTTTGTTGATGATAACGCCAAGCTGTTTTCCCACAACTATGAGCCGCTCCAATTACACCCCCTGGCTGGAAGCACTAATGGCAGATAAGTGATTAGGAGATTTGCCCCATTTATTTGATGCAGCAATTAATAGTGAAACCGAGGTAACAGAACCAGATTAGTGACTCGATTCTTCTGGAGCTCAAAAGGGAAGAGGCCAGCGACGGTATGGTGATTACATTTGTGCATAAATGGAGTTCTTAAAGTCCTGTTGGCTTAGATTCATGTGGATTCTGCCAGAACATTGTCCTCTGTGGGGGGTTTTTATACTCTGCATCCAACACAAGTCAGCAAAACGCTAAGAAACTCTGCACAGGCATCAGGACTCCAATCAGAAAATATGTTTCTTGGCTTGTTGAGTTTCATCCATGATCCCCCAGACCTCCAGGGTGTCCAAATGCACCAGGTGTTTGTGACAACTTGACTGATGGCCAATGTGATTACCATGCATTACTTACAAACTAGGATGATAAAGGTCTTAAAGAGGCCTGTGGAGGTTTGCCAGACTCGAGGACCTCTACTGGAAAATCTAGTTTAAACACCTTTTAATAATGAAGTTGATATTATGCTTACATGGTGCATATTTCTGAAAAACATTTGTGCTTAGATAAATTACCAAAAGAAACTGACACACTGCAAACCAGGTACAAGGTAGTATTAGCAGTACTAATTGGTTTCTGGGCCTCAAGGCACGATATAATAAAGCCGGTTTGTCTGCAACAGTCGGTCATTTATCAGCGCCTTCCGAAGCGCTCACAAATCACTGTTGCAAGAACTTTTGGCAAAAAAATGTGATTTTGTTTGGGCTGGAGAAAGCTCATGGCTCATCGCTGAGACACTTCTTCATGGAAATGGGATCCACTCGATCTTCATCGTGTCGTTCTCGGCGCAGCAAAAGTCGCCCACTGCAAATGTTTGAACACGTTTTCATTGGTTTCAGACATTTTTCTCACCACCTTTTTTTTAAAGAGAGATCTCAGAGAAAGACCCAAACCTCTATTGGATTAACCGTGTTAAACAAGAAGAAAACATCTGTTCACAGCTGATAGAAATGACTTGCATAATTATGAATCTCTAATGCACCCGTGTGAAACTCCTTTGCGACTCTTCACTCAGCAGTAATTCCTGGTCTAGGAGCTTACTGTAGGTCTTACATGTCAACGAGGGCTCATGGGCATAGAGAGACCTGCGAACAAGAATAATTAAATTAAGAAAATATTTTCAGGAGATGTCTGGGTTTTTTTTTTTACCATATTTCAACAAGGTGTTTCAAAAAATGTGTAAAAAGTGAATTGCACAGCAGGATTTGTTATGTCTAGTAAAAGGTTAAACCAATTCATATTTCAAAAGCTGTAATTCAGTATCCGTTTTTTGAATGATTGATTGAAAGAATGTTACTTTGATCACAAGTTGTGTTTTTTAGTAGAAATATTTGCTTTTGTTGCCTGTTTTTAATGTTTAGTGAGTCATGTTAGCGACTGTCAGTTTAGGTGTGTATGAAACTATGCACAAGGAAACTGATTGGAGGGCGGTCGGTAGCGTAGTGGGCTTAGCGGCCACCCCGTGTGTGCAGGCTATAGTCCTCGCTGCAGCCGGCTGGTTCGAATCCCGCATCGGACAGCCATTTACTGTCACTCCCGCTTTCTCTGCTTCCTGTCTATCCTCAGCTGTCCTATAATTGAAGGCATAAAAAGCCCCGAAAAATATTTTAAAAAAACAAAGCTGATTGGGGTTTTGGTGGTTAAGTTCTGACTGGCAGAAGACTGCGAGCAAGAACAAACATGGATATAAATAAATAAAAATTCTAAATGCAAATTTTTTTTATCATTTTCTAAAAGTTAAATGAATAAAATCAAACGGGGTTTTTTCCATGAAAACTCCGCGGGGCACCTTTTGGCTAGTCGTCATGGTTACAGAAACTTAGTAAGAGGTGGTGTGGCACAGTCGTGGCCATTGCTTAATGAAACCATCAGCGGACTCTGTAGGAAATGGGACGGGCGACAGTTTGTCAAAGTGTGATGTTTTGTTGACCTGCCTAAACCACCTCAGTGCGGCCATCAGAGGTCTTTCCACATCATTGTGAATATTTCTAATTCTGGGGGTATCTCTGAAAATGACCTCGGCATGTGTTGTGTGCCTGTGGCTCCAAACGAGGCGCCTTAGTGGGTTAATTGCCTGTGTCCATAATATGTGCATCAGTTACCAAAGGATGTAATAACAGACGCAGCATCGATGCATTCTTATGCACTTTCCCCTACAGACATTTTTTATGTGTGTGTGTTTGATGCCGGTGTTTAACATCATCATGAAACAACATCACGCTTTTTGTCTTGTAAATAAACCCCATGCACACCTCGGTTACGTTGCTTAAAGGTTGCATCCGAAGGGAGAGGTTTCTGCAAACAATTAGACCTCTGTATGCAGGGTGAGTCATCAAAATGACTAATGCAATATTTACACGGCGGGGAAAAAAGGTCTAAGGGGTTATGTTAAGTGAAAAATTCTTGTAATATTACTTGCGATTTTTTTGTTTTTACTCACTTCAGCCTTGGAGGGGGAGAAAAAAAATCCTTGTTTATTTAATGGGTTCCTTAAGTGAGCCGAGCGACAGCATGTTATCCTGCTGAACATCCACGATTTCTGCATTTAGACGGTGCAACAGATCTGCTGTGACTTGTGTGGATCGAGTGCTCGGCTCCCGGAAGGATGTAGGAGGATATATGCGGGTAAAACAGTGGTTGCAAAAACTTGATAATTTGATATTTGTAACCACTGGGACATTCAACCAACTTACAGCCACAGAATGTATAATGCTTGAAGATTAACGATAGCATTTTTGCACGGAGGTGAAACTTTATTCTACAGAGGTCTGACCCAGGGATCAACGTAAGCTGTACTCCTCCTTCTGTTCAGACGAATAATTAAAGCAACCTGCAGAAATATGACTGTTTACGACTATCCAAGGAAGGCAAACGGCACAAAATATTCTCCTCCTGAGAGATATTTACTGCGCTTTGAAATCTGCATTTGACAGCTGCCGGTGCTGTTGTTTATGTTTCGCAGTTTGGGCTTTGATGAAAAATATAGTGCGCCGGGACGCATAATCACGGTGTCACAGCTGGCAGTCAATGTCATCGGTGTGAATGGACGCTCGCCTGATCCTTGTCCACTGTTCTGTCCTTGAGCAAGGCACTTACTCCGAAGTTTGAAATAATGTGCTTGTGCTGTGCAGCTCTCTGAACGTGGCTGCATGTAAATGTAAATGTCAACCGGTGTGTCGCTAAAGGAGGACATGCACGCTCAGCAAATCATCCCAGATAAATAAAGGTTTAAATATAGATATCACAATGGAAGCTGCTGTGGAAAAAAAAAAGAAATATCTACTTGTATTAAGGGCTGCAGCAGCCACTAAGTAATCCTCTCTTGAAAGTTATTCATTAGAACAGCATTAGCCCGGTTTATTCACAGTTTATTGGCAGGCTGAGTTAATGACAGGCCCAGATGCAGAAGATTTATGTGATCACGCACCTTATGTTTGACCATGTGTCGAGATGGGGATGCCAGGAGAGGAGAGGGATAGAAAAACCTGTGTCTTTCCATCGCTTTGGCCATTATCAGTATCGATAATCATAGCATTATAATCACCAAGTTTAATTGCTGTGACCTGGGAACGTGGAGAGAAATTCGATGTTAGTGTGAAACGGCAAATGGTAAAAGTTGTCCAAACTATCCATCGAGAGTGCAGCACTTGCCATCATTAGGCAGGCGTATAGTTTTTCATATTACTTAGACATTTCAAGTGCACTCACTTTCCAACCTGTCTCCATCCAACTTTTATAGGAGAAACGTCTGCATGTTCCCAAATCTCGGCAGTTACTCTGGCAGGCGTGATGGTGTCATAACTGGCCAAAACTACAAAACTTTTTTCCTTTCAGTTCTCTGTCTGCAGAGGTTTTCAGTGCTGCTCGCATCCCTTTTCTATCTGCGTCCATGTCCTTGTGCCCTGGTTTTCTAATAAGGAGCTTGTGTCCTTTTTGAAATTACTTTCTCTGAACCATTTTCTCAAGCCTTTTACCCAAAAAAAAAACAAAGTTGACGCAGCGAAGAAATCGGAAATCTCGATTCCCCTGAGGCTGGGTGGGGTAATGAGGACGGCGGATTGGGTTGGTACAGCTGCAGCACACCACAAGGACATTTTCCGATTAATTCCATTTCCTACAAAAAGCTAGACCTTATATATTCATCTAGCGAGCAGAACAATTTGCTAAGCGAAGCCGTTCAAATGTTTGCAATGATACTAATCTAATCCACATTGATGCCTTGAATCCTTTTGAGAGTCTATTTTTTTAAATGCTTCATAATCCCCCTCTTCGTTTCTGTGTGTTCTGCGCTGCATATTTGATCACGTAGCATCAGAAGTGGTCTCGAAGCCAAAGCAACATGCTCATCTGTGCCCCACATCCACTCACCCCAAATGGCCCCTCAATCGACTGGAACTCAGTCGCATTAGAGAGACACTTCTGGCATGGACAGGCCGTCGTTTGTCATACACATTACCCCAGATTCCCGATTGAAGTCTTTAATAGTCTTTTTGTTCGCTTCCTCTGTCTCAGTCGCCCGTTTCCAAATTTTCCCCTCTTCTCTAATTAGCCCCCTCCACGCTCTCGAAAATCGCCGCGCATATTCATCTCCCGAGTCTCGCTCCCTCAGCTTTCTCTCCATCTCTTCGTCATCTCTCTTCTCATAGAGATGGATGAAAGGGGATATCGGGGAGTCTGAGTGGAGAGCTCGGCTGATAGGCTGAATCAAGGCGGGTCATTTACTCACTGCGAGCACATCCATCCTGGAACCCACACGTACTCCCCCTTTCCTACACAGACACACACACACACATCCTTAACTCAACACACACACTCTCCCACAAACACACTTTACCCCTAAATGACTTACTTCTCTCGGGGTGCATTATTTCCCTCCTGGGAAGTCTGAGTTTCAGTATTCGACACCATCGGAGTGAAGGGATCAAGCAAAACAAATACACACAAATGCGCATGCACCCTAAGACTAAGAAACATCACACATATTCAGACACGCACCCGGCACCCAAAGCTCTAGACACCTCATTACTGGCATGGCGTGCTTTCACCGCTGGGGTGTTGTTAATAAATGTGCCCCCCCCCCCTACATCCCAAAGTAGCTGCTGTTTGCAGCTATGCTCCCCGTGGGCGGACTGTTAATGACATCACGCCCGTCTGCATCTGTATTTGGGGAAACTGTTGGTATCATTCTCCCGGTAACTAAATAATGTTGCCGTCTCATTGGTCCAGCTGCCTGCTGATCGAATTACAACCTAGCGAGAGAGGCTATTTTCTACCCTGACAGCCACCGCGCCAGGCCCGGAACACTTAAAACAGCTTATTTTACCCCTAACGTGATGGCATGATTACGGCCAATGCGTGACGCCACCTCCAGTGGGGTTAAGCAAGTCACCGAGAGAGAGGAAGACAAAACTGAAAGAGAGAGAGAGAGTCTGTGTAGAAAATCCATGGTGATGGAAAGCCGGCTGAATGTGATCAAGAAGAGAACAGGCACACTCCGTCGTGCAGGAGTCGTTATTGACAGATGTGCGGCGTAATCAGAATATGGCATGTATGCACTACTGTAGAGCGGATGGATGAGTCAGGGGAGAAAATGCGATTACAGTGGCAATCATAACTCAGATTAGCCTTCCTCTGTACCTCTCTCGACTGCTCAACACAGGAATCAATCACCATCACATTCAGTGTGCCGCCTCGTATCGCACACGGGGCCTCACCGAAAGGACAAATATTATTCTCTTCGGCGGAGAAAACAACATTGTCTATAGAGCAAGGACAACAATCGCTCTCTTTAATAAATAACGGCAGCTATTATGATCATAAATAGTGAGGGGGGCCAGAGGCTGTTTGTAAGGGAGGAGGGGAGGGGATGATACATGAATCCATTCAGCATATTTCTGCTGTGGGCTTGTATCTCTGCAGCTGAGGGGATCAAAGAGGCTCCTGACAAAAGAGGCGCCGATGCAGCGTGCTGAGATGACAGCCTTCACCACTGCTAGCAGTGCACTCAGCACTAAGGCTGGCTGACTGGAGACCTGACTAACCAGTCCAGAACAGCACATTCAGTCCTCCCCTACGGTTCCCTCTATCTGATTATTATTGATGACATCAGGACGTTTCCGCGGGCCCCGAGGAGACTCATTAAATCAGAAGTTCGACTGATAATGAAAGCGAAACACTCCGCAACTGGATCTCTCCATTTACTCAACACCAAGAGACTGGCAGGGAAAACATTTGCACGCTTTGATACGCACTTGCATTTTTCAGTAATTCCTTCCGGATTGTCCTTTTGATTGAACCGCGTGACTGGAAAAAATGTAGCAAAAAAAAATAAACGTTCTCATTGGCGATGTGCAGAACCAAAAGCACTTAGTCGGTTTGAGTGTGTGATCAGTCTGTCTGGGTGATATATGTGTGTGTGTGTGTGTGTGTGTGTGCACGACCAGCAGCTTTCCGATCTAGCGTAGCTTGCAATGCTCCGGGGGGGGAGGAGAAAGAAAAAAAAAAAAAGCTGGTGTGCTCTGTGTCTTGATCATTCAAATTAATTTGGAGCCATGCTGAGAACAATATTCCATTAAACGGCTTATAAATCTCAGGCGTTCGCACACACACACACAAATATATTTGTGGCAGACGCACACACGCGTATACACCTTTCTACTCACAAACTACACAAACACGTCCGCCTCGCCACGGTTGGTTTGACATGGATGGTCGAAAATGGTGCAAATCCCCTTTTTCTTTTTTTTCTTTTTCTTTCCAGCCTTTTCTCCCATTCCTTCGGAATGATCCCCATAAAGTCGGAGCCTGGAGGAAAAGAAAAAAAAAACTCAGGACTACAATTGTGTTTTATGATGTTACTGTATAACCCCCCTTCTCCTCCTCCTCCTCCTCTCCCGGCCTGCCACACCACCAAAGGAAACTAACAAGGTCCTTATGTTTAATGGACTCAACACACTCTCATACCTCCAGCAATCATCAAATTGTCACAACCATCCGGAGCCTAAGCGTCGAGCAACCATTTCCCCTCTAATCAAACATAATTCGCAGTGTACTTTACACTTTTCGCCTGCTGTTTCATCGCGGCTCCCCCAAGAGCCACAATCTCTCCCGAGCGCTCTTTTTCCCGCTTGATCACCGTACGGGAGAGACGGTGGGCGAAATTGGATAGAGTCAAAGTATTTGCATATGTAATTTTTTAACAGCGAGGATCAGAGAGAGAGAACGGTGGCTACATCTCCATCAGCTGTTAACTGTGAAACAAGATTTAGCCTCTCTTTCAATCCGTGGTCAGTCCTGTGGTTTGTGCCTAATAGCGTGTATCTTACTGCTTATCACTCTGTGAGCCAACAGACTGTTGTGCTTAGATAACCACGATCATTTGCGGCGTTTAAGTGGCTGATTGCTTCACAGTTGTGATTTTTGCGTGCACGTGCGAGTGTAATTTTGTAGATCCTGCTTGTGCGTGTTGCATTTGCATTGTGCGTGCATGTACGCGTGCACCCCATATGTGTCTAACAGCACCGGTTTCTTTTTTTCCCCCGCCAAGCTTAACTCCAGTACCCGGCAGCCTGGCTGAGGAAGATTAAAGTCGGCCATATTACACTTAGCACCAGGAGACGTGAGGAAATTAAGAGAAAATTAAACAATGCTATTTGCATACAATTACACAACAACACAGCAAACAGCTCGGCTATCCACCGTCTGGTCACCTAAAGAGAGGAGCGCTGCTCGGTGTCGCTTCATTAACCATGCAAACAGCTCTGGCTGGCCTTATTCAATCACAGCTGTTTATTTGGATTGTGGAAAAAGTTGAAAAAAATAAATCACGCACATGCAACAGTTTCCTCGTTCATTATGCATGAGCTCGTCCAAGTGATGCAATGATGCCGGCTGCCCCCTCTTTTGCTCCCCGCCCTGCACGTTGAGTCGAACTGCTTAGGTTGGATTTAGATTGTTTGTGTGTATACGTGCGCCCGCATCCGCTTTGACATTTCGCTCTGACATTCAGGTTACAACGCGTTCAGTTTTCATCTCAGGTGTTTGAAATAGAAGACTTGCACCCTGCTGAGGAAATCTTTCCATCTTTCTTAAGACCACGCCACCGCCCCCTGCCTCTCTCACGCCTCTCCTCCACACTTTCAGATGCAGGCCGTCACCCTTTCTCTTCCTTTCACAAACACGGATATTACACAACCTATCAATTTATCCTCCATCTTTCATCTCCTCCTCTCTGCCTCCTCCTTCCTATCTACCCATCCTCCCTACGCGGAGCCGACTCACCTGGTGACAGTGCTGGCGGAATATGAATGTGCTCAGTGAGGTGTTGAGGTGCCCTGACCATGAGCTTTGTTTTCTGGACTGAAATAGGAAGAAAAGCTAAGCAGCCATTCAGAGACTCAGACAGAGGGTCCGCGACGTTTGGATGTAACGGCGAGAGGAACACGAAGCAGGGGCCTTTGCTCTTTCCACCGGCGCTCGCTCGATGCAAAGGATTCATGAGTGCAATGTTAAGCCCGGTCGGGACTACACTGAGCTTTCGCAATAAGTCAAGCTGCAGCGAGATCCCCAGACTGAAGCTGTGGAGGTAGGACGAGAGGAGATCTTGGATCTTTAGCCTCCCTCAATCACCGAAGTCCCACCTCTTTGCTTTTGGTTCCAACTCACTTCTAATAAGGTCTGAAACTGCAGGTGCTGCTGTTTCTTCTTTGCATGGGGAAATCTCTCTTCTTTCTTGGCACCGTGCATTCAGGTTGCACAACTTTCGCAGCGTTGTTACTTTTTTTATGCAGTCCTAAATAAAGAATGAGCTCAGTAACTGGGAGCTGCTCCCTCCTGTTCAGATTCAACGCACTCCTGTCGGTTTGCTTACTCCACATTGCCCAAAGATCCCCTCTGGGTTTATGCTTGAGTATTCACACCACGGTGTGTTTGTACTGTATCTGTGCCTGTCTGTGTGTGTGTGTGTGTGTGTGTGTGCGATTGTGCTTGTTTGTTTGTACCCACTGAAAGCTGTGTGCCTATCTGCTGTCAGTGTGTAGGGGGGTTTCCTTGCATGTACTTGTGCACATGCAGGTGTATTTCTAAACCTGAAAGCCTCCGGGCCATCGCATTAAGCAGCTCTCTGGATTTGTTCAGTGAAGGCAGAGAGGGTTCAGTTCAGGGCTTCCTAATTTGCAGATGTGTGAGAAGGGGGGTATGGATTTTATATTTTATACCGGAATAATGCTGACATTCCTTTTAGCTGTGCTTATCTTGCATCCTTAGTTCAGAGCCTTTATAACCCGGTGCTTTTCGGATGGAGCTTTTACCTGAGAATAGGAGAAAGGAGAAGGAAAAAAGAAAAAGATAAGCGCGTACACACAAAAAAAAACAACCTTACAGGTGGAAAATGTGTAGCTGCTTAGAGAAAACATCCATTACATTTCTAACCAAGCCTGAAAAGGACCCGTGTACTTTAGAAAAACATCAGTCTGGGTCCGGGTTGGCCTGAGAAGTAGAGTTGGACCGTGGCTGACAGGATCAATTCTGTTTGTGTCTAGTAGGTTCTTGCACACTCTGACATGCTATTGTGTTTCTGCAAACTTTGGAGTCCCTGCTGACAGGACAGCCACCTTTTTATCTCGTCTAGACTGGGACACCATAAAGAAATATTGCCTTCATTCCTCTAGAGATCAAAACTCCATTCATGTTCCCTAAGGCCTGCAAAAAAAGATTTTAAATTCAAATGTCCAATAAAGTTGGACCCCACCAAAGGCGAAAGCATGTCGAAAACAAACAAATTTTGCAGACAGTCTGTGGATTTAAGCGTTTATGCAGATCCGCAGACATATACACATACATTATACACACATTATATCCGGCATGTCACAGGGATAAGCGCTGATGCTGCCAGCTTGTTTTTAAGACGCGCTGGATTAAGCTGGAGCAGCGAGTGGCGGGGATTGTTTCTGATGCAGCGAAATACTCGCAAGATGCCGCATGTAGGATTTTGTCATTGTTGGATTAAAGATCATTTCAGCTTGTTTTGAGAATGAGTGGCACCCGCTTCTTTATTAATGTCCATAAAGGGAAAGATAAACAGGGGCTGGTTCGCATTAAGATGTTCGGGTGCTTTACTATGAGTTGGCTACAGCAGCCGGCTGTAGTGACCCACTGAACCATAAACAGCGTCCCATTTAGGTTTTCGCTGTTTGTGATTGGTCCATATGAAACAATCTGGAGGTAATCGGCTTAAGCAGGTGTTCAATGGGCGTGTGTGTTGCTGAAGGTATGCAGTAATATGACGGAATAAGATCCGACAGATTATTTAAAGGCTACTCGCTTTGTAAGACCGTGCGGCAGCCTTTTTACCACAGCAGCAATCGTCTCATCTTTCACTGCAAGCGTTGAGGTGAAAGAGTAGAATTACCCTGTCCACTGCGATAAAGTAATAAACCAGGAGTATATGTGTTTCTCCAACAAAAGTTGAGCCAAGTTCAACTAACTTTTTTTCTTTTGACGGCCTGCAATTTCTTTTTTTTTTTGTTTTTGTGTGTGTTTTTTCGCCTGAGCCCGTCGGCACCCTCGCTGCATCACCCGAGTGAATGAAGTGGCTCAGGGATGTTGTCTATCCGAATACAGCCGAGCACAACAAGACAAGAAGGCAAACAGCAGCTCAACATACAATCCACCTAACACGAACCTATAACACTAAATTTAACACAGACGTTCACTCTCTTGGTTGACATATTCTTGTTTTTCCTCCCGACATATAGAGCTGTAGATTACCCAGAGATCTTTCTTACCGCTTGCTGTTTCGTGTCATTATTAATGTACATTACTTTCAACTTTTTTTTTTTCGCAAAGTGCTATACATCACATTTGTACCTATAACCTACCTACACAGCAGAAAACGCTCTCTTGGGAGTTATTGCTCTAATTTATCACTGGAATTAATTGTGCTAAAACGCTTAAATGCAAAGAAGCGACTGCAGTTGCAGGCAATAACTCTAGTGATGTGCTTTTTTTTTTTTTTATTAAGGTTTCATTGGGTCCACTCTGGTCCCATTTGACTGCCCACAGAATATCTAAATAAGTCCTTCCTTCAGGAGCTTCCCTTCACCTTATCTCCTTCAGGATCACATCTGCCTCCTCAAATTTGCTCCTAAAAGCAGCAAACTACAAATACCAGGTTCTATAGCGTCCCGGTTTTCTCTTCTTATTGCTCTCACGTCCTCGCTCTTGAAGCAGTCCTTATCATCAGTCACTCTGGATAGAGGCGCTGGCTAAACGCTAGTTAGCCATAATCCGGCGTGAGAAATCATTTTCAAAAAGTGCTTGTGCAAAAACAGCTGACGCAGCTGTTGGGATCTACCCCAGATGATCATTATTACAATTAATTTGACAATGATATATTTAGGGAAAGTTTCCTCCCTCTGATTTCCTAACAAGCTCTTTTCACCAGGAGCATACTCTACAGCCTTTTTTTTTGCGCACACAAATGTCTGGTGTTTGTCATTTTGTTTGTAGTTTATTCAGCAACATAACACAGCCACACATTTCATATTTAATGAGCAGAGTAGATAGACAGATCTTAGAAAGAGTGCAGATATAGATTTACATACCAATTCCTCGAGCTGCCTCCAGGCTCTGTTTTGATCCTCTGTCGTTATACTTTAGGCTCTGCCAGCTCTTTGACAAAATATGCGTCTTAGTTTCATCCCCGATTTTTAATATGCTGAATAATGCTCACACCTGTAGTAGACACCACCCTCCCCTCCCCTCTATCTCTATTCCTCTGTGCCACCGGCTGCCATTTCACCAATAACCCACATCTTCCCCAACCACAGACACCGCCTTCTTTCTGCCACCCCGTCGAGTTCAAACGAAGAGGCCTATCTTCACTTGTCTCCACACACACACACACACACACACACACACACAGTCGCAGCCTTTCCCAGGAGAGTAAATACATACGCTGCATTAATTCATCCATGTCTTTGCAGACTTCAGTCAGATGAAATAAAAAAATTTCTTCCTCTCTCATGGGACTCGAGGACTTTCAGCAGAGGCTCACTCTTGTTTTCTTTGAACTCCCGGGTGGGATATATTTTCATTTGAATGAATATGTGTGATTTGCATCTGGAGATGTGTGTGTGTTTGTGTTTGTGAGTGTATATTCCACAAGTTTCTCTACTCTTACTGCATGTACCTGCATGGATGTACTGCATGTACCTGCATGGATTTACTGCATGTACCTGCATGGATGTACTGCATGTACCTGCATGGATTTACTGCATGTACCTGCATGGATTTACTGCATGCACAGATTTAATTAGGCGTTGTTGCATGTGCCTGTTTTTGATGTGCACGCACATGCACCTCTGCATATGTTATGAAGATGCTGAAAACGTGTTTGCATTAGTGCCAGAGGGTGTTTATGAGCATAGTGTGCGATGCATACTCATCATCTCACTGATGGTGCAAATCTTAGATCATGTTAAGCTAAACTTTGCACCCCCCCCCCCCTCGCCTCAACCTTGCCGGGAGCACTGATAGGATGAAAAATGGATAGAAGCCCCAAAGGAAGGAGGAGGGGGGGAGGTCCATCTGTGGGCTCCATTCAAGGACAACAGTGTTATCCATTTTGGAACAGTATGAAACAAGCCAGTGTTTTCAGCGGGGGTTTTGGAAACGCGGGCTCCTGGATGAACTGTGGATCCTACTGTTGTCTTGCCAAGTCGACTGTGATGTTGCAGATTAGATGCGAATCATTGACTCCTTGTTTCGACTCTTCTCATCCAGAGTGGGAGATAATGAACAAATGTGACTGATTGTGTCTGATCGGGGGTTGTAGTGAATTACTGCAGCAGCGGAGATTGTTTTGCTCATAAAAGCTGCATTTAATGTGATTGTATGTTTTTCAGCCCTGAGGTGTTGGAGTTTTGATCTTGTCCTCCCTTTCTTCTCTCCCTTTTTGTTCCCTCTTCTATGGTTTAACTTCTTTTATAAAAAGATTTTCCTCTAACTCTCTCACTTTTCTTTTTTTGTCTTCCTTCCTGCCTCCTCTGATAGAACCGATTCCACCTGCAGATGTCTGCCCGCGTGCCTCCATCAACCCTGGGCAGCCTGCTGCTGGCGGTCTTGCAGGGAAAAGATGGGGACAGAGACAGAGGGAGCCGAGGGGAAGGCAGCTGGGGAGGAGCAGCTGTGATCTGCCCCGGTTGGGAGGAGGGGGGTGATGGGTTGCTGTCTCACCTGCAGACCCACAGCGGGCCTACCTGGCATTTGTGGGATATCATCAACCTCACACGTATCTCCGGGGCAGGAGACAGAAGAGGGGAGGCCAGCGAGGAGAGGAGGGAGGATCAGAGGGAAGAGGAGGCTTTGAAGATCCTATCAGCTCGTTTCCTGCGCTCCCCTTCACCCATATCCTCAGTTCTCCTCCTGGGATCTGACCCTGAGTGTGTGTCCTCTGTCCTGCGGGCCGCTCAGCGCCTCGCTCCATCATTTCCAGCACTGCAGTGGATCATGGGATATCCCTTGTCTCCGGATTCGCTGCACACTCTAGGAGGTCCCCTTGGACTATTAGCCTACGGGGAGGTCGGCCGCAAGCCAATCAGCTTCTACATTCGGGATGCTTTGCAGTTGATTGGTCGTGCGGTCACTGCAGCCACCATGGTAAGGCCGGACTTGGCGCTGATTCAGAACATGGTGAATTGTTACGACAAACCCAACCGACGTGAGCTGCCCTCTTCAGGACAGTATCTGGCCAGGTATGCACACACGTACTGCACTCTCTGACTTTCAATGTTTTTAAAACACGACATGGAGTAACATATAAAGTACTGAGGTTAAAGTGCTGTAAAGGTTTTGGGCGGCCTGGTCATTTTCCATTATCTGATCTGGACCATAGATGTATAAAAAGAGCTGGATACAGTGTTGAAGGGTTCCGTTCGTTCTTATGTAAGTTGCTTAGTAGTGCATGAAGCCAAAAACGTTGGATTACCAGGCTTAACATTATCCAGATCTTCTGCATATGCTTTCGCATTGTGTGGCCCATAGAAGAAGTGTTGTGGAGAAATTGCTGAAGTCAAAGGTCAATGATGAGGTCAGGAGTTCAGAAAGTGTTCAGGAGCCTCTGATGTCTTATGCTGAATTATTTATTGTGGCTTGATCAAGGAGGATTAGAGACACTCTCAAAGTTCATCAGAAGTGCCTGAGTCGGTCTCACATTCTGCCGAACTCATCCTGGTGGATCGACTTTAAACCCCAAGATAACGGCACAAATACTACACGCCCAGAATTAGTCAAAGAGTTTTTACCCATGCAGGTGTTATTGTCAGCATGTTCTAGTCTGGAGACACAGATGTCTGTTTATGCAGCTATCTATTATGTCTATGAAGGCAGCAACAGGTCTCTTCGACCCTGGCCACCACAGTGTTGAGATAGACTGGCACCTGCTGTTCCCAACCAAAGCCAAACAGTTAATACTGCAGAGGACCTCAAGGCCCACACGTGACCTTGTGTAACCTAAGGATAGAAAATTCCATAACCAGACTAGAGCACACTAGAAACTTCCCTAGGCAAGCTGCTAACTTACAGCTCAGCTCTTTGCCAACTTAAACAGGGACAAAATGATTAAATCGTGCAGGTGTACTAGACTTTGAAACGTTATCGGACTGAGCAGATCACATCTGATAGTGGAACAAAGTCAATTTGCGAGTGACATTCAAAAAAAACATTCTTTCTCAGTGTAGGCTCACGGGGAGAAAAAGTGTTTTTGGTGCCGGCGTGCATCACATGACGGACGCCGCTGCTGTCATTACATGCTTTAGCTGCTGTGTCAACTTGGCTTGGAAGCCTGGCAATCTTCCAGGGGGCTTGATCCGGATCTGTTAAAGAGAGTCACCTAGCTGGAACTCCTCCTCTTTGCATAATATAGGACAAACACGACGCTGAATGAGCTCAGTGACTCAGCAGGTGCTATGCTGACTGACTTTTTCAAGCCTCCACACTGCAGAGTGTGGACTTTTTCCTTTGATAGAACATCATTTTTAAATGTCATTACATATAATTTAATGACGAATGAACACAGAGCAATAATAATCTCGCGGTGCAACTTCGCTAAAGGTCAGCAGCATGCTCGGCTTCAGAGCATTAGAAAGAACATCAGAGTATACCTCTTCCAAAAATTTCAATATATTGCCTTAGGCGATTAGTATTAGTCTAGTCAAATAGTTTCTATAACTACAGCCCTTTAGGCTAACCAGTGTTTTTAATGACTCCTGGTCATTTTAAAATTCTTAACCAAGGTCCCAAAAGTGTACGCATTTAAATCACCAGATGATATACGGAAAGACACTGACACTGCAATTAAATTCCTCTGGTCACGGCACTAAATGTCTGTAAGCTCGTTAGCTTTCTGAGTGACACGTTGACATTTTTTGTTCCTGGCTCCGCTTTGTGGTACTGTACGCTCGGGTTGCTGCCCTTGTCTGTCCTCTTGCACCGCAGGGGGTGGCGCCTTCTGAATAGCACTGTCATGCCGGCGGTGGGGAGGAGGTCTTTATGGCATACAGATTCACACAGCGACACCCGGAGAGTTTAGTCTGTTTCTCCGTACTGTTGCTGCTGCTGCTTCAATCTTCAAAAAAAAGGGGGCCCCTGACAGCTTCCATCAGCTCCGTCAAGGTGCAGTTTGTGATAACACATAGCCTAGGCGCGCAGAAAAGAAAAAAGCATATTGAAATGCATAATAGGCCATAAAGACTTTCACTTTAAGCAGAAATAGCTAAATCCTCACATTTGTACGGTGCATAAAAAGAGAAAAAACTCACACTTACATACATTACAACTCCCTGTTGAGTCATATGTGGCTGATACTGAGTGATGCACTGAAGCGCCGTGCCATTAACTCGCTCTAAAGTTAAACATCGTCTCGTCTGCCAGTCGACGTGGATGTTTTTCCAAATGGCACGACTGATGAAAACCAGTATGTAACGAGCTCCCGCGGTCATGCGGTAACTGGTGAGTGAAGGGTTTGTGGTTCAGCTGGCTGGGCTCACTGCAAATATTGAACACACACGGTGTCTGCCAGCTGAGAGCGATCATCAACACCACCCACATAATCACAAGCTGGATCCTCAGTGTTCTCTCTTTTTGCAGTTTAGTTTGGAGCTCTGGGATGCCAGAACAATTTGGCATGCGGGGCCAGAGGCTAAAACAAGTAGAGTGGGAGTTAGGTTACAAAGCAATATTATTGGACATTCATTATTGAAGTTAAAACAAGTTTATTAGATTTAATGTGATTAAATACTTCATTTTAAGCTATGCTAGCAGGGCAGCTCCATGAACCGCAATGTCTTTCCGTTATTCCGTCCACCACTTTGGTCCTATTGATTTGGTCCTATTGATTTTAAATTTTGTACAGACATTAATGGTCCTCAGAGGATGAAGCCTACTGTTTTATTCACTGACTTTTCTTCTAGTGCCACCAAGAGGTTGACATTTGCAATCTATAAGGAAAGCATCCAAAATTCAGTATTCATGTGCATCACTGGATGGATTTCGGTGATCAGATCTGGCTGTGTACCCTTGGTTTTTTGTTCTACTTTAAAAGTGTTTAAACTTCATCAGGACACTAGGGAAGGTTTTTTTTCTATGGAGAGCCAATTATGAAAAACTCCAGACTCCGATCGGAATAGTTAATTTATAATAGAGACCTCTACAATATAGTGTTGGTGACCTTTGTTCGCGGCCTGCAGGAGACTGATAAAAGAGGTCGTCCTATTGCACTATTCAAAACCCGGTCCAGGTAGACTCCATGCCCTCCCTGATTCTTATCCCTCCCCAGCAACGGCCAGACATGCCATCGCTGTGGAAAGCCGTAACAAAGCTGAAGGGATGTGAGAGACCTTCCACGTGGAAAAGGCAATTAACAGCTCAATGCCCGAGGGACGGGGCGAGGAAGGCAGGCAGGGAGGGAGAGGGAGGATGTCTGGAGATATAAGCAACAGAGGAAACTGTGAGGGAGGACAGGAGCAAATGTTGCACAATATTACTGTTTCTTATTCAAAGCAGTGAAGCAATGAGGATAAAGTCGGAGTACAGATATGACAAACAGTTTTGATGCATCAAAAAAAAAAAATCCCATGCTGCCTTTTTCCAAAAATACATCAGGGGGAAAAAGGGAGACGGTAGTCAAAGACAAACAGATAGATAAAAGAAAAGGGAAGTAGGAAACGGCTAAAGGGAAATAAAATCAAAGAAAAGAAAAAAGGAACGTGTATTGGGGAAAGGATGTAAGGAAGGGGAATAAAAGGAGGAGGGGTGTCGTTATCGGAGTGAGATCTGCCATTCACTGCCATCTCGCTCGACACGGCCGCCACGCTGATCCCATCTCCCCGAAGAGATTAAAACCACTGAAAAGCAAGCAAGCGAGACACACAGACAGACACACAAAGACAGGGGGAGTAAACTTTCCTCCAAACTAAAGGAGATGGAGTGATAAGGGAGTGAGTCTCATGCCTGGCACTCGCTTTATAGAGTCATCATTTACCGGTCACACCGCTGACATCTGCTCCCCGAGTGGGTAAACCGTAGCCAGGTGTTAGCGAGAGGGAACCATCGCTCTCTGACACCACCCGGCTGACTTATCAACCTGCTCTGACATCCACAGTCATTCTTTAAAACGCAGCCTCTGGCCGAGCGCAACACAACAACCCATAACTAAAAGGTGACGCCCGCCCTTATCTCTGTGTAATCTCTCTGATTTCACGTTTTTTTATCTTTGGGCATGAATCCAAAAATGTCACAAACTGCGGGAAAAGGCGTCTTCACACCTCTCTGCCTGAGATAATAGATGTAAAGTGAGGCCTGTGGTTAATTTTTTTTCTTCCTGTGGCCAGCCACTACAGTAATAGTGTACGAGTCTGGAGTGGGTTGGCTTGATGAATCTGCTGTCTATGGGATATGATGATTCAGCCGCGCTATTACCATGAGTGATTTCAGCTCAAGGCGAGGCTAGCGCTTCCGCTTTATGGTCACGGAGACAGAGGGAGCGACTCATGAGGAAACATAAGTTAACGTAGAAATGAGAAGGGAATGACTTTCAAATCAGGGGCATTTTTAATCAGGCTCTCGAGAATTATGGCACCAGAAATGGGTTTATAAATTGATATTGTGCTGTTGTATGTAAATTACAATGCGAAGAACAGAGGTCTGTGAACAAACAGCACGAGCAGAACGCACGGAAACCCTTACATAAATTCCCCATGTTGTATTATTTTCTGTGTGTAAACCAAAGAGGCTTTAGTCCAGGCTAAGCTTGTAGGTGAGGTTAATGACCCTCATGATCAATTCAGTCTTTTTCATTTTACTTCACATATCCCAGATTTAATTGAGAAAGTTCTCCAGCAGCAGTTACATTATATGCTCATCAATTACAAAATATAACTTGGAGATTAAAGAGGGGGAGAAAAGAAAAGAGATTAAAACAAAGAGTGAGGAGGGGAAAAAGCTTTTTCTCTGCTCCGAGAAAAGGGCTGTGGCTTTACCAACCATTTCCATTAACAGGAAGGAAAACCTGCCATTTCTATCCTTGACCCAGACATAATCAACAGTCCCTGCACGGTTCAACACCCGTACCGAATGCAGTGATCCCTGAATACTTTAACATTTAAACAACCACTCCTATGATTTCCAATGACCTCCTGACAATTCCCTCACTAATCAAGACATGATCAAACACTCGTTGTATGGCTGCACATTGAGACATCACCTGACGGCGTCCACATGATCAAGCGCTAAGACATGAGCTAACAATCCCTGCATGGTTCAGGAGGCCAGGGCAGATTTATGTGCGAACGGGAATTGCTCTTGTTAATGTATTCCTCCGTAAAGACCAATGTGGGGCCACCAGGCGAGTGAGGCGAATAGCAATGACTGTATGGACTGACAGATAGCAGGAGACCCTCACTGCACTGCATTAACTTTTAATTATGATTTTCTGGGAGATCCAATTACCCATCTAAAAGTAGCTCCACAACCAGACCTGTAACTTTTGCCTCGCCCTATCGTTTCCCAGTTTTTCTAATTTCTTTTTCATCTGGATAAATTAGTGTTGGATATTATTGCCGGCTACATTTTCTAAACTGCAATAACCCAGTATGGATCTTGCAATTTAGCTGTTTCTCGCTTATTGTCTTGTCTCACTTTCTCTCTCTCTCTCTTTCTGTCACTTGAGGTTTCTCTCCAACACTTCCTTCACCGGGGCCACAGGCCTGATCCAAGTGGATGCTGGCCTCTCTCGGATCTTCTCCTCACAGTTGTTTCACGTATGGAGCCTGAAGAGGGGGGCGCTTGGCCAGCCGGCCTGGGTAACTGTAGGTCAGTGGACCAGAGGCAGGCTGGAGTTAGAAGGGGGGATCCTGGGATTGGTGGGAGGGTTCAGGAGCAACCAAGGACAAGGTCTTGGAGCTGGGGTGAGAGGAGGGGACGGCCAGGGGGATAGTTACGTTGGTGAACGCTGGAGGCCTGGACTTTCTGTTGAGGGACACCGCCTGAGGGTGGTGACACTGGTGGAACACCCATTTGTCTTTACACGGGAGGTGGATGCGGATGGCTTGTGTCCAGCCGGTCAGCTTTGTCTGGACCCCAAAACCAACCGGACAGACATAGTCAACGGCCTCTTCAACCAGCTGCACAACCCAAACATTACAACTACAGAATGGGATGGCATTGGTGAGTTTTGTTTTGGAATTTATTTTATTTTAATGAATATTACATGCATGAACTCAAAGTTTCTCTTATGTGGACTCTCAGATCAGTTGGTTTAAATCTTATCACTAAGTTACTGTTTTTCTTCAAGACTGACGTGGGTGTTAGAAGTAAAATCAATAAGGGATCAAGGCTGGTCAGACCAGTTCAAAAATATACCTTGTGCAATGTCAAGGGCTCAGCTCTACAGATGCAACTGTTTCGGGAATGAGGAGGATTAAAGGCGTTGAATCAATAATAGATCAAGACTACCCTGTCAAAGAAATACAGGCACTCTATCTGACAAACTAAATATACAGTCTACTGCATAGCGTTGAAACAGAAGGCACCCAAATTTTCTTTGACTTCAAGCAGCAGATTGCCAATCGAAAGTGAGGTGTAATAACCAGGGTTTCTAGAACGATCACCATAATTGTAAAATACATTGCAGTGGTATCTTCTTCGATATAAATATTCGACAGAAGTACTGCAGGGATTCGAGCCAAGCTTCAGGAGAAGTTGGCATACTGCTGAATTTTGACTGAGCTTGCCAAAAAAAAGTGATAGCAAGAAAAATTGAAATGGCAAGAAGGGCAGAAAGTGTAAAAAAAAAATATATATATATATAGTGTGTCAATCTTGCAAGTTCTTCTATTCGTACTCTTAGTACAATGGTTGTTACATTTCTGAAACCCATGTTTAATGTGATTAAACATTTCTAGACTGTCCTCTGAGAATCCACGGACATTTCTTATGATCCTTAGTCAATAGTTCCCAGAGATGCAACTATTGCACTTCCAAAGCATGCATATGAATAATTGAAGGGATACATTTCACATCATTGTTGGTTTTTACCTGCACAGAGCTACCGGAAGACCTGAGGAAGTGCTGCTACGGGTACTGCATCGACTTGTTGGAGAAACTTGCAGAAGACATGGGTTTCGCCTTCGACCTTTATATTGTCGGAGACGGAAAGTACGGAGCGTCGAGCGGGACGGGGCGCTGGACGGGGCTGGTTGGGGACCTGCTGAGTGGAACCGCTGACATGGCTGTCACCTCTTTCTCCATCAATTCAGCCAGGAGCAGAGTGATCGATTTCACCTCGCCCTTCTATTCAACCAGCCTGGGCATTCTGGTACGACTGCTTTAACTCATCATTAATTTGCTGGAGTTCTTATTATAAAGACAGAGGGCATGTCCTGGAAATGTACCGCATTTTGTGGTCACGTTGCAATCTGCCGTGCTGCAGTGTTACTTTGATTTGTTTATCTTCAATGTGTATGATTGGTTGACACGGTCCGCAAATACTTAATTTCTCCCTCATGCCTTGCTCACGCAAGTCTTCTGGGGAGATCATTAGTTGTGTGTAATTAGTTTTCTGAGATTCCAGTGAACATGTTAATTATGGAAGTTCAGAATGGACGGCAGTTTAAGACTGCATAATGAGTCTGAGAGGCATTTTTAGAAGCAGTCGTCAAACGTGCTCTGCGCCTCACTAACTGCAATATGATCTGACGCTACAGTTAGAAAACAAGAACTCTGTTCGACACAAAATGATAAATCAAATGCATCAAGCCAACTTCTTGCACAATGTTTTTTTTTTTTTTTTATCTAACAGGTTCGTAGCAGGGACACTGCAGCTCCAATTGGAGCCTTCATGTGGCCTCTCCACTGGTCCATGTGGGTGGGTATTTTCGTCACCTTGCATCTCACCGCGCTCTTCCTCACCTTGTACGAGTGGAACAGCCCCTTCGGTATGACACCCCATGGCAGGAACAGACTGCGTGTGTTCTCCTACTCCTCTGCCCTCAATCTCTGCTACGCCATACTGTTTGGACGCACTGTCGCCACCAAGGTAAAGCCCCTCTGCGTGATAAATAGCCGTCATAATGGGTGGGGCAGGGAATTGAAATTGAAGAGAAAGGGAGGAGGAGGAGGATTTGTGTTATGAGAAGGAGTACGCAAACAATAAGGGCAAAGTCAAAAGAGGATGTAGATAGGGAAGGTGGCATGGAGGGAGATGATAGAGATGGTTTGGGTGGGGAAAAGATGGATAGGGAAGAGGTTAAGACGGTAGACAGTGATGAAGTAGAGAGGTTTCAGGGAAGGATAATGCACATACAGGGAGGGAGAGGGGAAAGGGTAAGTGGGCCGACAGAGATTGAAGGAGTTATGGTGGCGATGATGGGGATGGATGAAGGTGGAAAAAAAGAGGGAGCAGGTAGAGGTTAGCTCCCCGAAGTAGTCCAGATACAAAGTTGAAAACAAGAAGGCAGTGGGAAGAGGGCCAACGTGGGGCGGTGAAGGTAAGAGTGCAAACCGGGAAAATGGGCCTCAAAAAGAAGGTAATAAGTAAGGTTGACAGAAAGATGGTGAGGAAGGGTTGAAAGGGTAAGTGGGTAAGCAGAGATGAGAAAATCAACAGAATGAGGGTGACAGAGGTGGGCAGACAGAAGATGATGTGAAGGGGAGTGGGTAAGGTTGGAGAGCCGGGCGACAAAGGTTAGTACAAGAGTGGTCACTCTTAATTAGTACAAAAGTGATTACCCGAAATCCTCTGACTGAGGCAAATATGTCTCTTAAAAAATACAATGTAGTAAGATGAAAACCAATTTCTTTTCCTTCAGACAAAAAGCCCTCTTACTTTCATGTCATTTGTTTGCTATATTCCAAAAAAAAAGCCCAAATATTAAACGCACCTTTGCAGTAGCAGCATTTTTCAGAAAACTTGTCAGATTTGACTGATCATGTCACAGCGGCAGTCACGCGCCTCTTGCTCGTAAGCCAAACACAACGCCGATGAAAAACAACTGTCCTCTGCAATTCTTTGTTTTTTAAAACAGCTACACACCGGAGCCAAGATCCATTACCATGATAACGCACGCCTGCTCTTCAAATTTTCATGCAGCAGATTCAGATAAATATCATCATTTGCTTAAATTATTCCTGCCTTAGCGAGCATGCATCCCATTATAATACTTCTTTTGAACGCGCAGGCACACTTTGGCCCTGAAGGAAGGAAAGAATCAAGGCAGAGTGACTAGAGAGACCTTCCCCTAATTGAAAGGTCGCAGGTTTGATCCTCACAACTGGCGACGTGTCACTTAACAGGCTGTGTCCTTTAGCGGCATGCTGACCTTGTGGAATCCCTTTTTGAACTTGTGAGCAAAATGGTCATGTTTATTCAGGCTATGGGAAAGACAATGGGGGCAAGTAAATTGATTGTTAAACTGCTATTAAGAGCTTATTCCGCTGAAGTCAGTTATTTTAGTATTCACTTTTAATAAGATTGTTCCAAAACCTAAAGCAAAAGTGTTTCTCACACATTCAGCTTTTGTACAGTTATAACACAATAGAGTTGCACGATACCCACGGTATGCACGGAACCCCACGGTGCCAAATCATAACCGTCGCTACTATACTAGAAACTTTACACAACGGTACTACCGTGGATTACTATATTACCGGTGCCAGTCTCCGCTACATAGCGGCCGCCTCTGCTCTCCTCCCGGCTTCTCACTGCATGCTACTCCTTTGTAAACAAACCAACATGGAACCGCAACCGAACTACACAGCTGCTGAATGATTGGCTGTTTGCCTGTTACTGGTGACGTCCAGGGATATGATAGGCTGTTTCCGCACGCTGGGTCCGCCCGTCTGTTAGCTGATTGGCTGTTCGTGTGTTTCTGCCGGCAAGAACGAACTCCATGAAGACAGCTCCGCTTCGATAGAAACTCGCTTCAAAACAAACAACAAGCTAAAGTTCTGCCTCGCCCAGACACGAGACAACACACTCACCGTGGCAGAAGCACCGGGCCCGAGCAGCGAGTCTGCCGTGGCGTCTTCGTCAGTGGCAACACTAATTTAGCTTAAAAATGAAATTAAATTAAAATTAAATTATTATAATTAATTAAAAACATCGTTGTTTCAAACTAACTTGTACAAATACATTGCAGTTTATAAAAATAAAGGCTGCAGTATCGCGATAATACCCGGAACCGCGATACTTTGTCTGGTATCGTATCGTGGTTACTCATTTTAGTATCGTGACAACTCTATAACACAACATTACTTCCAAAGCCAAGGAGCATGCCCTTAACTTACTACATTCGTTTGTGGGATTACAGGTTCAGGACATACTGTGTAGTATTTCTGAAGGTGATGTAGCCCCTCTGTCCCACTCCTTGGATTAGCTTTAACAAATCAACAACTCCCAGCACGGGTGTAAATATAGACAGGCAGTGTAGGCAGTGCCTTTGCACCAGGCTAATGGGCTAACAGAGAGCAGCAGCCCCTCCAACAGTGTGTTAGGTGAAGAATGGGCCCCTTGAGTGATTCGCTCTCAGAAACCCGCCTGCGTTCACTCATGTTAACTCGTGTTAAATTAAAAACCTTGCCTTGAAAAAAAGGCAAACCATTTTTGCCGTTGGTTTTCTTTAGTTTTTTGGTCAAATAAATACACACGGTAAATGGACTTTCTTTCATATAGTGCCCTTTCTTTTATATAGCACAAAGCACTCAACACATTTCACTTCCAGCCATATTTCTAGCCTTTAGAAGCAATGCCCAGGAACGCTTCAACATACAGATATAGAGGAGCAGGGGATCGAAGTCGTCTCCCTCTGACAGCAGTAATCAGCAGCAATCTATAACAGAATTATATGCTTATTGTACGTAAACAATAAAGCCATAAAAAAAGCATCTACGGCATATTGAATGGAGACCTTGACAGGCAGTACAATAAGTACGGGAGACAGGTCTTTCCATTAAATTTCCTTTAGCGTTCTTCTTTTTAAATGGATATCCTGTAAGCACAATGTGAAATTAAAGACCTAGTGAGGAAAACACACTCTGATTATTGTGTCTTCCTTCGACTAAGTACATGAGCGCAGAACAAAACAATATCACAGAAACATATTTAGCTCATGCGCTCCTCTCGTTCTCCGCCTTCAATGGAGCAATTAATTACACGTAAGGGTTCAAACATCCCCGTAACCTTCATGTGAATGGGTTACAACCTTGTTTGTATAACTAACGTCTCATTAATCTCAAAAGCCTTTTTAAAACACAAGAAATTCATCTCTTTTCTTCTGTTAAGTGGATTTTAATTGGTGGAATAAATAAACGATCACAGCGTTCAGGTGGATTCATCTTCCCCTCCAGGCGGCTAATTTCATGGGGAGGTATCTCTGATGTGTCTCACAAACAGTCACACTTTGCCAGATTTGTCTGCCTTTTGCATTAACTCCTCTGCTGATCTGTTTTGATTAACTTTTTTTACCCTTACTCGGGGGGTTGATTTTTAATTAGTAGGAGAATGCAGGGTGCAGGAGGTCGAGAGCCTCAGGAGGAAGCGCTGCCTTTACATCAACATCTGAAAACACCTTTCTTCACACTTTTGTACTTTTTAATTGTTTTAATCCCTCATTTTATTTCTAATCTCGTCATTCTCCGTGTTGCTCTGTTGCCAGACAGTTTCATTTTTGTCTCTGACGTCATGACATTTAAGTTTTAAGACGTTTCTCTTTTTCCTGCCAAATTATTCTCATTATTATTATTATGACATCTGTCTTGACATCTCCACTCTGCAGACTCCTAAATGCTGGACCGGACGCTTCCTGATGAACCTTTGGGCCATCTTCTGCCTACTGGTACTGTCCAGCTATACTGCCAACCTAGCTGCAGTCATGGTCGGGGAGAAGACCTTCGAACAGGTCTCGGGAATTCACGACGACAAGGTTAGACCGCGTGCAAGGACACGAACTTGCAAATGCGTGCGTGTCGGCACGCCGTGCACGCATACAGACCCGCAGCTACATGTACACACAAACTAATCTTGCACAAGGACAGGCTAATGAGTAAAGAGCGGAATTATTTGTGAAGGATTATCGCTTTCCATATCCCTAAAGCCTCTCGGGAGTTCAGGGCTAGAATGAATTTGATATGATCATGATATCCATCCCCACTTCTCTCCATCTTCATCACCTCTACCCATGTTATCCTGTGTCACCTCCTCAGCTGCACCATCCCTCCTTGGGCTTCCGATTTGGGACAGTGAGAGAGAGCAGCGCCGAGGATTACGTGAAAAAGAGCTTCCCGGAGATGCACGACTACATGAGACGCTTTAACCAGCCCACCACCCCAGAAGGTGTACACATGTTAAAGTAAGACACAAACACACACCCGATCACATACAGACACACAGCATACATTTGTAGGAACCTACACCCAAATGCAAACCCCAGACCCTAAACAATCCGGTCACGTTTGAATCTGTTATCTGTGGTTGTTTGTATTCTGTGCACTATTTTTTTTTATGTGCGCTGTGCATAACCGTTCTGTCTGCTGACAAGAGCAAACATGGCAGATTTGTGTGTACCGACTCCAAAATGTGTCACCCGATGACATCAATAAAAAAAATGTTACATGCTTTGATTTGCAGCTTAGTGAGGGTGTTTTTTAAATGTTTGTACCTGCTGGTTTTCCTATCTAAAAAATCAATGCATTAGCCCAATGTGGCTCAATCTAAGTTGGTGGATGTTTTTTTTTATTATAGTCAACAAGCTGCTCCCTTTTGGATTTGACAGAGATACGATCAAATACTCAGCACTTTGTGAGCTGCATATATTTACATCGTGAGGTTGTTGCCTTTGAGCACAAAGTGTATGTGAGGTAAAAGCTTATGAGTTACATAAAGTTTCTTTATCAAATATTTCATTAAAAGTGTTGAGTGTAAGATGAATGAGAGTCAGGGACAAACTTATGTAATAAGGGCCGAGGATGATGAGGGTGAATCGGCTCTCGAATGGGGGGCTGATTGTAAAGCAGATGAAAGCAGAGGAAGGCAAAGCGAGTTTATTTATATAACAAATCTAATTTACAAAGGCAGCAAGTACTTTGCATAATGCTTTAAAACACTGAGTACAAGGTACAAGACACAAAAAAACTAGGGATGGAAATAAAAATTAAATGGATTAAAAGAGGAATAAAAAGAAGTTGTTGAGGATGATAGGGAGTGGTTGAAGTACATCCAAAGGCAGTGAATAAAATAAAGGTTTTTAACTTTAATGCCAGTCAGGGAAAGTCTTATATCTTCTAGAAGTAAATGCTGATTCCTTTTAACACTGGGAATGGTTAGCAGGCTGCTTCCAGCTGACTTAAGAAAGGGTGTCGAGGAACGCACAAGCCTCCCCGTTATGTGTTTTATGTTCCTATGTGATCCTATTTCAGATATGACATTTACTTTTGGCCCTCTGTATACTTGATTGTAAAATCAATCCAGATTTATGAGTGCATGCGTTGGTAAAGACCTGCCCCTTAACTCCACGTCTAGTAAAACTAGTTTCACTTCACTCCTGTGGTTTTTCCAGAGGAAGAAAAAAAGGGGTTCTGGCAGCACAACCTGATAGGTTGGTAAAAAGAAATTTAGTGTTTCAGTAATTTTAATTTCATCGTTATCATTTTTGTTCCATTTCTTTTTAATTTACCTTCTAACTGAAATTAATATACCGTGTTTTAATACCCTCCGTTCTAATAGCTTCAACACTTTTAATAACTTTAATATAGCACACAGGGAGGTTATGAACTCGAATAAACTGAACACACGTGAATTTAGCAGCGGTGGAGGTGTATAGTAAGATAAGAAATAATAACGATGATGATGAAGATGATGAAGATGTAGAAGTAGAAATAAAATATAAAGAATAATATAGAAAGGAAAAAAAGAGATTTTGCTTTTTCTTTTAAAGATATTAAGGGAGTTGACCTCTCTCGTTTCTATAGGCAGTGTGTTCGTTCCATAGCTTTGGAGCATGTAATTGACAAAGCCAACACACCTGATTTTTCTTTTAGTTGTTTCTGGGAAGCTTCAGTAAACCAGCAGCAGTATTCTTAAAGGCAAATAGTTAACAAGGGAGTTAGCAGCGTAGCTTGGTTTTACCCGATTTAACTGCTTTGTATATATAAAGAGAGAAGGACCCTTAAAATCAATACTAAATGTTACAGGAAAGCAGTGCAGGACAGCTTAATCCTGACTGTAATGTGCTCTCCGCCCTTGGTTCTGGCTCGAGCTGCAGAGTTTTGAATGAGCTCAAGTCTTTCCCCGTTTTTGTTTTTTTGTTTTTTTCTTCAGGAGGCCAGTAAAAAATGCATTACAGTAATCGAGTCGGCTACAAACAAAGACATGAATCAGCTTTCAGCATCTTTTCTGATTTATAAATGGTATAAAGTATTCATATCCTTAGTTGACTAAACATAGCAATACTGCAATATATAAATACGCCATTATGAGTCCTGCAATGAAAATGCCATTTCAGTAAAAGTACATATATTATTCACAAAATGTACTCAAGGTCCAGTGTGTAAGATTTAGGGGGGATCTATTGACAGAATATGGCAGAAATGGAATATAATAAAATATGTTTTTCTTAGTATATAATCTGATCTACGGAGGGAGCAGGTCTTCTTCTATATACTGTATGTTTTTGTTCTACATATATACATAGACGCCGCATTGAGCGGGTTGGTCGTTGGTCGCGATACGTCAACGGGTCCGCCATATTACAACCATATATATATATTTCTATTTCTATATTAGTTTACAGGCAGATCTGCCTTATCCAATATGGCGGCGACGTCGACGTACGATTCAGCGCTCAATGCGGCGTCTATGTATAGTCTATGTATATATATCTATGATATGCCCCCACCATGTTTCTACAGTAGCCCTGAACAGACAAACCGAAAATGTTTTTCTAAAGTTTCACCGCCTTTGTTCTTCTTCTACGTGCTTGGAAGGGAGGATGAGGCGAGGGGTATTGACTTGGTTGGAATCTACAACTTCAGTGCCAGATGCCAATAAATTCTGCACACTGGACCTTTTTTTAAAGTACCAAAATAAAAGTCAGGAAACGTTTTCAAACTGTCCGCTGCATATGTTATATTATCATAACACTGGAGTTGATAATGCATTTGTGTGAGCGTAAGGAACATTTTACTGTTGGTTTGAACTTCAACTGTTTTATATACTTTGGAGACAGATATAATCATGCATCACATTTTATAAGCAGCTTGTGTTTTGGATGAAAACTCTTTATCTGTGAAGTCAGATGTAGGAGTGTAAAAAATAGATTATTTCCCTTTAAAAATTTAAAAGGGCAGAATTCTACAGCATCGTGAAATCGTTAATACTCAAAGTAAAAGTATTTCATGTATGTACTTGGATACAGTACTTTAGTGTATGTAATAAGTTCAATTCTACTTGCTAGAGTAACAAAATCCTGTGTATTCTGGTTACAGATGCACATACTGTATAACAGTCATAACCACGCGCTTCTCAGACACAATGGCTTCCCCATAGAACGCCGGCCGAGATGCTGCGATACCGCATGTGCTGACTTTGTGATACAAGTAGGAAGATACAAAGTGCTTGTTCAGAGAAAGAGGATGATAACGGGGGGGAGAAGATGAAGGCGTTTGTTTGCATGCGAGGCGAAGCAGAAGTGGAAGTCACGGCAGTGCAGAGAATGTGAGAAGTGAGGCAGTGAAACACTGTGTTGGCAGAACTACTGACCCCAATACTGCACTCAAATCTTAGGAGGAACCTTCTCCTGCAGAGACAGAACCGCCCAGGGCTACACATACAGCTGCACATGAACACCAATGTATTGGCTCAGAGGAAATAATGGAAAGCACACACCTACACACAGGCTTACAGTCGTAACTACACACTTTCATGTCTACACACACCAAGGCCGGGCATCGGATAACTTCCGACCCTCTTTAGTCCCAAAAGAAGACTCGATCCTCTCTTCTTTCTGTGTGTTATACTTGTCAGAGAAAAACAGACTTTTTCTGCTTTGCCAGCAGAGCAAAGACTTTTTAGTAGTAATCACCATGAATACGTTTCAGGTAATTTGATTAGCTTGTTCTATTTCTTTCATTAGATTGTCTGTGTGAGTGTGTGTGTGTTTGTTTATCTGTTTGCCATCCAATTTTAGGGGGTATGTCTATTTGTGTGCACACAAATATCTGAGTCTGTGCATTCATTTGGAAGTCTGTGTGTGTGTGAGTGTAAGAAAATGTGCATCTCTTCTTCTTTATCAGTGTGTTTGTGCATGTAGGTGTATTATTCAAATCCACTGTGTTGCACTCCGTATCCTGAAACTTATCTCCTGCCAGCCATGGCCAGTGGCAACACACAGAGGAACGCTCTATAATTAGGGGTCAATAAGGGTCAATTGGATCGATATTGCTGGGGAAGGAGAGACTTCGGCAAGCGTGTTTAATGCCTTATCAGCCCGCCACAGTGGCTGTTGGTTCAGGTAATGATGTATGTGTTTACACAGTGTATTAGGATGCAGTTAATCTCATCCTCTGTATAAATGACATAGTTGGATGACATCCCCAAAATCCGAGTGCGAGGAAGTTTGGCGAGTAAAATCTGATTCACAAGACTTGTAAAGTTTATCTTCAATTAATGCTTCTCTTTTACTCTTGTGATGTTTGTGTTTGTACGTGTGTGTGTGTGTGTGTGTGTGTGTGTGTGTGTGTGTGTGTGTGTGTGTGTGTGTGTGTGTGTGTCGGTGGTGAAGGACAGATCCTCCTATGCTGGATGCGTTCATCATGGACAAAGCCCTGTTGGACTTTGAGGTCTCTATCGACGCGGACTGCAAACTTCTCACTGTGGGGAAGCCTTTCGCCATTGAAGGTGCGCACTCTGACTCAAATATACAAAGAAACACTCTTTTTTTATCACTTGTGATTACATAATATAGTGACTAACAGTGATTCCCTGGTGTAACTTTAAAAAAGCATCTTTAAATAAACTTTATTTCTTCCTCTGTAAAGCACTTTCGACACACGTGAATCAAGTTTGTTTTCACCACTTTAACCAAAAACCACTACATGTCTGACAACAAATTTACCTTGAGCTGATAATAATTGTATTCATAAGCCCAAAATCTACAGTAGTCTAATAGCCTAAAGAAAATTACCTTGTGGGGACCTTTTTGTCCCCAGATGGCAGACAGGTCCCGACAATACGACTGTATTAAAAGTGTGAGTCCCCATAATGATGCTTAAACAAACCACAAGGGTTGTATGGTCATGTACATTCAGGCTCTTTTTATGCAGTACACACACACACACACACACACACACACACACACACACATAGATATATACTATACTCACCATATGCACTTACAGCATATATAAAGTGTGGTCTGCACACACTCATACACGTTCACAGAGGACTGACTATAGTTAGCTACATGACTGACAGAATAACACAGCTATTCAGTGGATGAACTTATAACGCTGCAGGGTAAAAGTACTCAGACATCTATTATTAATGACGATGGCCAGTCAGAACAGCTTGGATTTGGATGCTTACAGGTCAAACCGACGGCAACACATTCATGAAGCAATGTAGACAAATCCAGTCCCGGTCAAAAAGCAGCTAATAATCCACACAGGGTGTTATTATCATATTTTCTCGAGTGCTGCTGTGCTTATCATGCGTGTGTGGAGAGCACTGGTGGCGGTGTGTGTAATGTGCAAATGTGTACTGGTGCTATTCTTCAAGGGAATTGTTTTTTTTTCTTTCTTTTAGACTTTCATTTTTCATTCTCTCATTTTCCACAACATCTTTCTTCTACCTCAAAATCACCATACGAGCCACAGCGAGCGAGAGAGAGGGGGGGAGAAATAAGACAGAGAACAGAAAAGAGCCATGCTGTCATACTTTCATGTTTAAGAAAGTTGAATTTTTCCACTGTATTGCTTCCATCTCGTCCATCCCTTCGCCTACACATATACAACTTGTTTACCAACCAAACTAAAGCCATTAGTCACTTCATACATTATTAACAGCATTCCCTATTAAAGAAATTCTAAAGCACTATCAAAAATATGCATACAAAATACAGTGGTCCCTCGTTTATCGCGGGGGATACGTTCTAAAAATAACCCGCAATAAACGAAATCCGCGAAGCACGTTTTACAATTATTATACATGTTTTAAGGCCGTCAAACCGCTAACCACACACTTTCATACACCTTTTTACACGTATTTTGTACAGTACTCCCTTAGTTAATCAGGACGCAGAACACAAGTGCGGTTCTCCCCTAGCCAATCAGGACGCAGAACACGTGCGGTTCTCCCTTAGCCAATCAGGACGCAGAACACATGTGCGGTTCTTCCTTAGCCAATCAGGACGCAGAACACATGTGCGGTTCTCCCTTAGCCAATCAGGACGCAGAACACAATGCGCGTTCATACTGTACAGTACGCTGTAAAAAAAGCAAAATTACATTAAAAAAAATCCGCGAAACAGCGAGTCCGCGAAAAAAGAACCGCGATATAGCAAGGGGCGACTGTATACTAAAATATAAAAAAATCCCACAAACACTGACATGATATCCTGATCATACCATACACTAATTGATTGCTTTGTACTGGTATTATAACCAAATGTACACCGGGACTATATACAACAGTAGTACTCAGTAGTAGTAGAAGCAGCGGTTGCGTATGCTATAAACTCACTGTATGAATACACAGGAGCAGTAAATTGTATCGCCTTTAGAAATAAAGGCTGTTGGCGACCTGTAAAAAAGAAATTATGCCTGAGCGCTAATAAAAGTCTGATGGTCCGGTTCATTGAGGTAAATAAAGCTTCCAGCCAGTTATTGCAAGTTTTACTGTATTCCAGATACATGTCATGTATACGCATATACTGTATACGCCTTCTGAGGGTGACTTTGTCGTGATTTTTTTTTCTTCCGCTGAACACATTTATTGGATGTGTCACATTTAACCTCTAACCCAAACTCAGCATAAGCCCCTAGAGTGTTTTTTTGTTGTTGCAGGTATCGAATTAGCATCCTGTGTGTGTGTTTGCTTCAGTTCAGTCTTTTCTTTCGTGCTCCTATCTCTAAGGCAGGTCCACACAGACACACGGACAGTAAATAGATACTAGTAAAGGTGCCCCATGGGAGCAAATACTAACTTGGAAACCATTTCTCTGTCAGTCAAAGCGTAGCCTCCAAACGACCCTACTCCCACACTCCCTACTCACTGTACAACTCTTGCTCACTGGAGATCTATCTACCGCTTCTTCATTGCGTGAGACAAAAAGAGCCATGAGAGGCACGCCTGTAGCATTGCTCACGATTGTGAGGATGCGAGAAAGGTCTCATCGGCATGTAGAGTGGATCTGCTTTATTCATTGTCTCCATGAAAAGGAAGACGAAAGGGCCTCACACTGCTTTTGGTGTGCTAGTCACCCCCTGCCATAGCTTTCGCTGAGGCCCGAATGGGATGGGAGCGAATAACTCAATAAGTCTCAAGCGTAGAGGAAGAAAGAGCCCAGACAGGAAATGTGAGAGGAGAGGAGATTTAAGGGAGGGAGAGAGAGAGAGGGGACAGAATGTGAGATGAAAAAAGTAAGTAAGGGAAAAGGAAAACAAGGGAGGACCAGTGAGGAGGGGATGAGCGAGGTGGGAGTTGAGCAAAAGAAGGAGATAGAGGGCTTTCATTTGCCCACTGCCAGTTTGCGCCTTTCTGCACAGCGAGTGATAAAAGAGCCGGCCAACAGAGTCCCCCCTAATCAAGACAAACCTTCACCCCAAGCAGATGGAGTGAGGGAGGGGGAGAAAGGACAGAGGGAAAAAGAGAAAGGATGAAGGCGAAAAAATGTGTGTGTGGGGGGTGGGGTGCTATATGGTCTATAGAAGGATGCGGGCAGGATTTATATGTGGTCAGGAGATACGGGCGTAGGAGGAATTTTGGACTGTGGAGATGCTGCAGCCGAGGTGCTACCGCTGAAACCTTCAGGCTACTTAAGTGGAGAGAGATGCAGGCGTGCCGCTGTGCGCCCGTTCCCACTGAGTGCTGTTGGGAGATGTTTACGACAGCCCAGACACACCCCATTAATAATATTGCCACTGAACACACAGCTACTCGCTGCTTGTTTTGTACGTGTGTGTGCGTATGTGCCGCTCCCTGTGTACATAAGTGGCTACACAAGCTCAGTCAAGCGGGACGCGGCCGCACGTCTTGAAGATCCAGAATGAGGCTGACAGAAGATTTTTGTTTGCCGGGGTGAGAGTGTTGTCGGTCGAGCGGCTCACGTCTCACAGGGCAGACACCTTCATCTGATTACGCTTTGTGTGTTTTGCAATATAGCACCATTTTGAAAAGCGTGCCTTTGTAGAATGAGCTGGTTAAAGTAAATCAAGTTATGCGGAGCTGAATCGATTAAGCCTTTCTTACTTCCACCTTCTTAATTGTTTGGATTTGGCGTCTTAAGGAGTGGTTAAACTGCTTATCTTTCAGTTCTGGATTGCTGATCGGACAAAACGATCAATATGACGGTGTCGCCTCTGGGCTTTGGGAATTTTAATAGGTATTTTCATCATCTTCTGGCATTTTCGAAGTGATTAATCGAGAAAATAATCAGAAGATTAATTGCGATGAGGATAATCATTAGTCTCGGGCCCTAAAACTTTGGCTATTACTCATCCATAGCACTTTAATATAACTATACACACTAGAGTTGGACATTAAACCAAATTTATTGAAACGAAAGACAATATTAATCTTTCACCAACTGATATTACCCGGATTTCTATTAATTATAACATTTTGCTGAATAAACCAAAAGCCACCAAGACCAGTCAACCAACAGTCAGTCATCAGTCAACAGCTCAGTGTCTTCAGCTGTTTTTTAATGTAATTAAACTGGACAAACATCAGAAAGTAATGCACGCACTGATGTACAACAACTGCTCCATTTGTAATCTGGAGTTAATCTGATGATCCATCTTGATGATCACTGATTGAATCGCTGAAACCGAAAGCTTTAGCAGTTTTTTAGATTTGAGCTACTGTTTAATAAGCTGAGGGTGGAAAATCCTCTGACACATACAGAATTATGTGTTTTACATTTCTGGCAGCAATTAATGGGAAAACCCAAAAGGAATGTTACATACAGGAAATCAAAATTTCATTAAAAGAAAATCCAAGAAAAAGACTTAAGACTTGCCAGAGTTATGCGATTATGAAATCGACTAAGTGGTGCTTAGGAGCAAAAAAAAAATGGTAGTATTACAAAGATTATACTTTTTAAAGCTATGAAATCTTGCAAAACTGTTATTTTCTCCACCCGTGTTTGAGAAAGTAAGGTACTTCAAACTTTACAGACCTATATAAAGCCTTTTGGGATAAAACTTGACGTGCCGGGCGTGTCTGTTAGTGAGTAGGTGTGTGGGAGAGATTTGACTGACAGCTCTGGGACTCGAGGCTCGTGATGGAATACGCGGACGTCTGGGATAAAGAATCAAAACAAATGACAAGCGACTGCCCACTTGTATTTCAGCGCTTTGACTGAGAGCTGTAAAGAAATGCGGCTGATGACAGAAAAATGCTGCCTGTCTGAAGAGGAAAATAAGACAGAGGAGGGGAGACGTACGCAGACAAAGCCGAGGGAGCCGAAAGATAAAGATAAGAGTGGAGTGAGGCGGAAATTGAAGGGATGACAGAGATAAGGGGTGGACTATGAGCGGGAGAAGACCAGCGGCAACGGTGGGAGAGGAATGACCTCGGACAGGAGAGATGAGAGGGAGGAGTGAGAGGAAGCGATTCAAGGGAGGGTTGGAGCAAAGGGAGGGAAGCTTAGACAGTTTTTGTCATGTAGGAAGCAGAGTGTGACAGTTATGTGAACCTTAGCTATTCTCTCTTTCTGTCCGCGAACCCCCATCAGGCTCACACACCTTGACAGCAAACACACATAAGCACACTCACAACCAGCTGCCAGGTCCGAGTCAATCACAAACACACACACACATAAAAAAAACGCACTGTTGGCATGACTGTGTCTTTGCAGTACAGATGAAATGAAACAAACAACCCCGGGAGATCCTGTATGGCAATAAATCTCCCAGAGAGTCTCTTGATTCTGAGCGGAGGGACAGATTTCTCTCAGTTTGTACCTGTGAGAGCGTGAGCTGTAATGCAAAACAGATGCTGCTTCAAAGTCTCTGCGGGGCACGGGAACGTTCCTCTGCAGCTTTTCAACTTGTGTAATGATACATGAATGTGCTTTTAAAATGAAGGTAATGAACAGTGGTGGAGGAAAAAAAGCACTTAAATCTGCCGCTTAATTAAAAATATTAGAGTTGTATAATTTTACTGCTGTAGCTAGATGTATATTTTTATTGCTTTGTCTGCTCTTATTACTCCACGTACTGCCGGTGTTTTACCTTTAACAAGAGAGAAACAAGAAACGCCGATTAAGTGATGATGAAACAGTTTCTACAAATCAAGCACAGATGAATATTTAATGTACTATAACAATGATATGCATTACCGGATGCATATTAACTTATTAAACCCGTATCAAGCGGCAGCTGCAGGTTGGAACTGTAATTGCATATCATATTTTATGTTTTTGCACGTAAAGCATCACTTTGCAAAGTAATCAGCAGCTGCACTCGTCGGATACAGATTGTTTAGTATTTCCTTCTGCTATATTTTAAACAAAACCTCAAAATCACGCTTGTTATCTCTATATATTTAACTTAACCTACAGTAAAACTAGTAAAGATGTGTTATAATTCGGTGTATTGTCACGTAGCCTGTCAGTAAAAGCAGTAATAACAAAGAAACAAACTAAACTTAAACCCTCAAATCCACAAAAGAACTCTAAAGTCAGCACGCTATAAAGCATCCATGCAGATGGAGCGAAGCCGGCCTTTGAACAGAACCGGGTCTTTTATCTGTAGTCGGAGGGGATGAGTGTAGGTGAGCATGGAGTGGGTGATCCGCGTCATAGACTACAATACGTGTTTCGCAGCTGACAGCTCCGGTGATGAGATCAAGGTAGCTGATGGATAGAAGGTCCAATTATTTTCAATGCTGTGTGGGTGATTTTTTTGTTTTATGCCATAGCTAGAGAAGAATAGTATTCTCTCTTAAAACATTTTTATGTATTTATGTTGCAGTAAAAATAGATTAATATACTACAGGCTGCTGGCTGAGCTAGTATGAGACACCGTGTACCTCTTAATATTCTTAAGGCAACCTACTGCAGACAATAATGGAAATGTAGAAACGTCGGACAAAATTAAGAAAAGAATCACAAACAAGACGTTAATTCGGGGTGACAAAGGAAATTGAGTGCGGTGTGCAGGTAAGAAAAGTCATCTCCAAAAAATGTTGTTCATTATTATTAAAAAACATGACATAAAACCTCATGACTGACATTTTGAGTCGACATTTTAACAAAACTCATTTATATCACACTAATAAATCACCACTGGTGCGGCCGTGTGGATTTATAACCCATGGGAAATAACTGTCTGTAAGAAGTTCAGACAGGTAAAATACGAGTGTATTCGCATCATTCACTGAGGAGAATGGATTCAAACTTCATCCAACTTCAATCCCGGATCAGACGGATTTGATGCCAGCCCCGAAAAACGGTCGGATCTGACAGACATGGGGTGCCGGGAATGGGGAATGAGCATCAGGCACGACAATTTGTCACTTTATCTTGCAAAGTGTTTCGTGGTGGAAGACAAGTGTAGGACAACTTGCAAAGATCTGACGGGAAGACTAGCAGCTCTGCAGAGTCTACAGCATTCTCTGTGAAGTTTCAGATGCGTCAGATGTCGACACTCATCTTCGAAAGTCTATCTCTAGCCTAGAGGTGCACCGTTCTGTCTTTTCTTCGCTCCAGATACCAATTCCAATACCTCAAACTCAAGGTGCCGATCAGATACAAGTGTTCTCATTTTTCCAGCTTTTAAAAATGTGTAGACCTCACGGCTTTGAGCACTTTGGAATCATTATGTTAAGCAACATGAGCCCAGAGATCGCTGGGGCTTTTAAAAATTCACGCGGTTGGCCTCCTACGACTAAATACTACTAATAGCGGGAACATACATTTTTTATCTCGGTGACATGTGGGGGCGGCACGGTGGGTGCAGTGGTTAGCGCTGCCTCGCCTCACAGCGAGAAGGTTTCTGGTTCAAACCGTGGCCTCTCTGTGTAGAGCTTGAATGTGTCTGCGTGGGTTCTCTCCGGGTTTCCCGGCTTCTTCCCGGAGACGTGCAGGTTAATTGCTAGCTCTAAATTGCCTGTAGGGTTGTTTATCTCCACGTGCGTGCCCCACCTTTCACCCAATGACAGCTGGGATTGGCCCCAGCCCTCCTATGACTCCTGATAAGGACGAGCAGTTATGGAAAATGATTGGATGGATGCTCACATCTGGTCCGTATAGGATAGCAGTCAGGCGTATCAGCTCGGTGCATCCCTACATCAACCTCTCCTGCTTTATCGCTTCTGCCAGTCTTGCAGGTCAGGGCAGGGTTTATAGGGTGTGTAGTGTGATATGCACCCACCATCTACCCTGAAATCATGAAAGTCATCTAGTCTTATATATAAAAAAGAAAACTCAATATCAGGATTTGATCCACTACTGTATGCTTCCTGTACCACAAGGAACACCATTAACAGAGTTTTGTGCTCCCCCTACACTTTTTCCCTTCATGCATCTTATACTAGAAATAATGGACGGCGTATTTGCTCTGTACCTTTCAGGAAAAGGTCCAGCTGAAACCTATAACTTAATAAATCTCTTTTTTTTTCCAGAAAGCTTCTGCCCTTTGGCTAACTAGAACCGGCTGCGGTTTCCTACACAAAAATTAGACACTAGTTTCCAGTCTCCTCCTCGGGGGGCCTCCTCTCTGATTCTATTCTATTACCTGTAGCGTATGTTTTATTTACATCCACGTGTTTCCTTTTTTCAGGCTACGGTATCGGCTTGCCCCAGGGTTCTCCCCTAACCCGTAACGTGTCAGAATTCGTGAGTCGCTACAAGTCGGACGGCTTCATGGACATGCTACATGACAAATGGTACAAGGTGGTGCCCTGCGGGAAGAGAGTGTTTGCAGTCACTGAGGTAAGTCGTCGGTTGGGTTGGGTCGGTGTTCATGTATCGTGTGTGTGTGTACGTGTTTGGGGTGTAAAGCAAAGTCCATCTGTAGCTGTACTCTTATAAATGAGTCTCCCTTTGGGAACGCGGGCGGGATTGCCTGCCAACTATGCACACCGCCATGCACATACACACACACACACACACACAGGGATGCACATAGACAAAGACATACAATCACATCAGCTTGGACCTATTTACTGACCTTAACCAGAGTTACAGGCACGTACTGTCTGAGTGTCAATACTTATTTGTTTCTCGTGTGTGCTACAGCAGAGTACTCTCAGTTCTTGCCCTCCCTTTTCTTTTCATTCTTTTTTAAAGAATCTGCGATCTCCAGACGGAGCACACTGTCTCTGTCTATATCTCTTGTTTGTGAACAGAGAACCAGTTCAGCTCCCTGCGGCCATACCCCCTCCTTTTTTTTATTTTAAATCCCACTTCAAAGTTGAAGCAACAAACGCAATTACACAGTCGTAGGTTTCTCCAATGAAACGAATAACCTGAACTTCACCCCGCGTCGGGAAAGTTATTACTATTCATCTCATTTGGAGTCTTGATAGCGGGCTGCTCTCTCAAACAATGGTAGAGCGATCTTACCCCTCTGGATTGGGGGGCAAAAGGAGGTCAGCGTCGTCGCTGATGAATTTGCAGAGTCAGCACTAGGGGGGCTAATTGCTGAAAGAAGCGAGCCGGGTAAAGGAAACGTGATTAAAACCTCGCTACTGTCTTCCAAGCCCACGACAGCCTCGTAAGAGATAGACGTTACGTCAGAGGGAGGAATAAACTTCAATTAAGCATCGTCTCTTTTTACCATCTCCCTGCTAAATGCTGTTTCTTCCTACGAGTCTCAGTTTTGCCTCCACCCAATCAGCCCTTCATGCTCATTCCCTCTCTCCCAGCCTCGTCTCTCCGCATCCTTTTCTTTCCAAACATGTCTTCTACGCCGTTGCCCTCTCCTCTTTAATTGCCATTCTTATGGGCTTACACAGCCGACTAGCTGAATATCAATTGCATATTCGCAAAATAAAGTGTCCTAAATAGTAATTATGTAAATAGAAATCATCAATCTCTGTGTTAAACTAATCTGTGTCACTCCCCCCAACCTCTCTCTCTCCCTTTCTTTCTCTCTCTCTCACCCACTCAGACTCTACAGATGGGGATCCAGCACTTTTCGGGCCTGTTTGTGCTTCTGTGCATGGGGGTGGGCGGAGCCTTGCTGACCTTGGCAGGTGAACACACCTTCTATCACCTGGTCATCCCGCGCCTCCGACGCACGCACACACTGCAGTACTGGCTGCACACCAGCCAGGTGAGTAAATACATCCGCTACGTGAGGTGGCGTGGATTCATGCACACGCACACTCTCTTCTCTGTCTCCCTCCAGCACACACACAGGGGATGATGCACAGCTGTTATCTTCGCATTGCTCACACACACACACACACACACACACACACACACACACACACGCACACACACACTAGCACATTGCTGCTGGTTAGACATCCTCACCCCCTGGAGTTGACTCTTATTTGTGCAGCTCACACACGCCCTCTACTGTTGAAGAATCGTAACGACGCTCGAGTACAGAGCTAATGTTTGGATTATTATTTTGGATTACATCATGTTTTAAAGGACAGGTTTTAATTAAATAATTTTAACTTAAAGTTTAATGCATTAATGCTAATTAGGTGCTGTTAACTAACTCATTAATACTTTAATTGTGCTCGATAAATTCACTTGAATATTTCAAATTAGTTAATTAAGTTTGCCAGTGCTTTATTAATTTAGTCCTTTTTCTGTTCTGGTGCAGTGGAAACATTAACAAAGATCATTAAATGTGTCTTTTATCACTGTTTGCTCCGTGCCAAATGATTTTGGATCATGATCCATCAAACATATAATTCAAATCTGCACTTTTCCAAAGTAAAAGAACAAAGAAGCTGAATAAATACAATCTGCCGAGGCTTTTTTTATAATTACTGTTGGAGAATTAGTGCGTTTACGGGCAGTCGTACACCAAAAGGAAACCAGAAATTGAGGATTTTAAAAGGTCGTGTGTTGTTATTTTATCAAACTCTAGCCATTACCAAATGAGGTGCCGGTGGCAATATTGTTGAGTGAATAATGGAAACTAACAGTGTGAATATCAAGACCGCTCACATTTGTCTGCTACATCGCTCTAAAAGGGCAACAACTCCCAGGCAGCCTGCAGCATTCATCACAAAACCAGCCCAGCTATATGAGAGGATGGCATCGGATTTAGTCCCCGGAGATAATCCCTGTTTAGAGTCTCCCTTCATATATATCATAAGAAATTAAAGTGCAGTCACCTTACAGCTTCATGGAGATCTTTTCATCTTAACCAAAGCACTTCGGTTCCTTAATCAAAAAGTACTTTAACCTCCCTCAAAGATTTGAAGTGAGAGAGAACCGTCTCTCTTTCTGAATTACAATCAGATGATTAAATTATTTAAAGAAGCACCACAGCAGGATTTTGCGAGGAATAAGCTGCCACAGATGTTCCGTATAACCGGGGCAGAATAATGGTTTCTTAAGAAATTCAAATTCATTCTCTGCAAAGTTATTTCCCAGAAATGATGAGTTGCTTACAGATTTCAACTAATCAGCAATGTTTTCTCCTCTTTTCTCCTCAACTTGCAGAAAATCCACAGAGCCCTCCACACCACGTACGAGGACGTCGGGAAAGAGCTGACGGGCCTCGACGAAAAGTAATGAAGTCGCTAAGTTATGCATCTACACACCTCGAATAAGCCTGTTCAAACGTGTCAGGGTTATTACAGTTACACTATTTACGTCTGGCAAAAGTTGTTTCTGGCTAAAATATCACTCTGTCGTTGCATTTTCTAGAAATGACCTTTAAGTTTTTAAAATTCTTAAAGGAATAGTTCGGCATTAATTATTCCTTTTCTTGGATGCATGCATATGAGTAAGAAGCTGCAGTCCAGCTTAGCTCAGCATAAAGATTGGAAATCTGCAAACTGTATTTACCATTCCACTGCTATCAATCACCTCATGTAAGATTTACATCTGCAGTATATATCCTCTGTGTTTGTAGTTCTCATGTGTACTGCCGCGCAGTAACTCTCACTGGATAAATGCCCCTTTGCTGTGATCTTCCTCTCTTTCACTAGCCCCTCCTCTTGTATCTCAGAGAACTGCACCCTACACAGGAAGCAGCATCAGCCTCCTCCTCCATCTCCTCCCCTGTCCCCCAATGCTTCCACCACAGCCGGAGACACCGGCAGCTCCACGTCATCTCACGAACCCAAGGAGAAACGTGTGCACTTTGACCTGGAGACCCTCCACAGCTACCGCCTGCGCACAGCACACCGCCTCTGTGCGTGGCAGGCCCGGTATGGTCGGCCGTCCCGGGCTCGGTCTAGGAGGGTTAGGGGCTTGGTACCCTGGGGAGTTTTGCCGCCCCTCCTCAGATTAGCCTCCACGCCAACGGAGGCCCCGTCTCTACACTGGTCTCCACGGGCTTGGTGCTGTCTCCTCTTGGAAGCAGGGCTGCTCAGACGAGCATGTGGGAAGGGGAGCTCCAGGACCTGCAGGGGAAGATTGAGATGTTTCGTACGCAGCTGAGAGAGGCTCTGGCCAGGAGGGCTGAGATCCAGACCAGCCTGGAGAGAGAGAGGAGTGGACTTGTGCGCAGGGATACCAGTCTGGAGAGGGAAAGAGACAGACAGAGGATACAAACTATTAACACAGACAGAAGTAGCTCCTACTCAGCCGAAACTCCCCGAGAGAGACAGGACCAGCCAACTGCAAACCCTGAATAATCAACAGTCGGGGAGGGCTAACCAATCAGGCGGTCTTGTAACTCTGGAGCATGGGAGAAGCAGCCAATTAAACACTGTTAACAGTTTGGACAGAGGAAGAGCCAACCAGTTACGCTCTGTTAACACTTTGACGGGAGAAAGAACTGTCCAGTCACGCACTTCCACCAGTTTGGAGCGAAGTCGAGTCCACCAACCAGGCGCTGGAAACATAACTGTCCAATCACGGAACACTTCTAGCCTGGACAGACAGAAGGCTAACCTATCGAGCACTCTGAACACTTTGGAGAGGACAAAAGCCAACCAATCAAGTGTAAGCAGTGGGACTTGATTGTCTTTTTAGAAGGCGCTGATGTGTCGGGCAGCAGACGGTGCTGGCATAGCCGTGGGAAGATGGCTCTGTTGGAACGGGTTCCGTTTTAGGGGGACGCTTGCTGAAAAATGACAGTATATGTTTAACTCACACCATTACTTACTGCAACCTAATAATTTCACACTTCAGAATTATTTCGCTTAAAATGACGACTAAAAACGTTTTAACTGCGATGTCAGAACTGTAAATTGTCAACATCATCCATGAAATAACAAATAAGTGATGTAATCTTGTGTAAGTGAGAGCAAACGTGATTTACAGTTAAAGCTGAATATACATTCACGTGAAAACCCAGACCGTCTGGTTTAAAACACAGTGCTTAATCGAGGGAGACCGGTGGTTCACATGAGGAACTGTCTGAAAACGTAACAAGCTTATGAGCTAAAACAAAAGCACGGCCTGTTATTCCGGCTCGAGAGGCCTAACAAGCACACAGAAACATCAGCGACAAGAGCACAGAGAGTCAAAGTCAGCCCAACGTCGAGAAGAAAGGAAACTATTTGAAAACGCACATGCAACATCCATGTTAACTGAGTCCCAGCAGCAAGAGGTGAAGATGCAAAAAAAAAAAAATATATATATATATATATTTTAAGTAATAATCTCCCAAAAATGTGAATGATAAATAAAAGAAAAGTGGTACAGCCCTAAATCAATGTACCTAATGATCCCATGAAATTAAAAAAAAAGCCTTTTGTGTGTTTTATCTTTGTGTGTATCGTCCTCTCGTCTAACGCCGCTTTTTAATCTTTTCTAGCAAAATTTCACTCTCGGAAAAAATGTGTCAAAAGCTGCCTTGCAAACTGAGCCGTTCCCAAACAGACGCTTTGAGATGGTAATTTTCCTCTGTGATTTGATGGGTTCCATATAAATAAAAAAAGGAGGCACGGTGCTAGGCCAGGAGAAAAATTCACATGAATGGAAAGAGCTTCATTATGCTCTCTGTAGTGGAATAGATTCCGGCTGTTTGGATCCAAATACAAACCTCCAGCCCGTTTTATGGCTGCTTAAGTCAAGGTTGCATGCCATTTAAATGGTTTTGTCCACATTGACACCGTGTGGGTGAAACGTAGGTCACATAATGACTCCAGACACATAATGTTTGACTCTGAAACTCTAATGTCTTAATCTGAAATGAGTTTTAAATCTTAGACAATAAAGTCCAGGATGGTAGACGACAAATTCTGGGACAACAACTTACTGAGAATTATTTGCAGTTGGTTCAGTCCTCCACATAAAGTTGGGGAATGTAATGTCTTGACCCATAAATCCTCTGCTGCTTTTGTTTTTTCCCCCCATTCCTTTTAAACAATCTGTCTCTTGTGAGTCCCGACTTTATGGATGTGCAATACTAAATCACTGCTGTGCCCCTTTAATAGAAATCCCAACCCTTTCCTTTATATAGTTTTTTATTATTTGGGAGGGGGGACACACAGTTGACCCATCCCATTACTTGCAGGACTTTTAACGTGTCCACCATCAGCTGCAGCAGCACGGGTCAGAATTGTGGATTATAGTCGGTGTTCAAAATACTTTCCAGTTTCCAACGTGCCATAACTTCAAAGAGGTCCGTCAGACTGTTAGTAATAATTTAACAGTCCAGTGTCGTATTTATACGGAGACGGAACAAAATTACAATCTCAAAGTCATTTCACGGATCCTTTGATTATCTTATGAACCTCCCCGAGTCCCCAAACAGCTCCAAACAGTTGCATATCTGCTTGGATGTGTGGCCTGTAAACTAAAGCTATCAGTTTGGAATGAATCTGTTCATCATATTCATTACTGACGGAACCTATCACCAGTCTGGCAGATTTATTTTTTTTTGCGCTCGGTGACTTGTCTTGCGCATGATTTCACGCAGAATGGAAGATTACAATTCACTATCTTGCAGAGTTTGAGCGAGCACCAATAATCGAGACCCTCGTGTTGTTTTTTGTTTTTTAATCATTCATGTGGTTGTACGCTTTTTGCACTGTTTCCACTCAGATTCAGCTTTTGTTTTGTTTTGTTTTTGTGAAGTTTCATGCCTCATGTCAATCTGGATTTATGAAGTGAGACTTGAAGCTGACTGTATTTTGGGACTCTCGTTCAGTCAACCACAAGAGGGAGCTGTACCCCTGCTTCCCACGGCTATGGACAAATGGAGAGTTTATGGATTGAGGTTTAATTCCAACAAAAACTACTGAAACTAATAAAAAGCAACTGACTTATGAAGCAACAGTGACATACGGAAGCTGTGTTTGGTTGAATGTCACTGTCCCGCAGGTCTGAGACGCAGACACTGATATCACTGAAACAGAACTGTAGGCTTTTTTTTTTTTTTGATGGTACTGATATACATTTAAACGTTTCAAACTTTGCTGTGGTGTGAAGTGGTCGTGTTCACATGCCATGGTGTCTGAGGAAAAAAATCTATATATTTTAAAGGTCTTTAATGAGAAAGAGCTTGTGGTACTGGATATTTAAACAAATACTTTTAAATTTACCCCTTATAAAAAAAAAAAACAATTGTATCAGCATATTATTGAATTTTATCATAATGACCATTCTCATGTTTTGAAATAAACATTTATATACTTATTTACTTGCTTTAGCTCGTATTTTGAGTCCAAACTTGAGTCCTAATGGTTTGACCTCCTTGGATAAAACACAGTTTGAGTTGTTGAATTAGGTCTGACAGTTTTTAACTCATTTTTTGGTGCGTAAATCCAAAATCGATCTCGGTTTTTCTCTATCACGTCAAGTTTTTTAACTATAGGATCCCTGTTTTCTTAAAAAATCAGAAAAATACTGTTCTTAACAGAATGTGCGCTTGTTTTGTGCAATGATTTTTTTGCTCTCGCCAAACCATGAGGATACCAAACGCCAACTTTTCACGTGTTTCTTTGGTCCACATCTGCAAACTCTCGACACACTTGCTTGCACACTCTGTGAGGGGCCCATGGCTTGTTGTTTTGATCCCAGAGTTTTACTTTAAAATATGCAAAATATGCTTTTTTGACAGATGCACTGATGTTTGCTTTCCTCTGACTTGGAATGGTGAAACTACCATAAATATAGCAAAAGGGAGTCAGGGTTGTTTTAGGCGTTTACGACGAGAAGTAGCAGGAGCAGACATGATCTGGAACAAAGGAAATATAAAACACTAAGATGGAAGAGTTACAACTTTGAAAACTACAAAAACAGCATCAAATGAAATAGAACTTACAATGTTATGCCCATGGTTACAAGGTTTAGAGAAAAGCAGCACAAATCATCTTATTCTACTATGCCAGCTTTCTGTTTGCACATATTGACAGTACTGACCTGTTGGGGGCTGCACACACCTCTCACCGCACTGTTGTTCCTCGGTGTAATTTAAACTGTCAGTGCACACATAAGTCACTGTGATAAATTTGGCTCCCATCAAACCCATTTAAAATCCATTAATCTGCTGATTTCATTGGATGTGTGCATTGTCATTAAATCAAATGTTGTTTTAATGACTTTTGGGTTGGATCCTAAATCGTCAAGGCCGCCTCCTACGTGATTTTTTTGACAAATGACACAAAAAAAAAGTACTTAAAAACACTGATGTAAAAACGTTTGTCAGAAAATATCAAGCGCGCATTAAAAGTGCATGCAGGTGCTAGTTCAGCATGAGTGCAGCACTGAGCGGCTGACTCAACACAAAGTGGGTGAGCTCTTTAATTACAGTAACGGTTATGAGAGGAGCAGATTCTTAAAGGGACATGACACAGTTTATCTAAAAACAATTTTAAAAAGAAATCAGCTAAAAATGTGGAAATATTATGACTTGCATGTAATTGCATGTTTATGCATGGAATCATAGAAAAACTGAATCTCTGGTCAGTTCTCATATCTTTAGGGGATACACCTTTTCACCAGTGATACCTTAATTGGTAACACCTGAGCTGCTGTGAAAACTGTCCATAAAAACAACCCATTTATATTCAGGGTTTCCACGGGTGCTTGAATTCCTTGAAAATGCTTGAATTTCAATTCAGTGTTTTCAAGGTTGTGAAAACGCTTGAATTTTTTGTGAAGTGCTTGATAATGCTTGAATTTCACAATTAGTTAAAAATCAAAACAGTCAATCTACCACCATATGAAATAATGCTAATTAGACCCATATTATTATGCCATACAGTGGCACCGCTGCGCTTCCCATGACCATCATGGCAAACACAACTAGGCTACCTATTTAAAGGTGCTGGAAAAATGGAAAAACTGGTGCTTGAAAAGTGCTTGAATTTGTTCATGAAAAAGGTGTGGGAACCCTGTATATTATATTCTGCTGGATTTAATTCTTTATCTGCTATTGTGATAGTGGTATTACGCCTGCCCACACATGTTAACTAATGTTGCTCATCCAGCATACAAAAAAAAAGGTACTCTCACTCTGTTCTAGCACTTGTGAAGATCAGAGAGTGGTTTCAAAGTGCTGCATGTTGCATCACCAGCTAGAAAAACTAATACTGAATCACGATGTGGCATGAGCCGCTTGTTGTTGGTTACAAGATCGAGAGCCTGTGCGTGTGTGTGTGTGTGATGCAGCTTCAAAAGGGCAACGTCTCCCCGCTCCACGCTTAATGCTTTAGCACACACTGTGTTTGGATGATAAAGGTGTTGCATTACCTCCTGGGTGGAGGATGAGAAGGTGTAGCAGCTGTAAAGTGGGCTCTAAAGACTTGTGACTATCTCTTGTAATTGTGGGTGAAACGAGATAAAGATGTGAAGTCAAATACTCATGCACGGTGCAAATGCAAAGGTGGAATACAGACTACATCTCTATTAAACTGTCATGTATCTTGTCAGAAAACTGAATAGTCTGTAAGCCATCAATCAATTTCTTTATCATGTTTTATTAAAGCCCGTCTTAAGTAAGATAGAAGTCTTCTCTAAGACATGCCCGTGCTCCTGAGGCCAGTCAAGAGCAGGGTGGAGAGGGGTTAAGCACCACTTCATCTGTGTGTGTAATGTAATTGTTTAACCTGTCATGTAATGACTGCTTTCAGCCACACAGAGGCACTTGAACCCATTCCAAGGCTCATGAATGTGGAGTGTAGAGGGGTGGAGATAACCACATGAAGAGGTTGTTGTTGTTACAGTGTGATGGAGGCATGCACACATTTTTAAAATCATCTAAAAAAATATAAGCAGGTCATGTTTTACCTGAGTGTGTGCGTGTCTCCCCTCCCTCCCTCTTTCCCTTGTATATATTTGCAGTCACACTTCAGTCACCTCATGAAGCACAGTGGCCTACATAGCATGGCATTGTTACACATTTCATCTGTATTGATTTACAGTCTTAGCCCTCCCTAGCATTGTTTTTCTTAACCACACACAATCATACTAACATTAATACTCCTGTGATGCCATTTACTAACTAACCTGAAAATTGAAACCTGACATTGAAGGGAGAATTGAAATTGATGCCACAAAATATAATTCTCCACTACAGATGAGCTCTTACAAGCGTGTGGGATGTTTGAAGAGGATGAGAGAGAGAGAGAAAGAGAGGGTGGGGAGTAGCCTGCTGATGATTTAGTGCCGGTGCATCGACCAGACTGTATAAAGTGAAGATAATCGCAGGGTGATAAAGCCAATCAATCACATGTTCTCCGGGGCTCGCACATGCTTGGATTCTCCTTATAATAAAATAAACAATGGGGCTCTTTGTCAGGTAGCCGGGATGAGCTGAATGGGTTGTAAAAGGGAGAAAAAAAATCAATCAGAATCCAAATGTAGAACTGTGTGGGCTTTCATAGATGCATGGCTGAACATTTCCACGTGCATTCATCAACCTTAACCTAGATTCTTTCATGCAACGCGTACAGTATGTGAGGTGTAATGCTTTACCTTAAGCCTGCATGCGTTTACATGTCATGTGCATGTGTTGTTTGTGTCCCTGCATGAATGGCCTAGCCCTGGCAAATGTGTGCTGCATGCGTGGGTGGGTGACACCTTTGCATCTTTTTGTCCTCAGAGAGGATCCTCCAAATATGCGGCCTTTTGCTCAGAAGGAATAATTGGGTCACATGTGTGAACAGCAGTCAAGAAGAATTTTAATCAAACTTAAGAATCCCTAATGTAATCCCTCCACCCGCACCCCGGGCAATCAATTACCATCCAACTAGGGTTCATAGTAAAGAGAGCTAATAATGTTTGAACCCTAAAGAAAATGTAATTGTGATGATTTTCTTTTTGCATCTCACGGCTACTGTAACTGTGTCCAAATTCGCCATGGGTAGCCTCCGGGATGCATAAGAGTGTTCATCCACCTCCCAGCTCACACGTCTCTCTCCGTCACGCTCTATAATGCTTTGTCTAGTAGGTAAATAGGAGCCAGGCACTGTGAGTGATGAGTTTATTAGCCCCTGCCAGCTGTGACCAACCCTTGGGTATTATTGGCGGGGTGGCGGTGTCAGGGTGTGTGTAATGATATTGAGGCGAGGAGGGGTGGTGCGGTGGCTTTTGGGCAGAGAAAGAAAGGAGGGGTGTGCATGGGGAAGGGAGTACCCCATGAGAACCAGAGAAACTCCCTGGCAACCCGAAGACAGGATCAACACTAAATGAGGCGCCCCCCATTCATCCAACACCAAGCAGTGGAGCCAAAATGACAGAGATTGAGAGAGGAGAGAGAGGGAGAGAGGGGAGGGTGGTGCTCCTGTGTGCAAATATCTGAATGAGTGTTGGAGGCTGGTCAGCAGGCGACTTCCTCCTGTTCTGGACCTTCTCAAATTAGTCTGCACAGATATTAACATACTGTGTGAGTGGAGTGTCCCTGAATGTCCCCAAACGCTGAGCTGCAACTAGAAACGAGGAGAGGAGGATTAAATGGATGTTTAGGCTCAGTTTAAAGCCCCATTAAGAATTGATAACTGTGGGAGGAACACATATAGATCTCCTCCAGTCTGCAGCCACGCAACGCAACGCAACGCGCGCACAGGCACTGCACGCCCATGCGTGCACACGCACAGCCGCCTCTTTGATGTTAACAGCCGCAATGTCATTTCCTGATGAGTCAGTGGATCGCAGAGGTGTCTGCGAATGTAGAGCTATTACTATTAAAACGGTGCGTGCGCGTCCCCATCCTCCGGAGCAGGGGAGAGGGGGGGTATCCATATGCACCACCAGTGGTCAGACGCCTGCCACACCCTTTCAGCGTAAACAAAGGCCTGGGACATGTGAGCCACGAGCTCTCTGGACAGGGTCACCCAAACCAAACCTGATTATATTTAGACAAGGCAGGAGGCGTATCTGATGCTGGGCCTAATGTTGTAATTACAGTGAAATTGTCTCTTGTTTATAGATGAGAGGTTATCCACCCCCCCACCTACCCAAAAAAAACGCCCCCTCGCTTTTACGCACACATGCGCAGGCCGATTTTACTCCACACACACAAACACACGCACAAACACGCACATTCCAAAATCAACCCCTTTGTCTTGGTAGCCCACGAAACAGGAATTCAGCGAGGAAAGGAAGGGAGAAGTGTGTTATGTGTGGACCAGACTGTCTCCTCCCCCCACCATAAGCGCACACACACACACACACACACACACTCACACACCACACTCTCTCTCCTCCCCCTGTGCACCCCCCCCTTCTCCTCTCTCTCCTCTCCTCTCCTCTCCTCTCCTCTCCTTCCTCCTCCACAGCCCTTGCTCGGCCCCCATGCCTTCTTTTGTGTGTGTATGTGAAGACTGACTGCGTACCCGAAAAAACCGTGTGACGGATGCCTCGCGTAAAATATCTATATTTTTGAATGTTTTTCTGGAATTCCAAATATATCCGTGGTGTGTGCTCAATGGGAAATAGGAAAACCTGCAGGTGCAAGTAAAGGGGAGGAACCCGGTGGACGCACGTGAATCTCTCACTTCTATCCAGAGCCAGGAAATAAGACAGGAGAGGAACGCAAGTGCCGTGAATTGGACTTTTCCATCATCAGCAGCAGCAGCAGCAGCAGCAGCAGCCCTCCTCTCTCTCCTCTCTCTCCTCTCTCCTCTCTCCTCTCTCGCCATCCCTGCTCCTGCTCTGTAGGTCTCCCCCACTTACTCTCACCCAACCTCATTCTCCCAGTCTCCTTCAGTGATCCCAGAATAGCCTCACACCGGAGCGCTCATCTCAAAAAAGAAAAGAAAGAAACACAAAAAAAGAAGAGTGGGGGGTTTGGATTTTCGGGGTGACTTCGGAGACGCCGGAGATGGATTAAAGGGACTGTGCACCGCCAAACTGGAGCAGCACGCACGACCACGCCGGGGGGGAAGGGGGAGACGGGACTCGGTGAATTCACGGAGCCCGCGGGACAGAGGTGAGTGTTTCAGGCTGTCCGGTAGTATTTTGGCTCTCTCTCTCTCTCTCTCTCTCTGTATGTATCCACCAGCAGCAACCCACCGCTCCTCAGCACATGGTTTTCACGTTTCCATAATTGATGAGCTCATATGCAATCTGCTGCTTTCTGCTTGTGGTGGAGTAACAGCTATGTTATCAATACCCTGTGCAGAATGATGGTCCCTTAATTTGCCTCGTTTTTTGACACAGTGGCTACTATAAATCTAAATTATAACCCCCAATTGTGTTCTGTGAAAGACAACTAAAGCGCATTGCATGCTCATGAAGCATGTTTCCCCTTCATCAAAGCTGCAACCATCACTCCCAATCTTTATTTATCTGATTGAATTTATATTATTGGGATTAAAAGCAGCTAAAATTGGTGCTTGAACTGGTTTCTTCAGTAGAAAAGCAGGTGATAGAAGTTCCACATCTTCCACATCGAGTGGAACATATGGACCTTTATGTGTTTTGCAGCAGCTGTAACTTTCTTGATAAGGTGAATGGGAGTAAATGGAAAATGGATAAACTGTGCACTTCGTGTTCAAGTTCATGTCTGTGAGCCGTGGCTCATGAAAAGAGCAGCGACGTTCCACTGTGCACTCTGAATTGTGCCCCTGATTTCGAAAAATTCACATTTATAGTAACAGTATGAAAGTAGGACAGTCACTTTTCCTTGGGCATGATTTAATAAAAAAATGGTGTTCTTGAACGTGTGAACTAGAATGGCACCTTCACATTTAAGCCATCGAAAGAAACTGACCTTTTATAATAAGTATAATATATGTATGTAATCAAAAAGGAATTCATAACCCCAAAAGTTAAAACATTCTTTCATATCGTGACACACTGAGGCTGCACCTGGCTCTTATTTTCATATTAACTAATGAACCGATGGTTTTCTTGGGTAACTGATAAATCATTCGTCCTTAAAATGTCACAAAATCATGAAAAATGAAGATAAAAGATTTGGCTAAAGCCCACGGAGACGTCTTCAGATGTTCGCTTTGTCCAAAACACAAAGATATTGAGTTTATTATCACATGGAATGAAGAAAAGCTACGCTAGTATGTTATCAGAACAACTGCGGGTAAATTTCCTGCCTATCGAATATGTGATTCATTGATTTGTTTTAGATCTATTTAATGCTTTTCTATGCTCTACTCAGACGAGGAAAACACAGGATAAATGAGTTGATAAACCTAAGGAAGGAAGACGGATGAGAGTATGAACATGATGTGAATCATGTACCACGTGCCATCGCAATCGCCAGATCTCAACTCAGCCGAACACCTATGGGAGAGTCAGGACTGACAGCCTTATCTAGCTCTGTCATAAAAACAACAAATGAGGGAATAACTTTCAGGAATGGATGTGAATCCCTCCAGGACCGTTCCAGAGAACTGAAGTGTCAATTTGGTGGTCTTACAAAGATGTTTGACATTATGTTTTGCTGAAATTTGTCACCCGTCTGTATAAAATGGCTCACTTCTTATACTACAGTTATAGACCATATGACCAGAAGCTATACCCTACAGCACTAGCCTGTATTGACTGCAGGCATATATACAATGCTACACCATGTTTCTATATTAGTCTGTGTCTAACACCTCCACCCTCCTCCACTCCCATGTCGGTGGCCACAGGGTCTTGTATCTGTCCACCACAGGCTGTATAAGCCACCTCACACATGCGCGCACACACACACACACACACACACACACACACACACACACACACACACACACACACACACACACACACACACACACACTCTCTAACACACACACAGGCGACATGTGCAAAGCAAATTGCTCAGACTGTACATGCATGCATGTGTGATAGTTGCAGCAGCTCGCACATTTTGCAGCCTTACACACACACACACACACACATTCGGCATGCCCCAGAGGACAAATGCTGGTGTGACACGATAAACGAGCGCCTTTCTTCGGATAGGAGACTCCTTCTGTGTGTGTGTGTGTGTGTGTGTGTGTGTGTGTGTGTGTGTGTGTGTGTGTGTGTGTGTGTGTGTGTGTGTGTGTGTGAGTTGGGGTGAGGTTTAAGTGCTGACTGGAGTAGGTCACTGAGACCAAGCGGCTGGGAGAGTGAGACCCAGGTCCCAGCGTCTTGCTAAGCTGCTTTCAGCTACACTGAAATCCTTCCATCCCAATATCCTCCTTGTCTCTGATCCTCACCCACCGCCAACCCACCCCCCAGTCCCACGTCCCACTCCCACACCTCACCCTCCCACCACCACCAGACATACACATTTAGCAAATATACATGCTTTATGTTATCTTTGGTGATTCTTCTTCTTCACGTCTTTGATCTGTGCTTATTTAGTACCCGGTTCTCTCCTCTTCCCTTCTTTCCTCTCCTCTTCATTTCCGGCGGTCATGGAAATTAGACTGTCGAAGTCTTTGATTCTCTGTGCCTTTTTTACCGCCTCAGGGTCAGGGCCTGTTATCTTGGAGAGAAGGAGAGAAACAGACAGTAACAGAGAAAGCCGAGGATGGAGACGACGAAGAAGAAGAAAAAAAAGAAAGAGGGGAGAGAGGTAGAGAGACAGGTGTTAAGACAGAAGAAGGACAAATAGCGAGAGGAAGGGAAAGGTGTGGGAAGAGGCGAGGATTTGTAGACAGAGACACTGCAACAAAAGACAAAAGGAAGAAGAGAAAGTGGCTGGTGAGAGAGGAAATAAGCGAAGGCAAACACAAACAGAGCAATAAAGAAAAGACAATAAAATGGAGCGACAGAAGTACCAAGAGAGATTCTTGGACTGACTGTGTGCTCCTATTCAACCTCAAATTTGTAAGAAAGAAACAGGAAATTGCAAGACTTTAGACAATCACAGAAAAATAAAAACTCTCCAATGGAACCCATTTTAATGAGTGTGATTCATTTTAGAGGGGTCAGCCGGTCAAGGTGCACAAATCAGATCCTCATGTTGTATGAAAGTATCCAAACGAAAGCAGACAAGAGAAAGAAATACAGAGGCAATAAGTGTCTGTAAAAAAAAAAATGAAGGTGGATTGGTGAGAAGGGGAGGCGAGAGATGGAGAAAATGATAAGTAAAATGGGACACGCAGCGGTGGGAGAGGTAAAGAGCGAGGTTTAGTGAGGGACATGGAGGGAAATGGGTAGAGGACAGAGATGTAGAGATGGAGAGACGGGCAGAAATGGGGAGAAATGGGTAGCTGGAGGACGAGCCGTAAATATTTAACGCTGTTTAGTTTTCCATTTGGGCCTTTGGCTTCCTCTCTCTCTCTATCTGAGGCCTTCAGATCGCCTATCACACGTATGTCTGTGGAGTTTGCGAGGAAGATGAATCTAATGTGCAACAACAACCATTTGGAAGCAAATTCAAAAGCTTCCTTTTAATTAGAATTTAGTTTCAGCGTGACTTTTCACGGAGCATCTTAATAACCTCACGTGTGTTTTTTCCGCCAGGCCGTGTTTGCACGCGCGAGAAAATCAGCGTGTTAATAAATGTTAATGAATGTATATGAATGTGCAACACCTCATTACTAACAAAACTGCTTAGAATACACTCTAATTGTCTGTTAACTAACACAATGTCTTATCCGCCAGACTGATGCATTTAAATAAAAACCTCCCCGGCCTTTGAAAAACGTTTTGAACCCGTGCTTCATTCATTTAGATAGAAGTGTGGGAACATCTTTTTGAAGCTTTCATAATTATTGATCCTCTGAACTTTCTCCTCCTGACATCTCTTTGCAACCTGTTATCCCGACAGGATGTGACTGGTCCCACCCCAAGATGACATCCCCCAAAAACAAAGCCAAGAAGAAGCCGCCCAAAGACAGCATGACGCTGCTGCCGTGCTTTTATTTTGTAGAGGTACGTGTGGATAAAATGTATTTAATGAATCATTTTATATACCAAGGTTGGGTCAACATGACTCACCGCTTTTTACTGAATCAATCACCGTCTGAATCACTCTCTCTCTGCTCTATAGAGTTATACCGACAGCGAGGTTTTAGGTTTATTGCACTTGGATACATCTGACCTCTGCTGAAAGCAGAGTTCAAAAGCAAATATTCCGGTGTCATCACTTTCTTCTTTCCCCTTGGTGTGTGTCTGTGTGAGGGTGTGTGTGTTAGCTTCTGTGGCGAGAGATGAGATCAAACCGGATGAATCACCTCTTTCAAGCGAACATTAAATGCTGGTCACTCTCTGCTTTTGTCCTTGTCCCCGTGCACACGGCGGCTGTATGTATAGCTCCCCATCGTCCTGTCCTCCTTGGTGTCCCTGTACTTCCTGGAGTTGACGGATGTGTTGTCCCCGGCGATGGTTGGCTTCCGTTGCCATGACCGCGACCTCTCCATGCCCTACGTGGAGACGGGCGACGAGCTTATCCCTCTGTTGATGCTGCTGAGCTTGGCCTTCGCCGGTCCTGCAGCGTCCGTGAGTCCATCACACACACACACACACACACACACACACACACACACACACACACACACATGTGAGGATGGTCAGTTGGATTAAAGGGGAGTTTCCTTCAAAATAAAGGAAAACATACTTAATATATCCAGGGTTCCCACGGGTGCTTGAATTCCTTGAAAATGCTTGAATTTCAATTCAGTGTTTTCAAGGTTGTGAAAACGCTTGAATTTTTTGTGAAGTGCTTGAAAATGCTTGAAATTTCACAATTAGTTAAAAATCAAAACAGTCAATCTACCACCATATGAAATAATGCTAATTAGACCCCTATTATTATGCCATACAGTGGCACCGCTGCGCTTCCCATGACCATCATGGCAAACACAACTAGTAGGCTACCTATTTAAAGGTGCTGGAAAAATGGAGCTTGAAGGTGCTTGAAAAGTGCTTGAATTTGTTCATGAAAAAGGTGTGGGAACCCTGAATATCACTCCGTTACTGGGTACAACGTTTTGAAAAGTCAGTACTGAAGTTAAGTATTCTTAATTTTCATTATTATATAATTATACTGGAAATTATTCTGCTTAAAAAACTCTTAGTGACTATTCTGTCAATCTTACGACATATTCCACAACCTACTCGTCTGATCACGATCTAGTTTCTTGGGCCACTTAATATCCGGAAAATGGATAGCCTCTATCCAGGCCAGACTTCCTCTGCAGCCTGATCAGCAACTTGATATACAAGGAAGACACATTTCTGCGAATCTCTATAAACAGATATCTGCATATGAACACACAACTTAAAAAAAAAAGCTAATTAAAATCTAAATTGTGGTTAGATAATAGCCGATGGGTTCAGAGATTGTATTTCAGTTTCAGCTATTTTGTTCTCAGCAAGGGGACAGATGCAGCCGAACTCTTCTCGTCTCACTTTTCAATATTACTCGTGACTAAACATGGAAATCAGAACTGAAATCTTGGTCCCTTTCCTACAGATTCTGCTTATCATATGCAGATTTCTACAGTATTTATAGACATAATATTCTTTGGGTTCACTAGGCTTAAACCTGGGTACTTTTTGGCCACCTCTATCGCAAAATACAGAGGAATATGATTCATTTGAAGTCATTTCTCTGCCCACCTTATGATTGCAAGTTCAATATCTGCTCTGGATTTAGCTCCGTTTTGATCTCTGCCGACTCCTGGGAAAAAATATCTTGATCTCTGGTTGCTGGGTGTCCCATGTTTCATGAAGATTGCCATTTGGTGCCGGGCAGGTAGCGTGCAGTGCACCTCAAAACTGATGCAACTGCTGGAAACCGTGCTGCGAGATCAAAATTTCCAGTCTGTCTCACTGAAACGACGCGCTCGAAAGTTTGCTGTGTAATAATTCCCGCTGGGTTTGTCACTGAGGCGTGTTTGATCTGCTGCTCATGTAAGAATGTTGACACAGAATCTTTCCACATTGGAGTCACGAGGATAAACCCTCACCCCGGAGGAAAAGTGATCACACGCGTGTCTCTGGGTTTTGTTTAGAGTTCTACACGAAAGTCAAATACTTCTTCTCGAACGCTCGCAGATGCAAATTCAATCTCCCCTCCATAAAATGCAGAATCAATAGACACATTGATAAATATACACCTGACATTACAATACACACCATCAAACAAGCCGCAGCCCCCCTTAATCAATAGGTGCACACACACACAGAGACACACACACTGCTAATCTATCAGCAGCGTGGAAACGAGCAGACCTCTCCAACACTCATCTATCACTCTGATTGGAAGCGATCACTATCCGATAGCACCCTAGATCCATAGCTCTCCCTCACTGTGGATCACAATCACACAACTGGATATTTGACTTTAATAGCTCTTTTACACTTTTTCTATTTTTGCCTCTTTGTGTATTTTTTATCTCACTCAGTGCCGTACTCTGCCACAAATGTGCACAATATTCAAAAATATTTGTTTGTGTGTTTCTCACCTTTAACCTAATTTTCCTTCTCCATCTGTAGATCATGATGGGGGAGGGCCTCATGTACTGTATGCAATCCAAACTGAAGACGTGTCCCAAGTCGGAGAGCAGCATCAACGCCGGAGGCTGCAGCTTCAACTCCTTCCTACGCAGAACCGTACGCTTCGTGGGTACGTCCAACTACCAGTCCCTTTGGGAGTGTTTTTATTTTTTTTGAGAGAGAGAGAGAGTTTTTGGAAATTAAGGTTCTTAATTCGTAGCATTTTTTTGTTTTAGTTAGTGAAAAGGGTTCTGGGTTTTGCTTGAGAAGACCTGGACAGGATTCAACGCTGTTGCTATGAACATGGCAGTAATCGTGGCGGAGTTTGCCCCCGGGGACGATGTTTGAAAGGGTCTTGTTAGCTACATGGATTGTCAAACGGCTTTATTTTTCCCATGCGTGCATATTCTGTTGGTAATTACAAAGCCTGGAAATAGCATTTGGCGTCACTCACACTTTGCCGAAGTGATTTCTGTTGCAGTGTCTTCAAGTAAACGGGCGACTGCAGCGAGTGTGACAGCTTTGCAGAAGGAGATTTTTCAATTTAAATACAATTTTTACTCTTTTTTTATTGCATCGTGTCTGCTTTTTCATGTTATCTCCGTTCAAATAACTGAAATGAATTGCGCAACATAGGACTAATCCTTTTAGAGCACAGTTGTGAAATATCAACACAACGACTGATGTATTTCTCTTGATCTTATGTTACCAACAGCACTAACTTTGAGCTGTTTGCTGTCAGAGGTTAGGAACAAAATGACGTTTTTTAAGATAGGAATCTGTTTTTGCTCCGACAAATGACTCCACTCACAGGCTGTGCCCTCAAACCTGATTCCACTTTAAAGACTGAGGAAATAAGATGATTACATGCGTTAAGTGAAGGGTGACTCAGAATGAAATAGGCATGATATAATACTCCATGGGAAATATCTTGAGGCAGACGTTGAGCTTTGAAGTGAAAAGTATAATTAATTCACCTTGCCAGATTTCTGTAGAAAAGCTTTAAAAACGGCTTTGTGGTGTCACTTCAGGTCGCCTGGCGCAAAGTCAACGTTGTTTTTCCACTGCAGGTGTCTCGTAAATGAACAGCTCAACTCAGCGAAAACCCACCAGAGGCTTTTTAGTTCATTTACCAAGGCCGCCTCGCCATCTCTATCTCTCCGTCTCCTACCTTTTCTCTCCCTCAGGTGTTCATGTGTTCGGTCTCTTGGCAACAGCCCTGGTGACAGATGTCATCCAGTTAGCTACTGGTTACCACGCCCCGTTCTTCCTCACCGTCTGCCAGCCCAATTATACCGCCCCGGGAGTGTCATGTGACAATAATGCCTACATCACACGGGACATCTGCATGGGGAAGGACCAATATGCAATTATGTCAGCTAGGTAAGACGTGCCACACACACAGTCTCCATCTGCCTGAAGTCAGAAGAGTACGTGGGGCACACACATGTACATGCATGCATGGAGTATATTGTAAATATGAGGTATATCATTACAATATGTTATTTTTCATCAGGATTCAGTAATGTTAGACAGCTTTGCCATTTACAAACATGCCATATGTTGCGTATATTCCTGCTCATACACATACGTATATGCTCTTTGAGTTATAGCGATATGAGGATTTACAGTAGTTGCACGTTTGTTTGTGGGGGTTTTTTATTGCCACACATCGCAGCCCTGTAGGAGTGCACGCACAAACTGCAAATGTGAGGAGTCATCAGAAGTCATTTGCATTTGAAGAGGATTACAGGAGATTAAAACAGCAAAGGAGTGGCATTGTTGTGAGCGGTGGCCTTTAAAAAAATAATAATAATAATGCACTCCTTGCTTATTAATGATATGCTGCTTAGAAGTTTATTTGCACAACAAGATTTACAATGCCCTTACAAATTCTCACCGGAGTCTCCGGAGTAGGATGCTGCAGCTGTGGCCACGTTCGGCTTGATAAAGATACTCTTTAGCGGCGACACATAGGTCAGACTGAGCTACATCATATGGGTATTAGACAGGTGTAATAAGCTCATCCAGACAGAAAAGATTACAGCTAAATATAGCATTTATAAGGACAGTAACGGGAGTAGAAATGCACAAATGTTTCTACTTCTATATATGTATGTGAGGAATGTAATGTAACCCTGAACTTAAAGGGATGTTTCCACATTTTGGAAATTTCTTGTTGAGAGTTAGATGATATAATTGGTACCAGTCTCATATGTTAAATATAAGGGAGCAGCCAGATGCAATGACAGTTTAATTACTTTTTAATTAGAGGTTATGTGTTCGACTACTTCTTGGCCCGGGAGCAAGGAGGTCACTGCACCAGGACAAGAAATAGTCTGGCACGTAACACCGTGCTCGATGTGTTTTTATTGTGCTTTGTGCTAAGCAACGCTAACCAGCTTCTGGCCGTGCCCTTATACTGAATGCAGGGTTCCCACGGGTGCTTGAATTCCTTGAAAATGCTTGAATTTCAATTCAGTGTTTTCAAGGTTGTGAAAACGCTTGAATTTTTTGTGAAGTGCTTGAAAATGCTTGAAATTTCACAATTAGTTAAAAATCAAAACAGTCAATCTACCACCATATGAAATAATGCTAATTAGACCCATATTATTATGCCATACAGTGGCACCGCTGCGCTTCCCATGACCATCATGGCAAACACAACTAGTAGGCTACCTATTTAAAGGTGCTGGAAAAATGGAAAAACTGGTGCTTGAAAAGTGCTTGAATTTGTTCATGAAAAAGGTGTGGGAACCCTGTGAATGGACGGATACTGAGTGGCGTTAATCTTATCTTACTCTTAGCGAGAAAGCAAATGATTTCTCTCAAAGTGTCGACTAAACTAAATGTCTAACCCCAACAGATAACATAAACTTCATCTAAAAGCAATTCCAGCCTAAAGCCTAGAACTAGAAGTTTTAATGCTCACGCAGACTTTGGAAAAAAAGAAAGATTCAGCTGAAAATGTGTGAAAAATATCTTAAAATTGGTCTTTACAAAGACGTATCAGAAATATCAGAGCAATTAGTCTCCCTAACCAACACACACACATACACTGAGGCTCAGCCCTGCAGGATTGGGAGAAGGTAAACACAGTAAGACAGCAGGATACCCGCTCTCACGCAGAGTGCCTTAATAAGACAGTTTGTCTTAAACGAGATCCGTCATTCAGCTTTCCAAACTCTACTTTGACCGCGACTCCATTCACTCACTCTCCTCGCTAAAGCCCTGTGGCATCCATCCTGTTTGTGTTTGTTAACGCTCACATCCAGAGGACACACACACACACACACACACACACACACACACACACACACACACACACACACACACACACACACACACACACAGGCGCTCAGGTTTTAACGTCAGATACCATCCAGACCGTAACGGCTTTATTCAGGTTTTATTCACGAGGCAGTGAACGCACCAAACACTTGTGAAAACGTGAATCTCTCTTTCTCTCTCTCTGCTTTCACTCTTTCACCCCCTCCCTTCTTTTCCCCCCTTTAGGAAAACATTTCCATCCCAGCATGCAACGCTCTCTGGCTTCGCCGCCGTCTATATCTCCGTAAGCACTTTAGTGTCTTAATTGACTTCTGTGTTTGTTTACCTTGATTGTATCTGCATTTTATACCGTACGCCTGCATGCGTTTGTTTAATATCACGGCGGTGCACATACTCTGAATGTTTTTCTTTCATAAATTTTTATGAGTTTGTGCAGATGACAGTAACTCCTTCATCCGTTCAATTATCTGTGTTAATGATAACTATCCAGATGCTCATCCGACAAACTTTGCTGCTGCTGCTGGCAGAATGAAATTAGTTTGTGCTTTGCAAAGGATTCGTAGCCAGTCACTTCATACATGAGTCAGAATTGCATTATAGTGTTTACACGCAAGAGATTTTTTCAGATTTCAGAAAAGCCACCCAAATTAAACACATTAAAATAATAACAAGAACTGTTTTTAAGGTCAGATTTCAGCGTTCGTGATTATTTCCCAGTGCATTTTGGGTAGCCATTGTGTAGTCCGTTGCTGACTGCAGCAGTATATGAACTGTACAGCAAAATAGCACTGTCATTTTTCCATGAGGTAACACCCTCCCACACACACACACATGCACACACGCACACCATCCTCCACCGATGGTTATTGCGAGCTACTGGCCATATCACTGCTGCTTCACCGAGCTCAGAGGCTGCTCATTAAAGCTTAGCGGACAGATTTCTTCTGAGAGGAAGGCAGAAGGAAAGCAGCTGTTTTTGGTTGCTAGAGTTACAACATGTTGCCTAATCTCTTAAAAAATAGCAAGAGAAGCAGCTCAGACACAGACGGACATTAGATAATTTTATTCAGCGTTTTACATCAGTCCCTGCCACATTAAGATGTACATGTCTCAGTCTTACAAAACCTTAAAGTGAGAGTAACTCTGCGTGTTTCCATTCTCAGCTTCACAACAGATAACATAGACGACTTTACAAGGCAGACAAAAATTTGAATAGCATTGAAAATAAATTAAATGTCACCCCGCCGGCAGATTTTATTCCCCCTCTCTTTTTTAAGCTCAGTACTAGCTGTCCTTCACTTTACATACTCGAAATATAGTGTGCATGCAGAGAAACTTCTTCGCGTTGTTTTAACGTCAAAGAACGCTCGTCGCAAACAATACAAGACAGTTCAATTAAAAACAAGTGAATTTTTTTGGATAAAGGTTTTTGTCTGCGGCAGAATAAATCATTATTTCCAGAATATATGATTATGTTTTATTTTTTTTGCTCGGGCAGCAAGGACACAATTGGCTTAGCTTAGCAAAAAAAGAGTGAATTCAGAGGAAATGAGCTTGTGTGGCTTGTGTCCAAAGGTAAAACTAATTAACACACTCTATCTTCTGTTTAATCGGTTCTAAAAAACTAAATAATGTATAAACTTCTCCTTCACGTCATCTTTTATTAATTAAATGATTAAGAAACGAGGGACGGAGCCAGGTTGTGTTTTGGTTTTTTATTCTAAGCTGTTGGCTGCAGCTTCATTTTTACCAACGCTGATATCAATCTTGCCTCTGCGTTCCCCGGCCATGCCAAATAAAGATGTACAGGACGATTGCAATATCTTTCCGTCCTCCCCTCTAAACTGTAAATCTTTCTACCGCTGAGGTCAAACATTCGTCGCAGTGTCATTTTGCCTTTTTAATGACATCTCCAAACCCCAGTCTCCATATGCCTGGCTGCGTGTCTCTTGCATATTAATGCATCCCCCTTCCCCACCACCACCCTCTCTCTCTCTCTCTCTCTCTCTCTCTCCACAGATGTATTTCAATGCCAGCATCAGCAGCACGACCAAGCTGCTGAAGCCGCTGCTGGTTTTCGCTTTCTGCATGGCGGCGGGCCTCGCCGGGCTGACACAGATAACGCAGCACCGCAGCCACCCAATAGACGTCTACGTAGGATACCTCATAGGTGCCGGCATCGGAGTCTACCTGGTTAGTTAAAAACAAAACTGTATGATGAGATGATCAGCTTGTCAAACCTTTAGGCAAAACATACTCATTTATTCAGCTGGTTTTAAGGTAATTGCTCCTTTTTTTTATGATAATCTGACTCACACGTGAGCGAGGGGAATCGCCTGGATTCAGGATTTAGTTTGGTGAAATGAGTGCCAGCATATGTTTGTATGTATTTAGGGATTTGTTTCGTCCCCAGGGAGTAGTTAACAGTCAGCATACAGTGACTGAATTCACATAAATAGGCTTTAATAAAACGGTTTATTTTATTTTGCTATGACTGAATCGTCCCATTGTCTTCCTCTAACACTATCACAGTGTGTGCTAACAAATGTTTCTTTTTTCCATCACCTCTCCTCTCCGTGTGGCTTCCATACTTTTCTCTCCCTGCTGCTCTTTTTTTTTTGGCAGGCTCTATATATAGCCTTTTTCTATTAAGGAGGGAAGGGAGAGAGAGAGACAGAGAATGTATAATCCGATAAGGATTCTCTTGGAACAATTTCACACTTCATTTTGGGAAAACTTGTCGTTGCCATTTTTCACGCTTCTTCATTTTTTAAGGGGGTGGGGGCTGGCGTTTTCTTCCCCCAATTAAAGGATGAATTCTGGGAGAGAGGAAAGAGAGTGATTCATGCTGACCTCAGACTAAACAGGAGGAAGGAGGGAAAGATGCCTATTCGTGCACTTGTTCCTCATTAATAGGAATATAAATTTTTTCCGTCCTCAAGATTTCACGCTTCGGTCTTTATCTAACATGCTTCTTTCTCCTCATTTCTATCTCCCTCCCCGCCTCCCTTTGTCCTCTGTCAGGCTGTGTACGCAGTGGGGAACTTCAAAGCGTCAGAAGAAGACGCTCACGCTTTACAGAGACTGACCCCAGCTCAGCAGAAGGACGGCCTGAGGGTGCTGAGTCAGCGGAGTCATGACTCCCTGTACAGGAAGACTCCCAGGGTGTCTGAGAGCAGAGAGGAGCTGGGAGCTGGGCTGGGGCCGGGGGCCCGGAGTAAGGTGAGGAGGGAGAAGGCATCCCTGGCCTCCCTAAAACGAGCGAGTGCTGATGTGGAGCTTCTGGCAACCCGGGGTCCCATGGGCAAGGAAACCATGGTAACCTTCAGCAACACCTTGCCTCGAGTCGCAAACGGCAACAGCCCGATCTCCCCCTCCGACGAGCCGGCTACCACGCAACGTCACATGACCTTCCACGTGCCCTTTGACCCTCAGAGGTCTCGACAGCTGGTGTCGGAGTGGAAGCAGCGCTCAATGGAAATCCGCAGCCAGAGCTCACGAGACGAGGAGGACGGGGGAGTGGACGGGAGAGACGAGAGAGATCAAGGAGGAGCGGGAGAAGGTGGAGGACAGGAGATGCCTTCATCTCTTTATCCTACGGTGCAAGCCAACAAGGGCATCGCCACGCCGACCGCAGCCAGGATGGTGGTGGCGCCCCCGCTCGTTCACATCCCCGAGGAGGCCTCCCGGCCACCGCCTGTCTCCCCGAAGAGTGCCAAGACTCGAGCCAAGTGGCTGTCACTCACAGAAGGAGAAAGGGTGAAAGAGCCGGGGACAGGTCCCATCGCCGTGTCGACTCCCCGCGTGCCGAACACGCAGCCCAGCCAGCAGAGAGTCACTCAGGTGAGGGAGAAATTAGAAAGCGAACGCCTGCAAATCACGTAACTGCACTGTTTTGAGCAGCGATATTTCATTGTTTATCATTTCAAGTGGCACGCAGCCAGTTATGTGAAATATATTGGAGACAGAGGAGATTTAATAGCTGCCGAACGCCGCGCTCTCACACCTCTGATTTATGTTGTTGGTAATATCAAAAACAGAACAACACGGGTGAAGGCAATTTCACTGATTAGTTTCAGATATAAAATATTCTCAGAAGGGTTCACGCGCTAATTATAGCTGCTGTTGAATTTCATTAAACTGTCTACGCCTTCACAATGTTTACTGGGACTGTTTGTTGCGGGACAAAGCAGTTTTGTGAATACAAATTTGTTTCTCTGCACGACGGTTGCAGCTTCTCTTAGGACAGAGAGTTTGTTCTTGACCTTGGAAACAGCTAGTTTGGTCATGGAGGTTGTAAAAGCTTGAGACTGAACGATTACTTTGGAAATGACAGTTGACAAAGCGATACCGCCAAAAAAATCCAATTGATCCTCTGAGCACTCTTTTAAATTCTGATCTTCTTCCATCCACCAGGTGATAGCCATGTCCAAGCAGCAGGGCCACGTCACTTCATCCAATAAGACATCAGAAGGTGGCTCATCCTCCGGCGGTGGGTCCAACTGCTCCGAGTCTCCCTATTATCGGATCCCATCTGATCGAGACAGCTGCACCGGGAGCAACCCAGGGAGCATCGCCGGGAGTGGGAGCATCGTCACGATCGACGCTCATGCTCCTCACCACCCGGTGGTTCGTGTGTCGGCCAATAACGGCAAGCCGTGGGAGTGGAGGAACACCATCAGTGGTAACATGATGACAGCAGACGCGGACAAACACCGAGCAGCTCTGCAGCGACAAGACAATGTCAGTCACTACCGGGATTACCGGACGCTCCCAGTGAAAACGGACTCGCTCGGCTCCTCCTCGGACGGAGGAGCGGATCTGCCTCCACCACCTCTCCCCAACTCCTCCTCCCCTCTACCTCCCCCTCCCCAGCTGCTGTCATCCCCTCTGCCCCCACCGCCTCCTCACTCGTCTTCTTCTTCCCCCTTGCCTCCCCCTCCTCACCCGAGCTCCTCCCCGCTGCCTCCTCCTCTGCCTCACCCCGCCTCCTCTCACATGCCCCCACCGCCTCACCTGTCCTCTCAAATGTCCCCGCCGCCGCCGCCCCTCCCGTCGTCCTCTCCGATGCCCCCGCCCCCTCACCCGTCCTCCTGTCAAATGCCCCCACCTCCTCACCCGTCCTCCTGTCAGTTGCCCCCACCTCCGCACCCGTCCTCCTCCCCTCTGCCGCCTCGCCACTCGTCCCCCATGCCTCCACCTCCTCACCCGTCCTGCTCGAGCATGCTTCCCCCTCCTCCCCATCCCGACCTACTGATGGACGCTCACAGTCAGGCGCTTTCCCGTTCCTCCACCCTGCCCCGTCGTCCCTCTGTCTCCGCCCGCAGCCACGCCGAGCAGGAGCACTACTACAAGGCCATGCAGAATGAGAGGATGTTATAGTAAAGACAGCAGACGTCGTCATTGTTATGCAGTGATGCATACTTCAGAAGCTGAAAGAGACTAGGTTGTTGCAGGTGTATGGTGATTTATGAAAAAAAAAAGGTTTAAAGACTCAAAATGCTGAAAAGGAAGGAGGCATTTGGGGTGGAGGACCACTGGGGAGATCTCACACACACTCAGCAGGGGGTCTGTTTCTTTTTTACCCCCCCCCGCTCACATGAACCACCCACAGCGCCGGTCCAACAGCGCCGACTGAGCTGACAAGAGAGAAAAAAAGGGAAGTCAAAGAGAGGGTGAAGAATTAAAAGAAAGCTCTGGTCTTTATGACACATTCAAACGGCTGCAGCTGAAACAGACATCACAGTGAACGGTTTGGGATTTGCTAAATGGAGTTTTCCCTTTAGAGAGAGAGAGAAAAAACTAAACAACTACAGGCAATACTAGTTCTCTTTAAATGAGCGCAGCTATTTGAGGTTGCCAACCAGTTGAAAAAAACTCAAAGGCTTCAAAGCGCCCGAAAGCTATGAAAAAGAAGCGTACACAGAGATGTTAAGTCAAACCACCGAGTTCAAAAGTATTAGCCACAAACCACGAAAGCGTGAGAGTCTCCGAATAAAGCAACCAAATTGGGAATTTCATGTTTGACGCCGAGCAAATCTGTCAGTGTCCACCCGAGAGAGAGCCGGCTTAGGATGCGTTGCTTCTGGACTGGGTGCGAGAAGGAGGAGGAGGGGTGAGTATATGGAGGATCACGCACAGTTGGGCACCACCATACAGACGTCACCGAGTGGATTACTGTTGTAAACATGAGAAGTGGTGGAATGGAAAAGAAGAATCGTCCCCAAAGTTGAAGAGAGAGGTGGCTGGGGCCAGGCAGCCGGTCTGTCTTTGCTGTGTGACGGGGAAAAAAACCTGCCACGGAGCCCGAAGCAGCACTAAGGAGATTAATGTTTGTTAATCAAACCGTGCTTGCACACTTTTCCCTCTGTACCCATGCACATTTAGCCCATTGGCAAATCACAGTGGTGACGGGAATGTTAATGCAGAGCCGCCCAACATCACCACCAAACTGGCGTAAGCAGTCGTTGGTTGCAACGCTGCTAACCGGCGGGTGTCTCCTTATACCTGTTGGCATTTCAAAGGTTTTGGTACCACTTTCTAACTCTGCATACTTTATATAAGTTCTTAATAAAACTTTATTTATGCTTTATAAACCAGTATCAGACATTATAAAGAGCAACTTTTGTATTTTATTTTTCATTTAGGGCTCTGCAGGAAGACAACTCCTTTATTTATCCATCCATCGATTATCTATGCCCAATTTATCCCTCGTAAGGTCACCACAAGATCACTAATCTATCACAGTGCTGACTCCTTATTTAAGTATGCCTAATAGGAAAGTGGTACCAAGATCTTATGTTGTTTTTCCGATATGAAATCATTTCTTAATTTGCCTAGCAACAGATGACAGCCGATCCAAACTACGACAGGTCGGCAGCACCTTCGAAAAACCACTCGCTCGCTTGCTTTAGAGCTTTTGACCTTCATCAGCAGCAGATGTTTGCTGTGATGAGAACCATGTACTGTGGTCAAAAGGTCCAGAACAACCGAGTAAGTAAGTACACCTTCCGGTTTCAAAGGTCAAGTATGAGCTGTGCACGTAAAGGTCTTTTTTGACATTTTAAGACAAAACGATTACTGATTAATCGTAGGAGTAATCTAGTAATTAATCGATATTGAAAGTAGTCGCAGCCCTGAGAGAAATACTCTGTGAATCTACAAGTTGAGAGGAAGTGTGTGTTCTCTTCCTGCACACCCCTGCCTCTTGTGTGTATTTGTACTGTGCTGTATAAAGTCGTTATACGGTAACTATCGTTTCATACATCCGAGTTTTTCTAACCATCCGAAGGTATTCAGTCCAATGACAAGTGCTTTATTTTCGGTCGTGCTTTGAACATATTTTGATGAAAGATACAGACTCACAAACACATGGACAAAAAAAAAAGTTGTTTTTCTCTCATGCACCGAAACATCTGAAGGGTACATGAAGTGATTTTGTAAAATTGTATGCCAGGAAAGCAAGGAGGGCGAGTTAAATGGAACAAGTTGTATTTTGTAGTGGAGCTCCTCGCTCGAGGAGCCCGGTAGAAGATGTGATGCTCGTCGGTTTGTGCTGCATGTGTGTGTGTACGAGCGTGTTTTTAAAAAAAAACTTCCGTGCTTCAAGTCTGACAGACATGCTGCATTTTTTCAGTGCTTGGTGATTATCGTACTAATTTCCCTCCCTTATTTTGATTGTAAAAAAAAATACTTGATATTACCTAATATTATTAATACTATTATTTCACAGTCCTCTTTTATGGGCTCATGTTTTCTATCTGTGGTGATGTGTAACATTAATAACCTGATTGAATAAAAAAAAAAGAAAGAAAAAGAAATGGAGACTTCTTAACTGAGGTTTCATCTTGTGTTACTTGGCGGCGCCGTGCGCAGGTGTGTCTTACAGCTTAAAATGGAAAGAGGGTCAATGCCGGAGCAGCTTTTACCGCCACCCTAATGAAAAGGATCCTCTCCATTGATTTCTGGGGTTATGAGTATTTTCATGCTCATTCATACTGCACACACACACACACACACACACACACACACACACACACACACACACACACAACAAGATGGATAATTTGCAATGCAACATTTGATCTTTTTTTTTTCCTGTAGGCTGGTGTCAGGTTTCCATAATGAATTCTGCTGGAATGTTGGTCAGTCCCAGATGACCTGCAGGGATGCAGCATGCATTGGCTGAGGCTTGTGTGTATGTGTGTGCGTGCGTGTGTGTGTGTGTGTGTGTGTGTGTGTGTGTGTGTGTGTGTGTGTGCGTGCGCTACGTATGTGTGTGTGTTGTGCACATGCACATGCCCCTTAGTTTATTCTGATGTAAATTACAGCATGATTCACTTTATTAAAGTCGGTAATTCTTCAGTTATTAACTCAGGTGTGTGTCTGTGTGCTTGCACATTGTGTGTGTGTGTGTGTGTGTGTGTGTGTGTGTGTGTGTGTGTGTGTGTGTGTGTGTGTGTGTGTGTGTGTGTGTGTGTGTGTGTGTGTGTGTGTAAAAAAAATAGTACACAGTCCAGGTGTATTAGGGTTACGTGTCCATTCACATATGTGTCAGCTTTGTGCATTTCTCTATCTGTATGCATGCTTGAGTGTTTGTTTCCTGGCATGCATTCATGTGTGTGTGTGTGTGTGTGTGTGTGTGTGTGTGTGTGTGTGTGTGTGTGTGTCCAGTACTTCAGAGCATTGAGCTGTGTGATGAGGCCGCACAGACAGTGGGGGTGCAGATGGTGTACCGAGGCCTGAGGACAGTCAGCCTGTCCATGACTCACACTCGGAAAAGAAAGCGAGAGAGAGAGGAGATCAGGAGAGAGAGAGAGAGAGAGAGAGATGAAGAGAGAGAGAGAGAGAGAGAGATTCTCTCTCCATCTCTATCTCTATCTCTCTCTTCTCTCTCTCTCTCTCTCTCTTCTCTCTCTCTTTCTTACTCTCCCCCCTCTACCCTCGGTGGCCCAGAAAGCACAAGACAACAAGTGTGTGTGTGTGTGTGTGTGTGACTGCGGGAGGCAACAGAAAATGCAGACTGAGCTGTCCATATCCATGTGTCTATTTTTGTGACTGTGCCTGTGTATATGCTGATATCTTTGTGAATGTATGTGTGTGTGTGTGTGTGTGTGTGTGTGTGTGTGCGTGCGCGACAGTGACTGTCCAGGGGAAGCTGCTGACATTCTTTTCAGGACTGATTTCCCACTGCAGAACAGCACAAAAGCCCTTTGTCTGCAGCTCCACTTTTATCTACTCACTTTGTCACTATCATTCCACCTACTGCCATCTCACCCGGCTCCTCGTGAGTCGTGAACCTTTACACATGGAGGAGAGGGATGATTTTGAATGAGGGGTTAGGGATTGGGGATCATTTTACTTTCAGTCCGATCAATATCGTGAGATCATTTTTCTGTATTGATCCATTTTTGGCATGAAAGGACTGTCATACCTAAAATATAGCCTCTACATGGATTTACTCTCTTGACAATGTGTTCCAGCTCTTCAGGAGTTATTCTTTATCAGGGTTCATTGCTGACATGTTTAACAGCCCTCTTGAAGGTCTTCCCCAATTATGAAAAGGAAATGAAAGTGATGGTTTCATATTCCCGTGGCGTACAAACGGTTGTTAAAAATGTTCAGCCTCGCGCCCACAATACATTTTTTATATAGTCTCGGATGGGCTTATTAAACCGTGTTAGAAATCTCGTCATTGGTCGGCCCACCAGACACAGACCTTGTAGCGAGCTCTGTCGGATTCCAAATGATAACCAGCCTTAGCGTGCCAGCCAGCCATCTAGCGCCAGAGTTAGGTGGTTGGGATGACATTTCTAGGAGCATCGCTGAGTCAGTGGCTGTATCTGCAAAGCTCGTCCAAGACAAAGTTTTTAAATCTACATTTAATCAAAAAATATATACAATAATGACTGACGACCTGCCAAAGTAGCCGGCAATGTACCACAACATCCATAACCATATCATTTTCTCCCATTTCGCTGTAGGGGAGATTTATTTCCCTCCATGGACACAGTCGTGGAGTTGAGGATATATACTAGCTCGCTCACTATTTAGCCCCTCAGGCTACAGAGTGTGATGAATGTCCTACCAGTTACACTGTTTCAGTCAAGCTTGCAGCTTGACATTTTTTTTATACAGTTGTCCTCACCTCTCAATGCAACTGCTGCTTGATTTTCAACCACAGTCATTTTGTTTTTAGGTTTTCCTTTTATTTTCTCACCTGAGCTTAAGGTGTCTAGATAAAAAACAAGTCTGAGAGTCATGTTAAGGGCTCAGTGAGGAGCAGTGTGTGGGATTTAGCACCATCTAGTGGTGTAGTTACTTCCTAGACTGAGAGAGAAACTACAGTGGCTGTAAAACTTTGAAAAAGTGAAAGGTTCTATCTGGAGCCAGTGTTTATTTTTCCCGTTCTGTACTACTGTAGAAACATGGCGGTTCAATATGGCGGACTCCGTGGAAGAGGACCCTTCTCATAACCATTCTTAATTTCAGGTGATTATACACGGTAATGCACATTCTGTTCCATCTCTGCCATATTATCTAAATAGAGTCCCCTAAATCTGACGCACTGGACCTTTTTATTATTATTATTTGGCCTTTTCAACCTTGTATTTGATAGAGACAGCCGAAGAGTGACAGGAATGTGGAGAGAGATGGGGAATGACATGCAGCAAAGAGCCGCAGGTCAGATTCAAACCCTGGGCCGCTGCGGCAAGGACTGAGCCTTTGTACATGGGGCGGATGCTCTACCGAGACTGACCTACCCAGATTATTTTTTGGGCTTTTAATGCCAAAATGACAGGACAGCCGAAGACAGACAGGAAGCAGAGGACAGAGAGAGGCGGAGCGACACGGAGCCAACAGTCGTCCGATGCGGGACTCGAACCGGGGCCAGCTGCAGCGAGGACTACAGCCTCCACACACGGGGTGGCCGCCCAACCCACCACCTTTAAGCGAGTATAATATTAAAATGTTAACCATGGTTGTTCAGCGTGTCAGCATGCTAACTTTAGGGAATTGGTACTAAACACGAGGAAAAGTAAAGTAAGTAAGATATTATTATTATAGTGGATAAATACAACACATTCTGAGGGGAACATGAACGTCTGTAGTAAGCCATCCAATAATTAAGACATTTCACCAAAACCGTCAACCATCCAGAGGATAAACCAAGTCAGTGTGATTTATCCCAAACCATGACTGTCTTCACAAAGTTTTATGGCAGTCCATCAAATGGTAGTTAGGTTATTTTTGTCTGGACCAAATTGATGGACCGGCCAACAGACTGACATTGCCATCTAGAGCCACGCTGCTGCTGCTGCTGCTGCTGCTGCTGCTGCTGCTAGCAAACTCATGGAAATCATTTGGAAGGAAAAACATGGCTGACAGTCTGTAAATAAGACTTGTTTCTAAAAATTCCTTCAAAAGTTGACTTTGCAGAGATGCCCGGCTTTTCGTGTGACAGCTTAAAGATACACTCTACTAAGCCGAGAATGTATGCAAGTCTCTCTCTCTCTCTCTCTCTCTCTCTCTCTCTCTCTCTCTCCCTCGCTTCTCCAATTATTCTTGATGCTTGTCTGCTTGGCTGTCTCCTCATGCCTTCCCCAGGCAATAAAGATAGAGAGAAGGAGACAACATACTCCCGCACCCCCTTTAACCCACATGCATGGGCGCTTGCAGAAACACATAAACACACTTACACATTTCCAGGAACATATACTAACTAAAGCCCAGATCTAGAGACTCATGCATTAAGACAAATATAACTACATAATCGCGTAGAAATTCAGATGCACAGATACACAGAAGAGTTGGGGGGGGCAATGCAGTGTATTTGAGCATGAGTGGGTTGATGCGGTCGCGGCCTCACATGCATGAGTAAGACTTCATAGTACACGGCTTCAATACCCTAAAGGCTTAGCAAAGGGTAGTAACACACTGACACAGTTATCAGACCAGACTAATTGGGTCTGGGACTACGTGTGTGTCGATGTATGCAGGAAAATATATCGATATATGTTTGTCCTGATGTATGTGTGACCTTTTTCGTGCATTTGTTTGGAGCACAAGCGCGCAAAAATCCACCGTCCTCTTACCTTGAAACCTCAAATGCGACTATAAGAAATCAAATACGCACCTGTAAGTATGTGTCCATGTTTTATCCCTCCATGCATCTGTAACGATGCACATGTCACATAAACAGCCTCAGCATCCCTCTGCGCCCGTCATACCTCCATACTTCTGTACGTCTTCTCAAATTCATATTTTATCTCTCCTGCCAGGGAAAACCTGTCAGATGTGTCAGAGTTTTCTATGGAAGCTCTTGGCAGAGGATCATGCACTCTTGCAACCGTCTGACCCAGTTTTCAGTCCTCACATCACCACCAGTTAAGATGCTTAGGGATGTTATGCATCGTGCACAGAAAAACACAAACATTTAGCTAATTATGCACCCTCCAACCAAGTACGCACATGCACACACGTTCTGTAATTTCACCAGTGCAAATAATCCAGTATGAAATTTTAAAAAAAAAAAGACCCGTCCCGTCGTTAATCCAGTCTAAATCAGTCGGTCTGGGAGCATCAATTTAATGAGTAAATTAGAGCACTGCGGCACCACACTCATCCGTACTCAAGCCTGTGAGCTGTCCTATTTCATATCAGCTACAAGCAGGGGAGCCGAGACAAAAGCTACATCTAAATGTAGCTGACTAAGTGTGTCTGACTGTTTCTGGGCATTTTCTAAATTTCATCTTTTCTGGTAGCCGTCCAACATCTTGTCATCGGGTCATACGTGGTGAGTGTAAAATCACATCTCAATAGGAAGGAAAGAAGAAACAAAGAAGCAGAGAGAGAGGAAGGTGTGACGGAGGAAAGAGAGGATGATGGATTGAACGCGCAGAAGAAACAAATGAAAGAATGAATAAATAAATAAACAAGCAAAATGTGACGCCAGGAGCGTGATGAAAGGAGCCGAAAGTGGAGGAGTCAAACGTTGAGAGGAACGAGGAGGCATATGGGAGGAAATGGATGAAAAAGAAAGCAAGGAAGGAAAGGAGGGAACAAACACTGAAATCTCTGGCACAAGGAGGGAAGGGAATTAAAGAGGGATCAAGGAAATAAATGAGAAAGAGAGAAACAAGAGAATGAAGGAGCAGAAGGTACAGAAATGGAGAAATTAACAACCAGACAAATCTCTGGCACCGAGAGGGAAGAAATTCATGAAAAAGGGAAGAAAAGAAAAAGAGGGAGACAAAAATAGAAAAATGAGCAAGGGCCCATGTCAACTTTCAAGTAACTGCATGGGTGAAAGGCAGGAATAAAAGAGCTGTCACTTCACTGTGACTCCCGGCCGAGCCTACGAATGGATCACTGGCTTCACCGCGGTATCTGCTGACCTGCACAACAGCCACCGATTAACACGTTGTCACATCAGATCCAACACCAGAGGACAAGACCATGTGAGAGACAGACAGACAGACAGACACTGAGAAAGACAGAAGAATAGGAATAGGCATACAGCTTTAGTTCTGTGTGTGTGTGGGTGGATGATGTGATGGGACAGTGACAGTAGGTGTGTAACTAATGTGTGGCACCTCATAATGAGGCCGACAAGTCCATTCACACTCACACGTTCCCATCGCATGACCCCCCCCTTTCATTATTCCCCTGTGGATTTATGGCAGCAGACTGTATGCATATTTAAAAGAAAGTTATTAAAAACTGAGTCAGGTACAGCCAGGCCAAACATTCGTCTTTCTTTCACTCACGTCTGGTTTTAGTGGTGGCATTGCTGCTGCTGCTGCTGCTGCTAAGAAGTGAGACAGAAAGAGGTAGACAAAAGTAAAAAGGGGTTAAAGGAACATTATCTTTTTGATGTAGTCCGGTGAAACGGCTCATTACAAGCCAGAGCGACGAAAGAAAGTATAAAATTCTCCGTTCTCCAACTCCCACACGCGCAAAAACACCCACAAAGCACGACGGCGTGCAACAGAGGAGAATACAAAACCATCCACAGTTGCCAACAGAGGCACAGCTGACATTTTAAAACATACAGAGAGAGAGAGACTCGGGCAGGTTAGACGGAGGAATAGAAACACTCAAGAGAAGTTAAAAACATTTTGGCATTTTTCTGGCCCAGTGCGCTGAGCCTATTCCAGGATGGAGGAAAGTCTTTATACTCCCTCTCTCCCCCCCAAGGCCTCAATCTGCCTTTCAGATCCCTCCCTCAATACTTTAGTCTCCCCCCTCCCTCCTTTCCCCTCTTATCCATTCACTTTCTCCACACTTCTCTCTCCCCACCTCCTTCCCTGCTGTGGATTTACAGCCGCCTCCTCCAAATTCCACTCAGTCATTTTCATTTTGGGTAAATTTTTTTCTATTCCGCCGATGTTTATTCATGACAGAGGTTCAGAGAGAGAGAGGGAGAGAGAGGAGGGAGATAAGAAGCCAAGTGCTGAGTTGGCCCCCGAGGGCTGTGAGGGCTCCAAGTCAGTCACTTGCAACACACAAACACACGTGCACGTAAACACATAAGGAAACCTACTTGGAATGCACGAGTGCACGTTTGCGAATGCACACGCACACACACACGCTTAACCCTCCTACAGCATGCAGCGTTTTCGGTTTCTCATCACGTACAAACGGAGGCGTTTTGTCCGTGAAACTCCACTATCGTTATCAGATTGAGACTAAAGCCGGCTGCCTCGCTTTTCTGTTTCTGTTTGGTCGAGGAGGAAAATCTTCCCTTTTTCCTCCACCAAAACATGGCTGACCCTCATCTGTCAGCAGAGTTCATCATGATGTCATGACAGACACACACAGCACAAGGGAGCCTCTGTTTTTTTGTCTTTTTAATCCCAAAACACCCCTCCTGTGTGCACCTATAGGTTACTTGTATGTTGCAGAAAGATTTGCAGTTATAATAAAGGGAAAGAGAGACATGAGAGACTCTGTGCACAGAGAGTGAGCAAGAGGCGCAGAGAAAATGAGGCGTTTGTCTCTTAGATTGAGTTACAATCCTTTTTATTCTCTCTCACCAGGCTCCCAAATCTTCCACAGCCACAAGTCTCTTTCTCTTAAAGTCACACAATACACTGCCGGTCTGATCCCTTTTCAATGTGTCTCCTCTGCACCTTCCTTTTTTTTCTTCTACCTTTCCAAATTATGAGCCTCGGCTTGCGTTCTGGTGCCTGCCGAGTGTGATCACAAAGGCGAGACTTGAAAATAACCATAATCACGCTATCAGGTTCTAATTTTTGGTTTCATAGATGTGCATTGACTGTGGGATGGCGTAAATATTAAAGAAATGTTGAGAAATTGCCCTGTTAATCTACTGTTCTCTACAGTGACAAGGACATGTTGTTGCTGAAATTTCTGGGAAGCAATTCACCGACACAAAATAAGGATCTTGAGTCAATCAATTGGTCTTTAAAGGTTTTGTCATTTTATTCTTGCAAGAGGGATCAGTTCTACAAATGCACAAGACAGTCTGCAGGAAATGTTCAGGATGGGGCAGTCCCACGCCAATTCCTATACATTTCTAAGGAGTATTCGTCATTACTATGATTTACTTATCCAACTGTAGCAGGTGGTTACAATGGAGTGTGTTCATCCCTATCAAACCTCACTAACAAGCTCTGCTGGACTGAGAACCAAGGTCAAGTTTATACATCAGAAAACTACTTCTTCAAACAACTTGCATAAATGAGAGAAAGATTTCTAAGTGCAAGGTACTGAGTGAAACCAAACAAGACTATAAGGGACACAGTGTTATTACTGAGATCAAACATGGCTATATATGATTATAAAAGAACACACAATCATGTAATATAAATTTTCCATTACAATATAGAAGAGAAAATGCCTATTGTATTCCAATACGTGAACTCCCATGCACTATATTTACATTTGAGGCTACAATATATTGAGTTCTAATAACGCAGTTTGCATTGAGTGCCTAGTCGGTGGAGCTGAAGCAGTTATGTGCAGCATAGAAACTCTCAGTCACTTTTAATCAGATTTGGACTGAGACGACTCCATGCTCTGGAAAGTTGGACCTCTGCAAACAATCTTAAAGGCTCTGAAATTCATTTTTCCCCAAATCAGCTTCTTAATATGACAGATGGAGTCCTGATAAGATGACACAAATCCGATCAAACGACTACCCACGCAGCCCAGATGAAGCAGTTTTTTTGGGGGTGTTAAACTCTGCAATAAAAAACATCTAAGAATGTTTCCCCATAAATCCCAAACCATAAATCTGTCATGTTACAGAGAAATTAAAACCCCACGTTTTCAACAAGACAGTACATAAGACTAAGATTTATATGATGCATGAATATATTTGCTGCACACCAACCTCATGAAATGATGTTTCATCTTTATGACAGAAAACCAGGTGATGAGAATGACTAACAAACATTAGTGACGCCGTGTTAGTTCAGTCTTGTAATCTGATGTAGTGTAATGTACCACACACACACACACACACACACACACACACAGTAAACACAGTGATGATTGTGACTCATGATTTAATGTGAGAAAATAAAAAAATATTTGAACTGGCAAGAAAACCTGACGAAGGAACACCAACGCCACCTGATGGATGCTGGGTGCAGGTGCAACATGTTTGACCTGAGGATGCAGATGTGAAAATACAATATGGGTCAGACAGTAACTAAATTTGTATGAGTCATTTTCCCAAGATGACAAAAGGATAATGGAACATGGCCCAACTCCAAATCACTCCTCCAGGCTCTGAAGCCTCTCACAGCCTGAGGTTATTTATGTAACAGAGTGGAAACACATCTCGAGAAGCTTTGAGTCTTTCCACCACTAGATGGAGAAGTGGGACACAGAGAGAGAAATAAAAAAAAGAATGAAATAATGGCTCTTTTCTCTGGATTTGATCCCAATTTCTAGGTTGCACGTACACCGCTCCTCTGCAGCCCTGAAGCAGACAGCCTGGTTCCTTTGGACGTCATATGATAAGGCTGGAGAAAAGCCAGCAGGGCCCCCGTTTGGAGAGGAGGACCCATATCTCAGTCAACGCGCGCAAGCCAGGGCCCCCTTTATCTCCACAAGGCAGGGAGGCGTATCCTTTCCCCCCCATCCCTCCCTCCCTTACTCTCTCTCCCACTCCCCTTCACATACCACTCTGACTCCCTCTCTCTCTCTCACCCCTACACTAACTACAACCTGCCTCAGACGACGCCCCATCGCCCGTGAGATTCCCAGAACCGAGGGCAGCGCCAAGTCCGTCAGTCGTGCGTCTTTTTTCTTCGCTCCGAGAGGAAAAAACCATCGGGCTTTTATTATTGTCGGGCTGTGCGCTCAGGAGGCTGCCCACGGCATCACCTCAGCAATAACAAGAGGGGTGCCAGCCAGGAGAAGAGGAAGAAGAGGAGGAGGAGGAGGAGGAGGTGGTGGTGGCGGTGGAGGAGGAGGAGGAGGAGAAGGGGAAGGGGTGTGTTAGAGTATCCCGAATTGACGCTCAGAAATAAACAAGGAGACACCCTTGTTTTTGGAAGACGTCCGTGGCGGGAAGCGACAGGGATCTGCAACTGAGTAAGTTGATTGAGATTTTTTTTTTTTTTTTTTTGCGGTGTGTGCGGTGCTTGTGCCCGTGTGTTTTCCCTGACGCTGACCTGCTTTTGGTGATTTGTCCAGCGGCTTTGGTTGTGCAGAGGCGCAATATTTAAGCTTCCATCCCGGCAGCATCATTTGACTTGGACAGGAGGGGATGACAGAGAGAGAGAGAGAGATGGAGACAAATTAGAAAAATATTGCTGTTAAATCTCTGCACGAGTGAGATCCTCCTTCCTTCTTGTAAACACGGTCGGTGCATGCAACCAATCTCCATAAAACATCCACATAACAAGCTCAGAATAAAGTCAGGCGCTGTTTTTTTTATTTATTTTTTATATCACATGGGAGGGAAATAGCTGCATTATTATGTCATGTCAACATCCTTTATTAGATGCCCACAGGCCCCGCTTTACTGTACTGTACTTTGAAGCCATGATCCAGCCAGCCAGGCCGACAGGTGTAACGGGGACGACATGTTTACGCGTACGCCTTTTGATGATCCATCATGTAACATCGATCTGTTTTTGCGCGCAGACTGTTTCAGGATCTCTCTCTCTCTATTATTTATTTATTTATTTTTTTTCCTTCGATGAATTTCCAGCAGCCTCTCATGGCCGTCACTGCATGCACTGGGTTATAAGAGATGCTGGCGCTGGCTACAGGCTGCAGAAGAAGAAGAGAGGAGAGTGAACATGGTTTTCCAATGCTGTGTTGTGATGTGAACAGTCTGCTGCTTCCAACATGGCGCGCATGAGCTGAAAAAAAAAAAAAAAACCTTGGGCCATTGCATTACATACTCCTGTGTGGAATTCACACACACATATATGCAGTGATTTTGGGGGGGTGTTAGGATACCAGAGACTCGTGCATCCCTGAGAGCCTGAGGTTCAGCTCACGTTCAGCTCGGGTTGCTACTGGTGACAGAAAATCACGTAGGCTAAGTGTGTGTACTCTGCTTCTGTGTCTATTCCTGTCTCTGAATAGAACAATATCATTCGGAGCGACTCCTAATTTTGCTCTGTTTGTGATTATGTTTGATCACAGCAGGTGCACGCAACAACCAGACAGAACACAACAGTGTGTTTTTCCTTTTGGTCCCATTGTTTCTCTCCTCTGTGAACCGACCTAACTGTTGTGGACAACATGGTGACAGCATAGAGTCCATAAACACAACACACCCAGTGCATTTCTCTGAGAGAATCCACGTGATTCCTCGAAGTGCGTCGACTGTTTGTTTTATGCAGCCGAGCAGTGAAACCTGTGTGATTGCCGGGAAGTGAAAGTGATTGACGCTCCGTCAGTGGTGGTTTTTTCCTCTGAGGTGTGAATATGATGTGTTGATGTTGAAAAAAAGCCAAAGTGACTTGATTACAAGTCCCCAGAGCAGGTTTTGCAAGGTCAGGAGAGGTGCCAGGAATGATGCGTGTGCACTGGCACCAATTTGGGCTCTTGGCCATGTTCTGTACTGTGTCAGAGTTACACTTAAATATTCAGAAGTACAAGGTAGGACCGTATTTCTGATCGAGTTCTAAAATCAAACACTACACGAGGAAACAGACAAGATAATCACAGCGCTTTGCTGAATTCTATACATATTACACGTCGTTGTTGTCCAACCTAGTGGAAATTTGTCCTTGTTTATTACCAAATACAGAACAGAGAATAACTCCGAATGCAGCACGGTGTTAGATTAATCATCAGAGTCATGAGAATATGAGCAACCAACTGTGAAAACGAGAAATCTGTGAGAATTAAAGGGCATTAGTGAAGATTACATTTGCACTGCAAATACAAAACAGGCGGATGGATTTCGGAATAAAGAGCACGTCTCTGCACAGTGTTTGTTGTCTGTTCTGTCACTTTATTGTAAGAGTGAGACGTGTTAAATCCACGTTAGCCCCCCCCCCTGAACCTGGCTGCGTGTAAGCTGAGGGGTCTATATCCGGTTGGCTGCTCTGTGTTGTGTCAGCGACTCACTCACAGTAGAGCTGACAGCACTTGTCTTGTCCACCCAACCAGCGTGTGGCATTTTAACTCGGGACAGTCACGTTTTCTGTGTGTGCCTCTATATGCCAGCGCGTGCGTGTTTGCATACGTGCAGCTTTGTGAGTGCATTTTAGTCTGTCTTTGCATGATGGACAGAAAAGTGTGTATGTGTGTGTGTGTTGGCTGTCTCCTGGCCCTGCAGGGCAGGGCACTAGGATGGATCTGCTTTCACCAATTTAGATCATAGGTGAAAGGGACTGGTAACCTGAAGGTCATCCATCCTAATCTTAGACTGTCAATGAAAAATGAGCCGAATTGTGAATGAGACTCGCTCATAGACGAAATTCACGACTGTCTAACTAGAGTCAAAGTGCCATTAAGAAGCCACAGTGAGTAGGACTGCGAGAAAACTGTTCAAATGAAGCCACTCCCTGTGAAAGTGAAACAGCAAAGTCACCAACTGCCCTAATAAACACACGACTAAATAGGCGAAGGACATCTGAGTGACTTCACAGCACTGTTACTGATATAAATGCAAAAAAAGTAGCCTGGAGTATGAATATCTTTATATTAACCACTGACCACGTTACTGCTTGTATGTGAAAGGAGTTGCTCATAGTGACAAACCCACAGAGAAATTAGAAATTAGGGGGCGGTCGGTAGCGTAGTGGGTTAAGCGGCCGCCCCGTGTGTGGAGGCTGTAGTCCTCGCTGCAGCTGGCCCCGGTTCGAATCCCGCATCAGACGGCTAATTTACTGCGTGTCACTTCCTGTCTATCTTCAGCTGTCCTGTCATTAAAGGCATAAAAAGGCCAAAAAAATAATCTTAGAAATTAGGACCTAACTCTGCAGATCCCCTCAGCTCCAAAGAGCATTTTAGCGTCTTTCAGCCTATTGTTTTGGTTTTTTGGGCAAACTCACCACTATCAACATCGGTGAACATAGTGGAGCAGCTTGAATCCAGATAGGTGGACACCAAAACGAAGCTAAAAGACGACTTGACTGACACTCACACTGAAGTTGCTCCAGATGCTGGATGTATAAATAAGCGACCGTATGTGCTTATCCACTTACACTTATGGTTAGCCACTTATGTTTACAGCCTGTGGCCCTCGAGTCAACCGAATCACTTAAAGCAGATTTAATGAAAATACTACGGGGGGGTTAAAAGGTGACTTCTATGTTAAATGTTTTTTTCTCTTTTTAACATAGCACTTGCAAGCATTTCAGTGGGAGAAGTGGTTGGTACAACATCATTACCAGAGAGAGAGAGAGAGCAGGCCCTCTCACGGGTTCATATCCTGCCCTGAGCGAGTAGCACCGGAGTGATGGATATAACTAATTAGCCTCACTGCCCTCGGTGTCATTAAGAAAACCCGGTCTATGCAGTGGTTATAAAAATAACATCAGTGTGTTGCTGCTGGGTTGAGGAGAATGAATGTCATGCATTACAGAAGCCCTGCGCAGTCACTGTTGTTTTGGAGCTGAAAGATAGCATTGTAAGGGGGCAAAAGAGGAAGTGGGAGTGAGAGCACGCGGGGCGATAAGAAACATCTGGGCAGAGATTTTCTGACAATATGATGCAATCCACCTTGCCCTTTTTGTCTCGCCGTTTTTTCTCCCCCCTCCTCCTCTCTTTCTATTAATCTCTGTCTCCTCTTTTCCTCCTGCAGAGTCACTTTCGTTTCTTCGTTTTTTCTTGACTATCTCTCATTACAACCCCCTCCACCCCCCTCCCTTCTTCCTCCTTGCTGCTTTGTCATGACAGATAAGGCAGGAGAGGATTTGGTTGTGTTTTTTTTTCGCTCTCTTCCCAGCAGATAGTCTGTCTTCTGATATACTGTCATTTTTAGCCTCTAAGTCATTTTAATCTCGGAGGCAAATGTGCTCAGCAGCATGTGTTTGTACATCTGTGTGTGTGTGTGTGTGTGTGTGTTCTTAGTCACCCCTTTCTGGAAACACGCGCACACCCACATTCGCCTCATATGACGATCACCAGTGTTGTTGCAAAGATGATATCAAAAGCACTATTGATAAGCGACAGAAAGGGATCATTCGTCTTTTTGCACTGTGGATAACCCAACATTACACACACACACACACATGCACACATGCCCATTCACATCTGGTTTTAATAAAATGTAAATGAAACGTATTTTTTCATAATCCCAAAACAGATTGGACAGTGTGATACTGGACAAACAATACTTTGCATAAAAATCTCCTGAGCCTCTTGAGAGCCTTAAGCTCTCAGCATTTTGCCATCAGGGGGAAAGCACCTATTTGGCCTAATGGTTCCTGTGTTAACATTGAAAGGCTTCTCTAATAATGCAAGTCTATAGGCTTCCTATATCCGGATGTATGGAGTTTGCTGATTGACCAGAGAGAGAGAGAGAGAGCACACCAGGACACAGGAGACAGTCCACTATAGAAAGCCTGCAGACATAAAAGCATTGCTGTCAGCACGTCATGCTGATGCCAAACATTGTTTTCAGATGCACACTGAGAGGAGAAAAAAAGTCAATAATCAGAGGAGCCACCATCCGATTTATTCCTGAAAGTCTGAGTTAGAGACACGGATAGGTAACGTTTGTCGTAGCAACAATCGGGTGATAGATTCCTAATGCACTATTCATGGGTTCAGGATATTGTGTTATCCACCCGAGATCTTCTAGTGCAATGCCTTCCTACGTTCATATTAAGACATGTGAGAACACTCGTACAAAGGACACATTGTAGAAAAGATCTAATGTGGTAAGCAGCAACAGGGAGAGAGAATCCAGATTCTCGGTTGTGACAAACACAACATGAACACAAAGTCCCTCTAATGTTCCCCAGAAGCCAAAATGACTTGTTTCACGCTTCGTGGTAGGGGCTGCAACTACCGATTTCTTCTCATCGTCAGTTATTGTCTCGACTGATCAATTAGCTGTTCACGTTGCTTGTTTTTTGTGGACGTGGAAATATCATCTCTAGTTTGTTCTCTTGCTTTTGAACGTGTCTTTCATAGTGTTAGAATAGCAGCGAATCTTTAACCACGCTGCTTATCCGTCAACTTTACCTCCTCTTCTCCTCTTATGGACGTAAGCCCAGGTGCCAGTTCTCCATGATGTCTTTGTGCTGTAATAACTTTCCCTTTAAATGCCTCTTGTAAATCACAACCGATTGTTTACCAGGTGTGAAGCTAAAAAGACTCTTTGTCAATATAGTTGCTGCTCCACCCTGTTGCTCAGTATGGATTTTTTTTTATTTTTGTGGAACAGTGAGCCAAACTCCACCACTCCAGACCTATCTGTGTCATCAGAGACGCTGTGTACATGTTTTTCTAGTGTCTACAAGCTGAACCTGTGTCCTGACCTGCTTGTAATAATAACACAGGGATCGATAGAGTGTCACAAGAGCTGTGGACTCAGCGTGCATTCCCTAGGATGTATAAAAAAATTAGCAAGACTCAACGGATCTGCACCGTAAAGGTTTGTTGTTGTGGAAGTAATGAAGGTCGAGTGTGGTCAAGTGAAGAAACGCCGGCATGAGGCATGAGTCGATGAAGTGGAAGATGGATGTTGTCTCGGCTCGGTATTTTGAGGACCGGCGAGTTAGAACTGTATACTGCCTATCAACGGGGGGCTGCGTCTAACTATTTTTGTAACTTCGATGCGATCGCTCAGGTGTGCAGAGGTGACAAAGTAGGTAAAGATCCGGACTTCTTGTTCCTCTTCTTTACACGACTTCTTTCTTGTGTTCACACAAACGAGGGCAACGTTGTGAACTCCCACGAGGAAAGAAGCACCAATGACCCATTTTCACAAACACATACACACACACCTGGCCTGGGTGCTGACAAAAGCAGACACAGCAGGTTGTTTGCTTGTCAGAAAGTTCCAAAAATTTGGAAAATTGGGTGATTCAGACTCTATCTATGTCCAAAAAGTTACACTGGATCTTTCACACAACTCTCTGAAGAAATATACAGCATGATGGCCTTTGCAAGGGGCGCACACCCACATCCAGGCTACAAACTGAGGAGGTTTGAAGGCATTTACAGGCTGGGGGTCTTATGAACAAGTTAGTTATTATGAGCTGCATATTTGGAGCTTGACTGATGATAAGAACTACAGTAGGTGTTGAAATATCAAGATGAGTGTGTGTTGCAAAACCCAATGTCAATACAGTCCCAGGATAACTTCATGGTAGTACAAATTATGATTCTCTGACCTCCTCGTCGCACCCCACGTGTCTCAGTATGTGTGTGGCTTCTCATTTGTCCTCTCGGCATGAATGCTACACAGTATGTCACTGTGTGTGTGTGTGTGTGTGTGTACTGACAGCTATTATTAATGGGTGACTTCTAAAGGGAAACGAGTTCTACCCCCTGACCCCCGGAATACTAACACGTGACCTCAGCGGATTTCCTCCGTTTTTTATTGGCACCGTACTGTTTACGTTTGGCCGAATTTTCAGATAGAAGGATGCGGAGCTGCATGTGCTTGGGGTTGGAGAAGTCATGGTGTGCCTGGGACCAGTATATGTGTGTGTGTGTGTGTGTGTGTGGCAAAAAAAGGCAGGGGAGGAGTATTGTTGTCCTTGTGCTCTTTTGGCCTAAAGGAAGGAAGCCGTGGAAGTGAGGAGTAGAGAGAAGGAGAAAGAAGTGCCACTCCAACACAGCGAGTGTGAGAGGATTCCAGATTAGTTTCCTCTTCCAGACTCTCTCGGCTTTCTAACGCACGTTGTGGGTCATTAAGCCCAAGAGTCATTTTCACAGTCATCATTCTTTGTGAAGAGGTAACATTTTTGTGCCAGACAGTGTGTGCACGTATTGGTGTGTGTGTGTTTTCATTCAAGAATAGCTATTTTGATGGCGTCTGGGGTCTTTCCAGATTTTAACAGTAAGTAATAGTAAGTAATTAGTCAATGTGAATGTGTCATTAACCTCTATTTCCTCTTCTTTTTTTCTCCTGCTCAGTTTCATCTCATCTCTATACAGGCGTTAGTGTGTGTGTGTGTGTGTGTGTGTGTGTGTGTGTGTGTGTGTGTGTGTGTGTGTGTGACTTTCATTATGGCTGCATATTATCAGGTAAAAGGTTCTCGCTGTTATGAAGTAACACCTGAGTGAACACATTTGTCTTTCACGAGGCATAAAGGCTCCGTGCCAGGACTGTATAACTGGAACCATTAGAGGTTATATTAAATATACTTTGTTGTCAAACTTGTAGCGTGACATGAGTCCTCTGTCTGTCTCATCTGCTTGTTTGACTTGATAACACACCTGTTACTCTGATTGAACGATATTGCCTCTCTGTTACTCTGATTGGTTAACAAGACATCCTCAGTTCTTCAGGTAAAACACATTTATGGTCCATTTTAAATATATGGTAGTCAACACACCCCATAAAAAGAATCAATTATTTAAAAAACAGATCATTAATATGTATTTATTTTCCCTTTAAAAGCTCAATCATTCCCTAAAACAGGTGCAGTGCAAACACTGCTCAAACAGGAGTAGTGTTTTTGATGGGTATTCTATTTTTAGTGGCACATTTGGTGCACTAGTGAGTTTTTATGGCACTGACTCAAAATAAGCTGCAGTGCCCATGTTCATTGCAATGAACATGGGCTCATTGGCGTGTTTTCAGGTCACCGGCACAGGAAAATAAACTATTAGTTGTTGGAAATTAGGAAAAGTATAGAATATCGCAAGACGTATTCTTCATAAATTGTTTATTTTGATATAATCCGCATGAAAAGTCTGTTGTTGTTGATGTTTTATTGCTGTCATTGTTTCCGTCATGCCAAGGGACATCTCATATGGTTGTAATGGATGTAGGTGTTAGATCATTGTGCATTGCAAGTGTTTACCGTCTAACGAAGCGCAGATGCTATAAAAACAAGCTTTGAAAGCAATCTGTGCGTGTGAGTGTGGGAGGTAGTATCACAATCAGTGTGTCACGGTGTCCGGTTCCAGGTTGTTGTTGTTGGTGTTTGTTTAAGATAATCCTAGATTAGTGGCGATGAGACCTGGTGTAATCTGCTACCGCCGGCGCCGACAGATAGACAGGACATAGATGGACGGGCCCGGTGGCGGTCACGGGTTTCACAGTGCGACTATTCTCGTGTACAAATCGCTACAGCGTGTACTCGCTGACCTTTTTGCTCCCAGACTGTGTAGCGTGAATAATTAATTTCTTAACCGACTTTTCAGAACATATGAGCGCTGTTAGGCTGCGACAAATTTAGTTCCTTTGACCAAAACCGATGTTGCAAGCAATGTTGAGGTGGGTTTGGGTGTGCCGTGCCAATTCACTGGAGGAGAAAGTGATTTTTTTAAACATGATATCTCTAAACAAAGGTGCTCGTTGGGATTATTAATCATTTAGCTCCATTTGGGCTTTAAGGTAATCACTTTCAGGGCGTTTCGCTGCAGATAGACAGCGTGTTAAGTGACTGCTGGTGCCAGAGGACCATGAGCACAATGCTATTAGCTGGGGCTCTATGCTGGCAGTTAATGTGTTCCTGGAAAGGCTTCAGCAGCAGTGCACTCAACGGGGGAATAGAGCTGATCATTAGTCCGTTTCCTTGACGTCTTCTGCCGTGCACCTGCTTCGACATATCGACAAAAACATCCTTTAGTTTTAGTTTGTTGTTTTTTTTCATGTAAGTCCGCCGGCTAAGACCACTTCCCGTCTTGATCTATTGTTTTTATCCGTCTCAATTTGCTTCTGCTGGCCAGTCCGTCAGCAGCTGCCCGGCCTCCCTGGATGTCTTTTCCATAAATGTAATTACTCCTCTAACTATGCCGCAAAGACGCCTGTCTTTGTGTCTGCTTTCCTTTCTCCTTGTTTGTTCATAATTTATGAGAGAGGCAGCAGCAAGGCACGGGGCTTCCATGTTCCAACAAGCTGGACGTTTCTATTTTTTTTTTTTCAGACACATCTTAAAAATTCATTATTGCTCTGGAGGTGAGAGGAGCAGGATCACGATTCGGGCTTAAATGGTGAGACAAGCGTGGAAAATGTGAGTATTTAACCTCAAACTGGTCCAGAGGACATCTGCTGTTAACATAAACTGGATCACAGCTCACAGAGACGAGACATGATTGTTTTCAGTTACATTGTCTTTGGTCAACATTGATTCTTAGTCTTTGTGTTTTTAGATTTTAGAGAGTGATCCACTTTGGATTCGAGCAAAGTAGCCTCAACTCAAGATTGACAGACTTTTGAATCACAGTCTTCATCAGCTCAAGTTTGCCGTAACAGCTGAAAGAGCTGAAAGGTCTTTAAAAAGCCATCGGTTAACTATTATTCCCCAAAATCAAGGATTGACATTCAGACTCAAACTTTGGATGATTTCAGAGATCAAGATCTCTTCGAGATCTCATTATGTTAAGTTATTAGTAGCAGGGACGGACTGGCCATCTGGCATACCGTGCATTTGCCCGGTGGGCCGACGTGCTATCTGGGCCAACAAGTCCCAATATATATGTATTTAACGAGTGGATCACACCCCCAAACACACTCTTGGGCTTAGCTATGGGCAATGAATATTGGTTGTAGGCTGCTCTGGTCCAAAATGCCAGGGCCGATTTTTTTGTCCCAGTACGCCCATTTTTAGTAGTTGAGCTTATAAATGCGACCAACCTCCGTGGCCAGTGAAGTGAAGCCAAGGCGAAAGTGCCAAAGACTCGAGTTCCTTGAACGGCCATTTGAGACTGGCTACAGAACAAAGCAACGTCACGCATACGTCCATGTTTTACAGTCTGTGTTTGTGACATGTTATCTGAGAATTATGTGTCCAAAAAAGTTCCGCTAAACTGAGAGAAAAGTTAAGGGTCGTTTATTTTGGTGTACACCGATTTTTATGCTGATGCACTGAGAGGTTTTGCGTGCAAACTGTTGCCAGTAAAGTGTGTGCCGGTTTATTCACAGTCACTCACAGTGACCTTACCCAGGGTCAGGATAGTCAGCCGTTGCTTCCAGGCCTCCTTCATACCACCGATGAACTGATCCAGATGAGTCCCCTGATGCTCCCCTGTGTTTCCACTGTAACCTGAGGGCTGCGAAGGGAGGAAGCTGTAAGCTGTAAAACATAATTAAGCACAACATACATAAACAGTACCTGAATGAAGGTTTTTAGCCACAATGTACTTCTGCATTTGGAGCCTTAGGTTTTATTAATGATTAATGATGAAGTTGACAGTGCTGGCTTCTCCTATTCGACCTCTGATTTTAGTCGGCCCATCTCCAGATGTTTTTTTTTTTCTGTTTTCCTGTTTGTGCTCGATCAGTAGGAAAGGCGAAAATGAGGAAGAATGTGTCTAGACAATACGTGTGTTGTGTGAGTGTGTGTGTGTGTGTGTGTGTGTGTTAGTGGTTGATCAGATGATTATGATTTTAACTTTTTCTCCGAGGGGTCTCCATGTGATGATGTGGTTTGGAGAGCGAACAGCAAGTGTGTGACGTTATGCATGCGTGCACGTTAGAGAGCGTCCTATACAACACGCCCCTGACCTTCACTGTCCTATACAGCTTCTGCGATTAGACGGCGGACTAACAAGCATGACAGAATGAAGCATGTACGCTTCTCTATATTTCGAGGGGAGGCAGTGTTGTTGCATTGCATGCCTTTGCGGGGGGGATTAAAAGTGTGGCAATCAAGATGAACCCTACAGCAAGGACAAGATCGCAGTGATTCACTCTGTTGATATGCTCACAATCCGGAGCTTTATGAGCACCTCGTTGGGAAATGATGCAAGAAAAATTTTAAACAGTAACAGCGGGTGTCATTCCTCAACACGGACAGGATCAGACGATTTTCACACATTTTAACTGGCGCTGGAGACGGGCGGGGAGCAATGAAGAGTTGTTGTTGTCACAGCTCTTTTGTAAGGGCTTTGGTTTGGACCAGTGCAGAGAAAAGAGAACCCCATATGTGCTGCGAAGCACTTTTATTCATTCAGTTCATGGCCCGGGAAAGGCAGTAAAAAATGTTGTGGTCACTTTGTGTGCATCGTACACTGACTCCAATCTGTAGAAAACACATTTCTTTTTTTTTACAGTTCCACAAAGAAGCAACCTGAGACACAGTCCTCTTCTCTTCTGAGCAACTAAAGCCCTTGGAAGTCTGTAGATTTATAAATACAATAAGTGCAGTTCAGTACGTAGGCTACAGATTGTTACAGAACTGAATACCCCTCGCCTCACCATCCCCTTATAATAGTGTATGAGAAACTACGGTGGCCATGTAACTTGAGAAAAAACTGAATCCATGTTTAGTTTTTTCTTATCTAGACTTTTACCAAGTAGCCAAGACATAAGAAACAGAGATATTAAAACCATGTGATTAACTTTTTTGGTCTGTAAAAAAATGCAAAATGTGTTTGCATTTCATCCAAACAAGAATCCAAAACCCAGAGGTATTCACTTTACAATGATATATAAGAAAGAAAAGCGGCAAATCTTCAAGTCAAAAGCTGGATTTATGACATTCGACGCTTGAAAACAATCAGAATGATCTGCTCTTCATTTTCTGTTAACCAACCAATAGATTAATTCTCTAAATCGTTCCGCTCTAGCCTTAATTTCGTTGTAAGACATCATACATTAAAAACAAAACACTTGTACAGGCACTCCAACATACACAGTGTATTACACTCGTATAGTATTAGGAGCCTGGGGCTTTCGTTGAGGAAGACTAGACCTTTGAGCATTGCCCTGTTAATGGCGTCCTTGTATAAACAGTACATTTAACATAAGTGAAAATATCTTTGCTCTGCGTAGGAATGTCATCTCAAACGATCCCTTCTTATGAATAATGTCAGAGGTCACGAACAACTTGAGAGAGATCATTTCTAAACTACAAAACACAACATGAAATCCGATGTGAGACGTGTGATTTTCAAGAGAGCCGCAGTCCTTTCTGCTCTCGCCTCAGCTCTGCTTCCGTCCATCCTCCATCCTGGAGCTCTGGTCTGGAACCTATTAGAGCAGGAATCTCCAGCAGCGCCCTGCTAGCACATTAGCATGCAGTTCACTGACTCTCCCTGACAGGGACAGAGACACTGATTTAGTGGAAACAGACAGATATCTAACCTCGGTCACTGGGAAGTCGTCGGAAGGTAAATGGCCGTCGAGCCGACGCAACTGTCAAGGAGAGTTGTTCGTCACACTGTGTGATGTTTAATGTGACTCGGTTGGTCATGTGTGGTTATAACCGTCTCTTTCTGTCTGTCCCTCTTTCTTTTTTTCTCGTCAGGATGGCTGAGGTGTCACAGGAGGAGAGACTCCAGGCCATCGCTGTAAGTTCCTTCCAATACACACACACACACACACATTACAGAGTGCACATCAGGGCACGCTGATGACTGTAGAAACAAGAAATCATCTGCTGCCTTGTCAGGATCTGACCAGCTCTCTTAATGACTCAACCTTTTAGATCGCATCTCCTTCACCCATTAGAGGACACTGAAAGCAAATGCAGCAGCTACAGCTCCCTGCCGTTCATCTGTTCTCTGTCTCTCAGGACAAACAACATCCAGGTTCCTACCTGGTATAAATTATGTATTTTGTGACATACGTTTTGAATTCATGTGATTTTACAACTCGAAATCATCTGAACATGATAAACAGTCATCCTGTCGACAGAAATGTCGTACGTATTTAATGTTGTCCGATAAGCAGCCGGTTTAATCGCCTTGTCGTTGAATACGTTAAAAGTTTTATTGTCAGTGTCAGGATTGCAGCACAGAGCTCCGTGTCAAACATTTCCTCGACATTAACTTGACACATGGAGGGAATAATTGTGCCTATAAATATTATAGTGCATTCACTAACTCTGCAGCAGTTTTTCTCCTGCTGCTTTTCAGACACGCTGAGCAATTAGGCCGACTCACGCATAATGTACTCGGACGTCGAAAGTTACCATTAAACCGTCAGCGCTGTATTCCAAATGTTTTGATATCGATCAGGATAAAATAGTTCCTGAGTACTAATGTCTAATGAATACGGTAGCCAGAACTACTAAAGAACACAGCGTAGTGTTCTGTTTAGTGATGCACATGCAGAGTAATCATGATGTGTTGGAACAGGAGAAGAGGAAGAGGCAGACGGAGATTGAAAACAAGAGGAGGCAGCTGGATGACTGACCGACGGCAACTCCAGCATCTCAAGGTACGCGCACACACACACACACACACTTACACACACACTCACACACGCGCTCACACACAGATACACATTCTGCCCTATTTGCACTCCCTGTACTTGTGGGAATACTTTTGGCGTAATTGGGTTATTTAAAAAAAAGTAAATAAATAATGCAAAATATGCAGGTGGAGTACGTGTTTGCTCATGTTTAGAAGTCATTAGCTGATAACAGGATAACAGTTTTGGGGTTAGGATGCTCTTTTTTATTGCACCCTCACTTTGTAGTCTAAGTAGGCGGTTAACAACGAAAAAAAATCAAACAGTGCAGAGTTCTCACAGGCAGTTTTGCAGATTTGAAACACCCAGGGTTCCCACGGGTGCTTGAATTCCTTGAAAATGCTTGAATTTCAATTCAGTGTTTTCAAGATTGTGAAAATACTTGAAATTTGTGCGATGTCTATCTCAATAAACCAAGAGAAAACAAAAATGTTTCCTAAGCGGCTACGCGCTTGATCCGATGCCTTTCCATGCAGAACTCAGTTATCTTACTCGCTTGGTGTTCTGCAGAGAAATAACAGTAGACTACTATCCACACCTGTTGGTCACTGTTATTGGGCTATGGTAGTTACACAATACACCGCTCACAAGCTGAGAATACAAGCCAATTCACAATTAGTTAAAAATCAAAACAGTCAATCTACCACCATATGAAATAATGCTAATTAGACCCATATTATTATGCCATACAGTGGCACCGCTGCGCTTCCCATGACCATCATGGCAAACACAACTAGTAGGCTACCTATTTAAAGGTGCTGGGAAAATGGAAAAACTGGTGCTTGAAGGTGCTTGAAAAGTGCTTGAATTTGTTCATGAAAAAGGTGTGGCAACCCTGAACACCATTCCGAGCTTTAATCACCACAGTGTGCACGGGACACAAAGATTTGGACAAGCTACGCTTACTTAACATTTTGTATGTAATTACCAGTAGGCTTAAGGACACCTGTTTCCAGTTTACCTGTTATTTACACCAGGTAGGCCGATGCCGACACCGTCATGAATCAGTTTCAGGGAAGGAAATCAATCCTCACGCCCCCTGAATTGAGTCTTTGAATGAACAAAGAACTGGCAAGTGTTGTTTTCCGCTTTGCAGAGCTTCGGTTTCATTCAGGGCATCTCAAGAACTTTAGAACAATGCATTAGGTAACCGGAGTACCTGTATTCATTGTGGCTGTCCTTCGATACACACTGAAGGTTTTTTTTAAATGGTATCATTTCTCCGCTCACCTAGCATTTTAACCCACATTTGAGTGTGGCCATTTGGGACATCCATAATCTTTTATACATCAGTGCGGTTGGACTAAACCCTTAACCTCATCCATACTCCTCATCTCAGCTGTTCATAAAGTTCGGTTTAGGGACAAACATACTAAACTCTTTGTCTGTTTGCTTGCATGGCATGCTCATGTTCCACCATCTTGCATGGACAAAAAGACTTTATGTAGCAGTTCACTCAGCTGCGCTCCTGAATTGCAACCAACATCTTCTGAGAACACTTTGTTTGAAATCCGCTGGAGCCCTCACACTGATAAGATTAACGCATGTATGAATCAAAGCGCAATCTGAAGCCCGTACATGTCTCTCCCTCTCTCGATCAAGCTGACATACTGCCGGTCAGTTCTATGTTTTCTGGAATTATGCCCACCACCAAAAAGCCAAATGAAACTGTGCAGTTTGTTTCGAATCCATCAGTCCCACACAGAGAGATACTCCCTAACTACTTCTGTCACGGAATGTTCAGAATGAGCAACAGATAACACCAGCAGCTCCTCCACATGGTGTTTAGACACACTCACACACACTCCCTAAAAAAACACACAGTCAAATCTGCATGCACACACACACACACTCGTTATATCAGAGCCCAGGCTTTTGTCAGTGGATGTGTCAGCACTATCAAAGCTATTTCAGCCCCGAGCAATCCAGCAGGTCACCGATATGAGCAAAGGTTGCGGTTGTGTAGGCGTGTGTGCGTTCGTTGGCTGAAGTTCGTGTGACCTGCGCTTCTGCCCTTGCGTGCTCCCACTTTTTTCTATTTTCAGAGCAAACCTTTGTAGGTTTATATCTGTACGTGTGTGTGTGTGTTCGTTTTTGTGTGCCTTGCTTCATAAAAGAACAGAGAAGCTTCGGACAATGCAATACAATGCAGAGGGCTTTGGCAGAGGAAACAGATTTTTGTCCCACTCCCACCAACAGGAAACGGCTCTTACACCCACCGCACCCCGCTTTCGTCTCACACACACACAGACACAGCAGCCACGCCGAGAGGGGAAGTGTAATCACGAGCATTAGACGGGCTCTTTGTGCAAACCGCAGCAAAGTATGGCTTTTCCAGGCGGCGGCGTTGGTGTGGAAAAGCCAATAAAACGTCTCCCTTTACGCGTTTTTATAAGCATGTACCTGCACCGTCATTAAAGTCGCGCGCACACACACGTAGTCACACTCGGACAAAAGGGTGAGATTACAGTTATACAATGTTGTAAACACAGAAAGCATTCATAGCAGTTCTGTTTTTAATTAGCAAGCCATAGCCGATATGATTATGAACGCAGCAGCTGGCACTCCCTTTAATTAAAGCCTCCAAATGTCATCATTGTCATGTATTAAAATATGTAAACACACAGTTTATATGGGAGTGAAAATGAATCTGCCAATATATATATATATATATATATATATATATATATATATATATATAGATATATATATATATATATATATATATATATATATATATAATATATATATAGATATATATATATATATATATATATATATATATATATATGGTATGCTCATGTAGCTCATGGCAAGAAAGCAAACAAGTGATTTTTCCTAAAAAAACTGATCGATTTTTGATTTTTTTAATATATAAATGCTACCTGAGCATCATAATAGTCAGGACAATAGTTGACAAATAGTAAGAATTACATAGTCTGGATAAACTTACCTTATTTTGGAGAAAGTAAATTTAATTTTCAGGTTTAGTATACACTTTAAACGAATAAAACATTTTGTGGGATGTCACTTTGCAGGAGGAAAGATGTTAAATGAATTGTGAAATAAAGTTCTTTCCTCCACAGCTGTTCAGTACATTTGTGTGTGTGTGTGTGTGTGTGTGTGTGTGTGTGTGTGTGTGTGTGTGTGTGTGTGTGTGTGTGTGTGTGTGTGTGTGTGTGTGTGTGTGTGTGTGTGTGTGTGTGTGTGCGCCTGTGTCACAATTCCGCCCTTTGTCTGCTACGTTAGCAGCTTTTACTCCAAAGAACAATGGAGTGAGACGTAACTTCAGCGCTCCAGCTTTATGACTGCCCGTGCAGACTGGTGTTGTGTGTGTGTCTGTGTGTGTGTCTGTGTGTGTGTGCATGTGCAACGCATGAGTGAGTACATTAAGTGATGTCAGGCGTCGGGGTAGTAGGGTGTGGCTAGAGAGCGAGCAATATTGAGGGAGTAGAGAAAGAGAGAGAGAGAGAGAAACAGGGTTAGATTCAGTGCCCAAGAGACTATGCAGGGCTGGGGTATGAACAGTGTTGAATTACACCGTGTGAGTGTGCTGTAAAGCTGTGTGCAGCTGGGTGTCTGGAGCTGAATTACTCAATGGGGAAAGCAAAAAACTGAAACAGAACAACAGATTCAGACAGATAAACACAGATTGAAGTCGAGGGGGAAATCCAATCCTGACATTTACAACTTTATTCCATATAGCATACGCAAATCATAAAGTTCATGAACTTTATGATGGATAGAGATGCATACGAGCGGAAAGGAAGGGGTGGTGGTCGAGTTAGAGAGGAGGGAGAAGAGAAAGTTTTTTGGTTTTTTTCTGTAGAAATTCTTGTTGCATCACTGGAGAGGAATTCACATCAAGCACAGGTCCAGATTTTCAGTTTCCAACTCGTGTAAAAACAAGAGCTTTTTTTCCTTTTTTCTTCTAGCGCTTTTCCATACGACCGAGCACAGTTGCCTTTTCACTGCACGGGCTAACAGCTGTTAGTAGCACTGTTATATTTACCTCAAAGCATGCCAAGCATTCGCTTTGATATCAGCTTATCTGCATGGGGGGATGTGGATGGGAGTCAGGATAAAGAGCTGTTTGGAAATAACCATAGATTGGAAAATCCAGCTTGGAAGTATACATCTTCATTCACGTGTTGATATGAAAGTATGTCACATCTTGCCCCCTGAATTAACTTTATCTACAGGTAATTAAAACAAGACTAAGAGTGAATTTAGTCAGAGTCTGTGCTCTCAACTTGTCCAAAAAGAAATTCTTCCAATCATTGTCAACCTCCAGGATTCGTCCGACGCACTTTAAGATTCGGAATATTTTGGTTTTATCTCTCTGTGACTCCAATCTCATGCTCAATTTAGTACATTAGGAGTATTATATCTCGCTTTGGATTTCTCTGTTTGAGGCCAGTGGCCTTGATGCTCTGGCTGGGTGCCATAGTCCACTTGGCAACGACGAGTTGGCAGCAGTTGAAGTATGTGACAGGATCACTGAGTGGCAGCAGTCGACTGGACTGCGCTCACTGGTAGATTTTTTTTTACATTTTTTTCTAGATTAGCTAAAGGGCCTGTCGTTCTCGGTGAAAGTGCCACTAATCTCCTCTGAAAGAAACTGCGCAGATGTCAAAGTGAGAACGGCTGATAACTTGTGGCGTGTCGGGAGATTGAAGTTCTTCTAATAAATAATCAGCCTGCTTCCTGATGAAAGAAGCATGATCAAAAAAAGTCTGCTCCTACCTGCTTCTGTTCTTTTCATTACACACAAAAAGCACAGCATGGGGGTGTCGGCGGGCAATTTCTTTTTGCGGCTGTTACATTAAGAATTTATAGAATGATGAAATAAATCCTCCGCCCTACCTAATGCCTTCTCTCCATGTTCTTTCTTAGCGACGTTTATATGTTTTTTTAATGTCCTCTTGCAGTCGAAGGCACTGAGGGAGCGCTGGTTGTTAGATGGAGCTCCTGCAGAGGAGGAGACCCAGAAGCGTCTGCAGGAGGACGAGGTGAAGACCAAACTCCTGGAGCAGGTCATCCTCAGGTCAGCATCTAAAAACCTGCTGCATATCAGATCTTTGAAATCTGTGATATTTTTTTTTTATATTTTGTGTTTCCAGCGGTAAAAAAATAAGGCTGCATCTCCTCATTCTTCAAACCACAACTATATTAATCATGTAATATTTTGATGCACCTGACAGAGGTGGATGTTTTGACACGCAGCCACAGTCAGCTAATAGGGATGAATATGCTTTCATGTGAGGATTATGTGTCGCACTGGTGACGTAATAGTGCAATTTCACAATAAAACACAAATAATTGTGAATATGTGGGAGTTTAACTCGATAAAATAAATCAGATTCCAGTCTGTATATGGCTGACTACTGTGCCCAAGCATATGAATATATTTTAGTATGTTTTATCATGTCTTGGTCATCATTTTTTATGGAACTGGTTATGTTCAATGTTTGCCTATACATATATATTATAGTTTCTTTTAATAAATGTGCATGTGTGTGTGTTTGTGTGTGTTTCTGAGCCAGGCTGGAGCAAGAGATCGAAGAGCTGGAGACAGACGCCCCAGCCAATAAGGGTGTGGCCAAAGAAAATGGAGGTAAGTTCAGTACCCATGGCAACGTATGATCACCCAAGAAATCATGGCAACATAGCCTGAACACCTGTGCCAGACAGAGAGAGCCAGCTACTAATGGCCTCTCCATTTGCTCTATTAAATTGTTCCTTTCCGCCGGAGGTCATTAAAACAATATTTCCTTTCTTTCTTTGTCTCTTTGACTTACCCTGACCACCCGCCTTCCTCTTTGCACTCTCCTAACCTCTCAATGATACTCTGGTGCTCCCTATAGGTGAAAACGGAGTAGTGCAGAGCTCTGGTCAGACCCCCAAGAGAGAGGTGACAGGGATTGAGGCCAAGTTGCTGGGTCCCAGTCCTGACCAAGCTAGCGCAGACAACCCCGTCACCCTCGTGTTTATGGGTTACAAGACCGTTGAGGAGGAGCAGGAGAGCCGCACCGCCTTGGGAATGGAAGGGGTGGATGGCAACGTCAAGGCTGAGTTTGTTGTGATTGAGGATGGGGAGGGGAAAGCGGGAGGAGAGGCGGCCACGGAAGAGCAGGCTCCACCCAACGGGAGCATGGCGGAGAAGGAAAAGGCTAACGGAGGTGGAGAGGAAGGAGAGAAGGAAAATGAGAAGAAACAGACCTGCAAATGCTGCACGGTCATGTGAGCTGTGTGTGTGTGTGTGAGAGTGTGTGTGCACGTATGTAGTATATGTGTGTGTGTGAGTGCATCTGCTCCTATGCAGGCACGTGTGCCATTGCATGTGGCAGATGTGTGTAGCTTTGTGTTTGTGTGTGTGTCCACGTGTGTGTGTGTGTGTGTGTGTGTGTGTGTGTGTGTGTGTGTGTGTGTGTGTGTGTGTGTGTGTGTGTGTGTGTGTGTGTGTGTGTGTCAGAACTGGAAAAAGAAAAACAAAAAACCGAAGTACAGTACCACAGCCGATACACCAACAATGAGAGCCAATACAAGCTCCAGCTACAACAATAACAACAACAACAACAACAACAAGAACCACAAAGACTCATAAGTACACTTTACTCTGTATACTTTCTCTGATATGTATTTGACTTTTGATTTCTATTGATATTTTTCTATTTTTCTGTCTTGACATTTATATTGTATTCAGTATGTATATCTTTATTATGGGACTGTGTACTGTAAGTTCATTGTTATTATTGTTGGAAGAAAAAAAATAAAATGTATTAGCTCTCTGGATTGTACTGCGACCCACCGGGAAGAAATCTGGAAAATCATCAAGTCAAAACAGCAAACTATGAAGGACACAGATACTTAAATATATATATATTTCTCTGTGTAGGCCTACCAATTATTTATCGGTCAATTTCATATTGCAATATTGTCTAAGATATTATTTTAAATAGTATTTTAATATATTGATATGAAATTATGTTTTATACAATGTATTTATTGTTTTTTGGTTCTCTATATCATCTCCAACCATTAACTGCATGTAAGCTTGTAAGCACTACCAGATCCGCTTTACAATCATAACAAGTGTCTGTGCTTTTCTTAGACTCATACGTGCTCATATCTTTAGTCACACAAGTCGCTCTATCTGTGACAGTTAACACATAATTGGCAGTGTTAGAGATGCGCATTAAGTTAAAAAAAAAAAAAAAGAAATCCACTGCACGGAGACAAAGAGGCTGATTAGAAACAGTGGCCATATCGCAAAAAAAAAAAAAAACGCATTAGCTTCTCATAGATAACTATATGTGACACATGTACATGAAGATCACGGCTTTTGTATTTTTGAAATAAGACGGCTACACTCACTTTATGATCAGAAAAAAACCCCATTGCGCCAATGATTAGAAACCGCTTAAATCATTTTGTTCTCTCAAACAGTAGAATCAATGTAAATCTTATGAGGTAGCACTGCATGAAGCCTTGCAACTGTTTTGACTTGTCTTGTCACTTGTTAGGTCTTTATTATAATGCTATCACGTTCACTTGAATGTAAATCCAGGGGTTAAATTGGGATTCGTTCTGCCGTAACGAGAAGAGGTTGGGCTTGCTCGGCTCGCCATTCAACAACAACAACAAAAAAGAAAGAAGCATTTTGTCTCTATGAACCAAATAAAATCTGATGATACTGTAATTTCACTGTGTGTTGGTCGGCTGCTGGTTTCTGTCTTGTTCGCTCCCAGTTTAACCCCTGACTCTTTGTCTGTAGACCTGGGCCCAATAGTACTTTAATAGATTTACAGGAAAAAAAAAAGATTTGGGGCTTTTGAATAGACGTTTCTCACAAATACAGATTCTCTCTCTTTCTCTATCGCTCTCTTCAGGCTTAGAACACCATATGAAAATCTTTTTAGCTTTTTAGTAATTGCTGTATTAGAAACGGGCCACATTCTATATAAAAAATAACAGTCTAACTATTTTAAACTGTGCAGGTTGTTAGCAAGACAAATCATGCATATGCACTATAGCAATTTAAAGCCCTAAAGAACCTATTGGAATACAGTTTGGCCCAGTAGAGGCCATTGGACAGTCCTGGTCAGTGATTCTGTGCCATCCGTTCTTCTACTCATTTACCACCCATGTCTTTGATTCACCAACATTACCATTGTCTCATCATCACAGGACCCCCACCCTCTATGCTCGTAGACACGCAGTTCAAAAACCTCTGAAGTTGGTGCTAATCACGAGTCTTGTCTAAAAAAAAACTCTCCATCCACCAACTGTTTTTTTTTCTTTCTTCTTGTTCACGTTCTTACTCAAACCGCTGGTGACGGGGGGGATTGTAGGAATCTACTGCCTCCTGCATACACTTACTGAGTCTTTCGCAACCTTCAGTGCCAGATGCATTCTCTCAAGTCCTGCCTACATTTACCACCAGAGAAATCATCCCTTCTTACATTCCATAGGGAGGTCAACAGGCGTGGACGGATGAAATATAGTCTATGCTTTCCATATGTACACTTCCACGGTAATTGTACGACTTGCAACCTTTGTTTCTTATACTGACTCATGTTTATTTTTTCTTTCCTATGGCCTCTTTGCAAGGCGGTATATTGTATTTGATGTGTGTATTTTTAAAAAAAAAAAAAAGAACGATGACTACATCTGTGTATTGTTGGTGCCTTTGTCAGGTTCAGTTGGTTGGACTTGTCTGTCTGCTGCCATTTTTTTTAGACCGGGGTTTTTACTTGCTCTGCTCCTGGTCATGATGACCCAAACACTGCCTTCTAGTCTTAGAGGGTCACTTCACTAACTATGATTGAATATTATACTCATTTTTCAGCTCAGATTATACTATAGGTAATTTGCAGACTACTGTTGGTGTCTTTAAAAAAACAAAATACAAGAAACTACACCCAAAGTTTAACATTTCACCAACTTTATGCAGGAGACTAACTGACAGTCTATGTATTTATGTACAGCATATACACATGTATATATGTGTGCACATCGATAGGCATACATACATCTGTGTACATAGAAATACATGTAAATTTGTTGAGCTAAAGCTTTGCTTAATAGTGGGTCTCTGGGACAGCAGCAGAAAAAGCAACCTTGTGTTAGACCAATGCCTGTTCATCTATTCTGTGGTCGTCTAAATGTTTAATCTTGAATAAAACTACTGTTTGTTTACAGCAAGTCAGATAAGCGTGTATGTAATTAAACGAATGTACACATGCTGTAGGATGTGTGCGAGCACACGAGCCGTGGGGTTAATGATGCGTGTGGTTTTGGCACAGATGGCAACAGGACACCCTTCTCGGGAAAAGGACACGCAGTCAAACACATGTAAACCATCCATTTATTATGGGAATTAGTAGAAAGTGCACTTCCTAAAACATGCCACTAGAGAGCACGTGTCTACTGTTTTGGAAGTTAGTCTTTGTGAGGTATGCCTGTGAAAGAGAGAGAGTGGGCTGTGGGGGTAATTAAGGAGACAAACAGAGGGGCATTTAAACAAGGCATTCATCAGATGCAGGTCAGGTTATGCACTATTCAACAGAACAACTATAATTATAATGCTTTATTTTGATAAATAACATTTTTTTAAATCCTTTTAAGCCCAGTATGAATGTGGCATATTCTTGTTTGTTAGACGATTTCTGTGTGATGAGGCAGATTTGACTATTTAATAGAAGTGACAGAAGTGTTCCACATGACTGTACACAGGATATATTGTGTGATGTTTTTAGGTCACACACACATGACAATGCTTTTCCACACATGGGCATGGAAGAAAAACATAACTGTCCTGGATTTGGATTTGGAAATAAATAAAAAAGTTTTCCTTTTAAATTAATTTGAAAGGTAAAACTCTAAAATGTTCTGGCATAAGAAGTCCAAACACAGAAATAATGGGCATTAAAACATAAATGAATGAAACAATAAAACTCTCTATTCCTTTCAACAGTTTTGTCCCCAATACATGTGGGTAAGCAGGGGGGAATAAAAAGTATGTAGCCTTGAGTAGTACTGCAGTGTTTCAGCACCAGCTGCTATGCATGGCTCATATTTTCCAGGAACAAATTACTGTACACACGCCTTATTCCCAAACATCACCATATGACAGTTTGTCACTTTGTGACCCATCATGAGCAACTTCATGTGGGTTTCTGTAACTTCTTAACTTATATTTTAAAACACCCACTCTTTAAACTCATGTGGATTAAAGAATTTCTTGATATGAACATCTACTTCTTCGTCTACCCCTGTTGGGTGATGAGTTGTGTGTGAGCTGAAACTAACTTTTAACGTGGCCTCCTTTCCAGCCCCTACACTGCTAGGACTCCTTGGTTTCATTGTCACCCCAGACTCTATTGTCAGCAGGATCTTTTCCTGACTTGATACTTTCTCAAAAGCCACAGTATCAGAGCAATTACCACTTTGATTGTGTTGTAGCCTACCAAAACCAGTACTGTTTTTCACTGTCTCTTCTTTTACTTTTTTCAACGTGATGACACAAAGTAACTCAAAGTTTTTCATCACATAACTTAATCTTCAACCTAAAGCCATTTTATATATAAATAAACAGTATATGAAGATGTACTGGAAATTTGCAGCGGCCTTCTTTTTCCCTCTACTACTACTGTAATGGAGTAATATTACACTATATTAATGCTACTTGTATTCAGTGAGCATAATACATCTTCCACCACTGTACATAACATTCTTTAAACGTTTTCTGCTGACATGTACTGTATATGTAAAAGATATTATTATATATTTAACCGCGAGTCACTTATTTCCACCCTTAGTCCTGTCTCTTCTTTTACTTTTTTCAATGTGATGACTCAAAGTAACTCAAAGTTTTTTATCACATAACTTCATCTTCAACCTAAAACCACTTTATATATATATATACAGTATGTGTGATGATGTACTGGAAACTTGCCGTGGCCTTCTTTTCCACCTACTTTTGATACTTCAAGTACCTGGCTCTGTACTCCTATTTAAGTTTAACTACAATATAAGTACTTACAATGGAGTATTATTACACTATTAGTGCTACTTGTATTCAGTGAGCCTAATACATCTTCCACCACTGTACATAACATTCTTCTTTAAATGTTTTCTGCTTACATGTAATGTATGTATATTATATATTTAACCATGAGTCACTTATTTCCACTCCTCAGCAAGCTGACCTTCTCTCTTCTTTTACTTTCTCATCACATAAAACTTCAACCTAAAACCACTTTATATATACAGTAAGTATGATGATGATGTACTGGAACTTTGCCGCTGCCTTATTTTTTCCCCCTACTTTTGATACTTCAAGTACCTGATTCTGTACTATTATTTAAGTTTAAGTACAGTATAAGTACTTACAATGGAGTATTATTACACTATATTAGTGCTACTTGTATTCAGTGTGCTTAATACATCTTCCACCACTGTACATAACATTCTTCTTTAAATGTTTTGTTTTTTCTGCTGACGTGCTGTATATGTATAAGATATTATTATATATTTAACCATGAGTCACTTATTTCCACCCTTCAGCAAGCTGACCTTCTCTCTTCTTTTACTTTCTCATCACATAAAACTTCAACCTAAAACCACTTTATATATACAGTATGTATGATAATAATGTACTGGAACTTTGCCGCTGCCTTCTTTTTTCTTTTCCCCCCTATTTTCGATACTTCAAGTTCCTGATTCATATTTAAGTTTAAGTACAGTATAAGTACTTACAATGGAGTATGATTACATTATTAGTGCTACATGTATTCATTGAGCTTCATACATCTTCCACCATTGTACATTAAATTCTTTAAATGTTTTCTGCTGACATGTACTATATATGTATAAGATATTATATATTTAACTATGAGTCACTTATTTCCACCCTTCAGCAAGCTGACCTTCTCTCTTCTTTTACTTTTCCATCACATAAAACTTCAACCTAAAACCACTTTATATAAATATATATATAAATATATATATATACAATAGTGTGATGATGTACTGGAAATTTGCCGCGGCCTTCTTGTCCCCCCCCCCCCACACACACAAAATGATAGCCGTCTTGTCCAATCACGGCTCGAGCAGACGCTTGTCCCCGCCCATTTTTTGGCTCTTGAAAGCGGCTGGACTAATCAGCGCTCGCCTCGGTGTGTTCAGCCATTTTGTAAGAAAATCAAGCAAGTGTGCCGCCCTACCTTCGCTTCAGACCTGCAGTTTTTTTCTTGTGCAATGGACGGGTAAGTGGGGAAAGAAACGACACTTAAAAAGCTACATTTTTACAATTATATACCTCGTTCGGTTCGTTTGTTTTCATTAGTTCGGTTCTGGGCTTATTAAACTGTGTTTGAGTCCGGTTGGTTGTCTCACTTTAGCCGTTAAAAACCGGGAAAGTTTTGAAACAGTTTTTTTTTTTCTTCTCTCTCATCAAAACATGCAACAGTTAGCACGGAGCGGAGGCTAACTAGCAACAAAGCTAGCCGTTACGTGAACGAGTTTTAACGGACATTTTTGACGGTTAACGGGATTAGAACAAACGTAACTTAAAGAGTTGAGATGTTTGGACTTTTTTAGTTTTATTTTTTATTATCTTTTCCCGCTCCTGCTTGCGGTACACCGTCGTGTGCCAAACGCAGCCGTTAACGGTTAGTCAACAACTGGCTAACCGTTCCTTGGTAACGTTAACTTGGGTTTCACCTCGAGCAGCTAAAGCAACGTGTCTCATTTCCGCATTCATTTGTCTGTGTGAGTGCCAGGGCCATGTTGAAGATGTCTGGCCTGAACATTTCACGTTGATTGAATCAGAGAGAGAGACTTATCTATCTGAACAACAACAATAGCGTATTGTTTTTTTAAAATCTGGCGTATTTTTTACCTGAATTCGTATTTTTTCGATTTTTGCACTCGGTTTTGAACTCGCCCTGCAAAGACGTAAAATTTGTTAAACCTTTTAACTAGCATTAATACTTGCAAAAGTATACACTCTGAAGTTTGTTCTTATGTTTTTTGCCAATACAGCCGCCTAGACGCTGACTTGTACCCTCTGGGATCCGGCTACGTCCCTGAAATTGAGTAAGTATTTTGTATTTATATACATGTTTTTTATTTTTTGCATGATCGTTTCGGTGCTTTTCTGCATTTTTAACCTGCGCACTTGTTTCTGAATGAGGAAGTTAAGCTTGCTTCTGGTTGAACATTCTTTATTTGTAAAGGGTTGTGTATGTGTGATTGTTTAACAGGATCTCGTGATCGATTAATGTTGTTATGCTCTTTTCTTTCTCTTTCGCAGCAGTGTCCATGACATATCAGTTGGCACAAAGGTAAGCACATGTTTGTTTTTATTTATTTTTTAATCTTTCTCTCATTTTCACTGCTGAGTCTCGGCTTGAATACCAAGAGTAAAAGTGTGTGTGTAGTTTTTGTAAAAACCAATAATGTGGTCTCTGCAAATTTGTGTGTTGATCGTCCTTACACGTCGATTTAAAGGTCCGGTGGGATTTGTAGTCTTTAAGAATGGCTCCTATTTTTGGGCCTTTTATTAAACATGCACGTTTTGTGCTGTAATGCGAATTACCATTTTCATCAAAGCAGCTTTGAGATCAGATAATGAGTTTTCATTGTGTTTCTAGCTGCGGTATGGAGTTTATGTGTCTTGCTGTGGCCAAATTAATTTTTAAGAAACCGTGGGTTTGATATTATTATTTTTTATTTTTTAACAAGTCGGGGTGGAAATGGAAAAGAACTGTGCTGTCATTGGGGACTTGAATAACATAGTTTGTCAGTTTCCACGAGCTTCCTCTGTAATTACAGAACTGCTGTCCAAAGCCATTTCTCATGTGTAATGAGTTTGCAGTCGCAGACAGTCTCCTTTTAAAGATTTATGATATACAACTAAATGGTCAGCACATAAAGGTTAAAAAAAAACAACTCTCCCAAGACTGTGGACATGGATTATTTGATAATTAAATTACAATAGATTATCTGAGGTGGGGCTCTGTGCTTTCCTGTCCTGTTTCTGCTGGGCTGTGTGGCTGTTGGGGAAATGAAACTTCCTGTTGTGTGTTCTTTAATGGCCCGCTGGCCTTACTGGAATGTTAAGAAAACAGCTGAATCCCATCCCACCGCTTTATTTGTTCCCATTTCACAAGTCATCGATCAGCATTGGTAAAACAAATCAGCAAAGCACCATCCAATGTTTTTTTTTTTTTGCATGAGTCTGCTCTCAAGGTTTGTTGTGTTTATGGAACAGAATCGGCAGCTCCTCTCCATGTTTGGGTTCGCAAGCGATGTGTGCCAACTTGTTGAAAGCGGGAAAACATTTTGTTTTTGGCAAACTGCTGGTTGTTAGCTTGCATACCCAATAAAAATGCCTGCTTAAGCAGTGATCCTTGGTAACAGGGCCTGGAGCAGCTATGTGTAGGTGGAGTAATTGAACCCGACTTAGGGCTGTAACCGTCCTCCTGCAACAGTCCTCATCCTCCTGGGCAAAGGTCTTTACACTGTTTAAACAAGCGCTCCGATACACACGCCCATAACGGGGACACACCCCACCCCCTCTATTCATTTCAGTAATGCCTGTTGTTTTCCAACATGTTAACAAAGCGCGAATTAATGTGCACTGATCAGTGCCGGAGATCTGACTCCTGGGTGACTCTTTCTTTCTTTCTTTCTTTCTTTCTTTCTTTCTTTCTTTCTTTCTTCTTCACTTTTCCTGTTTTTTGGGATTTGATGTGCTGTGGTAATGATGATGCTGAGTTATGGAGCGCTGCCTTGCTGGAATCTGTAATTATTCCGTCTGGGCAGAGTGTCTGGCATTCCGCGGTCCGCATTCCAATCTCCCCCCTTCAGCCCCCTGGTGAGGCACAGCTCCCTGCCCCCTCCACTGGCAAAAGGCTGATCAGAGTGAACTAACATGTCCGTACCTGTGCTCCTCTTCCTTTGTGCTTCTCCTGAAAGATTACCACCCCCCCCCCTCCCCCGCAGCATAATCCAAAATAAGGTTTCTTGCAGGCGCCAATGAATCTTCTTAGATTTAGTTTCCTTTAAAGGATCTTAATGGAGTGCTTGTATTTTTACAAGGCTTTAAAAAACCGAGATGTTCATTTTCCTCCTTTGATGCAATGCAAACCAGGTGTGGTGTGGTGTTTGGAGCAGGGAAATGGCCCCCAGCCTGTTTTCTCCTTTTTACTTAAGTTCAAGGTAGGCCTTTGTCAGTGAGAGGAAGCCGCTCAACAGTTTGAGCATGTGAGCCAGTAATGTGTCATTGTCTCCTGAAGGTTACTATTATACTGTCAGCGTCCTGAGCAAACAAAGGATGTGAACAAGTCGATACACATTTAGTGGGATTGTGCTTGGAAAAAAGGGTTTGGCACTGTGTTGGAATCGACTAACAAACTGTTTTTAACTCATATTTTTCTTCTGTTGACTCTGTAACTTTTCCCTTTTGTGCTGCTCTGCACTCCCTACCACACGAAAGCAATAGATGTAGCCTATTCTTCAGTCAATCGTTGCACAATCTGCTGTTTTGTGTGTGACTGGATGTTCCTGCTCTGCACTGTGGACTGCCTTAGCTTCGCGGTTATTATTAGAATGAGGAAGTCGGGGGAGAGACAGAGAGAGAGAGAGAAAGCCATGGAACAGTAACCATCAGTCCCCAAGAGGAAGTTTAGCAAAGCCCTGGAAGCAGGCCTGATCTTTCTGCTCTTCCTGTTTGGAGTTGGTCTGCTGACTGATAATGTGACGCTGTCTGCCCACGACCACCGAGTCATGCTGGAGCCACTTCCTGCATTTCTCATGGCTCGCATCTGCCCATGGCACACTTAATCAGGCGAAAATATTATTTTTACATTTTCTTCCCACCAACTAGAACAAACTCTGTACTGCAAGGCTGCAGGATGTTAGTGTTTGACACCAATATGAGTAAACGGCCTACTCCCTTTTTAATAAAACGCACTCGTCTCCCATTCTTAATAAACTATGAATCATATAATTCTGATCTCTTTTGTCAGATGTTCTTGTATGCATTCCATTTATGTAGAGATTTGAACATTGGCCAACACTGAATCCTCAATCCTGAAGCCTCAATGAAAAGGCTTAGGAATGTCTCTTGTTGCTTTAAGTTCATGAATTGCAATAGCAGACCCTGTTTGTGTGTGTGGGCCTCAGAGCGAGAGTGACCGACTCAGCCAAGCCATCTGGAAGTCAAAGGGTAGTTTATGCTACTACTTACAGTGTTGTGTTCTCAGAGCAACTCACTCAGTACCCCACACCGCCCCTTGCTAATCTTTTAGAAGCAACACCAAATGTTTTCTCACATCACCTCATTCTTGCTGTTATGAGCAGACTTTGTCGTCTGTTTGAAAACCACCTCCAGCACCTTGCATATGTAAAGGCCAAGATACACAAGGTGGAGAAGAATGCTAGTAAACCTGTAAGACTGGTTGTTATTAAAAGCCTCCAGGGCTCTTCAACTCCCAGAGTGTCCTTGGGGCTCCATATGTGTATGTGCTGCTGCGTAACAATGCCCCTAGTCTCAGCCTGAACAGGACCTTCATTGTAGAGTGTTGTAGAGCTTAGGCTGCTGAGCCACTTCTTGTGACTGCTATACTTCATCTCCCACAACCACAAACAGACGTACAGCCCTGAAGCAGCACTTTATATCTACTAAAGAGAGAGAGAGGGGACCGGCGAAGCTGTTCCAGCCAACAGTACACTAGTGTAGGCCGGGAGTATCGTTTTGTCTTCCAGTCCAGGGAGAGCTTCAGCTTGTTATCCTTCCTCATAATAAGAATTGTGAGAAGATGAGTTGTACTGACTGACAGCTGCTGTTAAGATGAGCTTTTGCTGCTGTGTAGTAGCTCTTCCTCGTCATGTGTAATTGGCAGTAAGACAAGATAATTTGGCACTTTGCCCCTGGCTCATTATGTGTCTTTAGGAGTTTAAACTCTGTTAGGCATATGGAAAGCATATGGAAAAACCCAGTTTAAGATGAAAAGTCAAATATCTAAATAGGTCACTTCATTCTTCCTGGTAAGGAAGGTGGAGTTCTTCTCAGGCGTGTATGCTCAATCCTCTTTTGGTTATCAGATTACTTCCTGCTTTATCACACAATGGCTCTGTAATATGAGAGCCGTGCTCTCCACCTGCCATGCTGTGCCCTCATTGGTGAATGCACTGAAGTGAACCATTGTTTTCTCTCCTTCTGCAGAGGGGATCCGACGAACTCTTTTCTTCCTGCATATCCAACGGGCCCTATATCATGAACTCAGGTAGGGGGGTTGCCATGGAGGGGTGAATCCTTTTTTTTATTGAAGTGCTTGTCGTGTCTGGTTTGTTTGTGTTGCCATGACGATCAATCCATTATTCAAGACGAACCAGAGCCTTCTGTTCCCTCCCTGATTGTATCTGCCTCTGCCCCCCCCCCCCCCCCGTTCTCTCTCTCTCTCTCTCTCTCTCTCTCTCTCTCTCTCTCTCTCTCTCTCTCTCTCTCTCTCTCTCTCTCTCTCTCTCTCTCTCTCTCTCTCTCTCTCTCTCTCTCTCTCTCTCTCTCTCTCTCTCTCTCTATCTCTCTCTCTCTCTCTCTCTCTCTCTCTCTCTCGCAGCCAATGGCAACGACACGAAAAAATTCAAAGGTGACGTCCGCAGTCCTGGTGTTCCATCACGTGTGGTCCACGTACGCAAACTGCCCAATGACATAAACGAAGCTGAGGTTATTGGACTGGGACTGCCCTTTGGGAAGGTCACCAATCTGCTGATGCTGAAAGGGAAAAACCAGGTAAGGAAATATATATGCAGGTCTGCTCACCAAACCTGTGCGTCTTGCACTCCTGGGTGAAATGTCTCTTTCGGCCTGGGACAAGGGATCGGCTTTCTAGCGTCTCTGTCCTGACCTGAAATTTCTGACAATGACCCTTTTGTGGCATCCTCGTGGTTTGGTGGGTAGGATGAGAATTCTACATGCTGAGATTTCCTGGAGGAAGACATCGAATCCCTCTGGAATGTGTTCATTATCTCCTGTTTTCTATCACCTGCAGTTGTGTGTTAAAACCTTTTTTTTTTTTTTTTTTTTATGGTGTCAAATAAGATTTGGCTATCAGTGACGGGCAACAGAAATGCTCATAAGAAAGGTGTACAGCATACCTCGAAAATGATTAGAAATGCTCTAGAAGTATAGCCGCAGAGTGACAACTTGTTATGTGCCGGGAGAAACCAATTGAATATGTTTTCTTGGTCGTCCTCTGCAGGCGTTCTTGGAGCTCAACAGTGAGGAGTGTGCACAGACGATGGTGAGCTACTACTCCTCTGTCACCCCTGTCATCAGAAACCACCCCATTTACATGCAATACTCAACCCACAAGGAGCTCAAGACAGACAACTCCCCCAACCAAGTGGTAAGGGCTTGCACTCACACACAGTTTTTTGTGTTAATTAAATACAGAAAATAAAGGATTTCTCGCTTCCGCCTCTTTTTTAAATACTATAAGCAGCGCAGTGTAATGTTTGTGTATAGTAGGTTTACTGCCTTGAACAAAGAATTCTCACCCACGTTTGTTCATTCATTACTGTATCATTTCCTCACCCATGCTGAGAAGTTCCTCTGTTATTTCCCTGCAGCGTGCCCAGGCAGCACTGCAGGCAGTCAATGCCCTGCATGGAGGCGGGATGGGAAGCATGGCCATTCCCGCAGACGCAAGTAGCATCGGAGGAGGAGGAGCCCAAAGCCCTGTCCTCAGAGTCATAGTGGAGAACCTCTTCTACCCTGTCACCCTGGATGTGCTACATCAGGTACAGGCAGATTTTAATTTTATATATTACAGGCTTGACAGTTTTATTCTTTAACCTGGCCTTGTACTTTGGATGGTGGGCATTAAAGTGACACCAACTATTTATCACATCATAATAATGTTTGTCCTTGGCTCACATTTACTCCAAACTGTTAGTGCTATATAAATAAAATGTTGGGAACAATGGGTATAGTTAAAAAAAAATAATGTATGCAAATATACCAGAGTACAGTTGTAATAAGTTGTCCTCACTCATCGAGCTGTCTCTCCTCTCTCCAGATTTTCTCAAAGTTTGGCACCGTGCTGAAGATCATCACCTTCACTAAGAACAACCAGTTCCAGGCTCTGATCCAGTATGCCGATGGCATGACTGCTCAGCACGCCAAACTGGTAAGACTGGAGTGTTCCTGTTAGGTGGCGTTTTTGTCACCGTTGCATTATCGTGTGTACACCGTGGGAAAACTCATTGCATGCATTGTCTTAAACCGAATGCTCCAAATCTGTTTCAGTCTCTGGAGGGACAGAACATCTACAACGCCTGCTGTACCCTGAGAATCAGCTTCTCCAAGCTCACCAGCCTCAATGTCAAGTACAACAACGACAAGAGCAGAGATTACACCCGACCAGACCTCCCCACCGCAGACTCACAGCCCTCCATTGACCACCAGACCATGGCAGCTGCTGCATTTGGTAAGATTTAAAAGAACCAATAACACCTGTCGACACTCACATCTTGATGTATAAGTTTGTGTTCTTATTGTGCTGGAACGACCTCTTGTTCCAGCTGCACCAGGCATAATCTCAGCCTCTCCCTATGGTGGAGCCCATGCCTTCCCCCCAACCTTTGCCATCCAACAGACAGGTACGTACAATGACATGTAGATCCCTTATGCAAACATGTGCTGCTATGTACAGTATTTAATTGGCTTAGACACAGACACTTGTATTTCCCAGTTTTGAGATTCTTCTTACCAGATCTGTTGAGTATGAGGATAAGAAATTAAAAGTAATTAATATTTTGTTCCTCATAGGTCTGTCGGTGCCTGGCATTCCCAGTGCCCTGGCGTCCCTGGGTGTGGGCCACGGTGGCATGGCGGCTGCAGCAGCGGCCGCTAGCCGGCTCGGCCTGTCAGGGCTCGCTACCTCTGGGGGACACAATGTCTTGTTGGTCAGCAATCTGAACCCAGAGGTCAGTACAGTTGAACAGTTCTGTGTCTCAGTGCAATGTTAAAAAAAAACATCAAAATATTACAGCGCCTTTTGTTTACACTATGGTTCATGAAGCTGGATCCAGTATTTGCCCCACACACCTCCCCAGTTCCCATCACCTCATGTGATCAGACTAGTCGGAGTACCCGTCCCACAGTTTTTAATCAGAAGGGGGGTCATGGAGTCGAAACCTCTTCTCTTTCAGGACCTCTCTGTGTTTGACCAAACCTGCTGCATTTCTGACCTGCCACTTTGCTCACTGTGAATTTTAAGTTTATTCAAAACACTAACTTCTTTTTTTAAAAACTTACCATTTCATATCTTCATTTTTTGTCCATTAGTTGAAATCATTCTTGAGTTGTTGGAGAGACAATATTACTTTTTTGGTACTTTTTGTATTTGTAAAAACACATCATGTCTGTTATTTAGGTATTTTACTTTGATATAGTTTGTAGTATGTATAAGTAGTCTGTCACACTCATTACATTACTGTAGTTATTGCATTAGACATGTTAATTTTTAAGATTAAGTCGGAACAGGATTATAAAAATTGATCATTACGTTTGACTGTTTTATTTTAATGTAGTCTTAAATCCTTATCAGCAAACAGAGAATGTCATTCAAAAGTACATATTGTCTCTGCCTTTTTCTGTATTTCATTGTTAATCTTTTTTTCTCTTCTTTTTCTCCTAGTGTTCCCATAGTGACAGTGCATTTTAATTTAGCCAGTTCTACTGTCTGAAGCACTACATTTCTTTGTGTATACTGACCTTGTTTTTTACTTCCTTTTTTCTCTCTCTTCTTCTTTCTCTGTCCCCTCTCCCTCTTTTTTTGTTGTTTTCAAATCCCCTCACCTCAACTCTTGCCAACTGACTGCACGCCCCATGACCAATTGTTCCTTCTGTCCACCTCTCCCCTCTGCCACTCCTCTGTCACTACCACAACCACTCCTCCTCCTCCTACCCACCCAACCCCTTCTTTGTCCCCAATTTGGACATCACCCACAAATTGAAAACACGACAAAAAAAACGCAACATTGGCACCTCTTTCGCCCCCCCCAATCCTCATCTGTCCTTCCACTATCTTCTTTTCATCCACCTCATCATCTGTTCCCTTCTCCCTCCTCCCACGCTGTTCGAATCCCCCTCTTGTCCTCTCTTCATTCTCTTCGTCCCTCATCTCCTCTCCTTCCTCCATGGTACTGTGGCCTTCCTGTGGACCTCGCTGCCTGTGGCCTGCGGACATGTCCCGACTCCACTCCACTGTCCTCCACTCCGCTCCGTCTCTTTTCCCCTGTCCCCTGTTCCCTATCCCCCTTTGGCCCCCTGCCCCGCTGCTCCCCCTGCTGTCTCTAAAGAGCGTTACGCCACACTGCCTCTTTATTCTTTTCGGTACGTTATCATCCTTTCATCTCCTTTTTTATTACTACTGTTACCTCGCAAGGTGGGCATGTCTTGTCTCATGTTGTTGGCTTTGTTTTTTAACCACTGATGGCTCATCATCAGGCAACAGGGGCTATGAAGGGTGGGGGTGTCGGTTGTTTTTGGGTTTGTATGACCTGTTTTGGTTGTTGTGGGTTTGTGTGAGGAAAGTAAGGTGAGAACACCACACAAAGCTGCAGCATTTCATTTCATTTTTAACCGCAGCAGTTAGCTGTCCAAAAAAAAAAAAAAAACGTGCAGTTTTTCATCTTTAAAGAGCAAATAGCCCCTGAACGGAAACATTGCCTCACTAAACCGAAACACAGGGATCATTTTGTTTGGGAACGAGGCGAGAAGCTGATCTCAATTCTAAACCCTGAGGAACAGGATAAAAGTAAACACATAATTCGGTTCCACACAGTTCAAATTTTAAGCCACGAAAATTCTCAGGTTGATTTTCCCCGTGGTTGCCTTGAGACACTCAACACCACAACATGTAAAGATGAAATGCTGCCGCTTTTTTTAGTGATTGTGAGTTGACATATCCCTCGGATCATGTCACCATATTATTCTTTTGCAGTCTGTCTCAGTTACTGTGGGTATGTGCATGTTTTAGTTTATTCCTGCATGTCTCTCTATTAGGCCCTCAAGTTGGTCAAGAAATCAACCTTTCCTTCACTGTAGAGCGATCGAACTGATCAGAACAACTCATTTTACCACTCTTTTGATTTTTGCCCCATCAAATCACTATCTCTCTTTTTAAGCATAACCATATTAGTAGTCTGCCTCTGTGCTGTTGTTACCCAAGGGGGCTCATGTAGGATTGTTCTAGAGATGCAGAATTAAACGGAAATCTTTAGAATAGCCTGCAAATGACTCATTAATCAGCCAGTGTTCATTCAGTAACAGTATAAATATTTATGTCCCCGATTTGATGGTTTAAGTAGACTTTGTTGCTGTGATTGGCTGTGTGGCTCCTGTCAAGGCTGCGACGTGTCGCTCTTGTGTTGTGACTCCCTCCTCTTCCCTCCTTTAGGCGTGTATGGCGACGTGATGAGAGTGAAGATCCTGTTCAATAAAAAGGAGAATGCTCTGATCCAGATGTCTGATGGCACACAGGCTCAGCTAGGTAGATAACACTCCAGCCCCGCAAAGTCACGACTCTTCTATCTTTGATCTGTCATTTTCTTTCATCATGGTTTCATACGTTCTCGGCTGAGCCAACGGAACAGTTGATTGTTTGATAACTGTGCACATCCAGAGTATCAGATTATATATATTTTTAATTAAATTGTCCTTTTTTGTTGAATAGATATGAATAGCAGTTTTATATGAATAGATATAAAACTGCTTTAAGTATGAATGTCAGGGTTCTCACCAGGATTTTATTTTAGAGTAACGGGCAGCGCCGGTCCAGGCGAACCCCCCACCCCCCCCCCCCCCCCACCCCACCCCACCCCACCCCCACCCCCGAGACGAAGATTTTCTCGTGCGCACCTGGATGCGCCGTGCGCCCGGATCAGTCTGTCCGGCGCCCCCCTCTACCTCGTCAACCCCCCGCTCCCGGGCGCCGGCTCCGCTAACAGAAAAAAAAAAAAAACTTTTGACGACGGTGACGAAAACTGAAAACAGCCGTTACGCTAAAATAAAAATAACGTAACGGGGGGAAATTGCCGTTGCGGTCTGAAATTTTAGCGTAGCGGGCCGCAACCATATAAAGCGCTGGCGAGAACCCTGAATGTGCAGTTAAAATTGATGTGCGAATATGTCCGGTGCATTGACTATCTTCTTAATGTTTGTCAGCTATGAGCCATCTGAACGGGCAGCGTCTTCACGGCAGGGACATGCGCGTGGCGTTTTCCAAACACACCACTGTGCAGCTGCCCAGAGAAGGCCACGAGGACCAAGGCCTCACAAAGGACTACAGCAACTCACCGCTGCACCGCTTCAAGAAGCCCGGCTCCAAGAATTACTCCAACATCTTCCCGCCCTCCGCAACGCTCCACCTCTCCAACATACCGTGAGTGCTGCTGCCGCAAGAGCCTCGTTTTGACTTTCAGCTTTTGTGCTGTAAGCTTTTTCTTTTTTAGTCCGACTCTGTTTTTTCTATATTTAGTGCTCAGGATTAAGTAGTTGTGACTATTTTCTAAACACTCCACTCCAGAGGTGCATTTTTAGATTTAACGATCCCTCTCGTGTCCTCTTTCACCCCACCAATAAATAAACGCAGCAATGTAAACCTCCGTTAATGCTTTGTGATGACTCTTTGTTATCCCTCTTTTTGCTTCCAGGCCGTCTGTGGTGGAGGATGACCTCAGGAGGCTTTTTGCCAGCTCAGGAGCCACAGTCAAAGCCTTCAAATTCTTTCAGTAAGCCTCAATCCAGTTTTTCTTGAATTGTTCTGTCCCGAGTGTTGCTTGAATTCTTGTCTTTCTTCAGAAAACTCTCCAACCTTTAGAATTGTTATTCATCATTTCTCTATGCAAAGATCCCTTAATCTTCCAAGTACAACAAATGGCAAGCAGCCCTGCCAGAAACGGCGACATTTTAAGAACACACTGTTCTTTCTTTGTTTAACAGAAAGGACCGCAAGATGGCCCTGATCCAGATGGGCTCAGTCGAGGAGGCGATCGAGTCCCTCATCGAGTTCCACAACCACGATCTGGGAGAGAACCACCACCTTCGAGTGTCCTTCTCCAAGTCCACCATCTGAGTGCCTTTCCTTCCTCCCTCCAACTCTACTGGCATCCCAGTGCTCCTTTAGTCAAGGTTGCCTTTAGTGGAAATGGCCACCATTACATATTTATGGCTGTGGTTTTTTGTAGAACGTTGCGCCCTTCACCCACATTCTTAATTATTCCCCCGTTGTTAAAAGGTCCGGGTACAGGATTTAGTCGGTCCTACTTGTTGATTCTGGTTCTGATTCCTGGTTTATATTTTTGTCAAATAGACTTCTTTTTGAATTTAAGGGCCTTAAGTCCAAGGTGTCTTAAATCAAAATGTTTTTGTCATGCACAGTTGGCTACTGTTTTACACTCTTACACTCTGTATTTGAGCTAGACCCGCTAACACTAGCTGATTCTGGGGCATTATGACTTTAGCCTGCCTTCCCTGCGACGATGTCGGCACAAGTGTGACCAGCAGTGTAAACCCAGTAGGCCCAAACATAGCTCAGGAATCAATATGTGGAATCAACGCGTGCTTCTGATCAAATTCCTTGTTTTGAAAATTGGAACTGGTTCCAGCTCAGGACATGTTCTTGGTACCCAAACTTTAATTTGTTCCATCGTAAAATATTAAGTGGGGTCCAGAGACACGGGCAACATTCTGCAATGAAACCTGATCTATTGGAGGTAAAGTAGGGGCAGCTCGAACTGTCACTTTAGACCAAATCGCTTAAAAAAAACAACAAAAAAAAACACCCTCCACCGTGGATGTATGCTTGTATGTGGATTGATCGTATCCACACCAGACACACTTCAGCATTCCTTTTACATGATAGTCGTGTGGATATATCTGTGTGTGTGTGCCTTTTTTGAAATGCCACTTTAAATCTGTTTGGCCAGTCAGAAACGGTTTTTGTTTTTAGCTCACAGACCACCCAGCAATTTATTCCCCCACTATCTATTTTTATTTCTGTCCTCTTGTAACTTGCCCACCTTTTTTTTTTTTTTCGCTTCGGGGGATCCATACCACTAGCTGAAATTATTCAATAAGGACACGTTTTCTTCTTATCTACAGCCCTGTGCCTTACTTTGCCCCTACCAGATGGCCTGGAGCGTTGCGCTGGCTTCATTTGGACACGACGTGGCTCTCGGAGCCTTTTTTCTCTCATGCCTTCTGATATGTACCAGCATTGTTAAAACGGGAGGGAGGGGGGGTGGAAGTGGCTCATTCAATCTTCTTTAAGAACACAAGTTTATCTATGGATTTGTATGCATATATCCCCCATTACATGTATGTAGAAACTATGAATGTAAGTCAGTTTAGATGCCTAATATTTTTGCTAGGTGATGTTAGCCTTGTTTAGGTGTGTGGTGGCGGGGGTCGAGCTGTATCCAGCCCTCCTGTCTCACAGTCCCCCCTCACCTCCGTGTCTGGGGCCTCATTTAACCATATTATGTTCATCTATATGTGGACACATATAAATATATATTCATTTATCTTTTTTCTTTTAATGTTAGCATTTACATGTGTATCACTTCTACGCTTAACTGATACCTGTATGTAGTGGCTGGGTTTGATCATTATCACAGTGCCTTTCTAAATCCCGAGGCTGAAACTCGTTCTAGGCCTGGTCAGTTGACTTTGTTTACCTCTCATTCAGGTGTTTGATCTTAACCTGTCTGCAAAGATGCCTTTATTCCATGATATTCAGGTAACTCTACCTGTGCGGGGGCAGCTTGGAGGCATTTGTCAATTGAAAGGAACAACAGTCTTGGACTGTCTTAACAAAACAAAACAACCCAGTGCATTTTTTTTCTTACAATCAGAATTCAGGATTACAGGGTGGGACAGCCCCCCACCCCATTCCCTGTCTGTGTCCCCTTACACCACAGTCAGGTCCTTTAGTGCACTTTTCCTCAACGATAGGTCCAAGTTGGCGCCATCACGCTGAAGTCTTAAAAACGTCGTCACATTCCTGCGTGCCTCACAAAGCACCAGTTTCCACAAGCCTCGACCACTGTAGTTTTGGACCAGATACAGATGCGCTCTGTCTCTATTTTTGTAAAAGATTATTATGCATGGTTTAACGAAGCTTCATGTAGCTGCAGACGGTTATTGCTGTTATGGACCAAAGTATCTTCTTTCTACCCCCCCTGCTGTTTTGTAGTGTTGTGATTTCTTAAAGGTTGTTGTTTTTTTTTTTTTTCTGCTGTTCCCGTACACAAGGCTTCAGTTCCCCCGTCCCTCTGTCCCTCAGATGCCTTGGACAGAAACGTCACATGAAGTTGAAATATCTCTTTAGGTTTCAACCTTTACTGTACATTGTATCCCTTTTTTTTGTTTGACTATACAAAGAGCCTACTTTGGTAGAGATTGCTTTAGAATGGATACATAATTGAACACAGTCTTAGCTGTGATGTCGCTAGAAGATTATATGCCTTTTCTTTTTGTTTAAAGCTTTTATTTCTTTTTATATATATATATGGGGGCGGGGTGGGGTTATTGTATGAAGCGGGGGTTGATGGTTGTATATATTCATGTTTTTGTACCACAAAACATTTGGATTATATCCACTTTACGTTCAAAACATGTATATTTTGATAAAAACAATACAGACCTATTGAGCTCTCCGGAGCTGTAAAAACAAAAAAAAACTTTTTGTAACACAAAGACATTAAACCTATCTGAACACACGTGTCTCTGTATGTGCCCCGCTCGCCCCCCGCACACACACACACACACACTTTTGCCATTCTGTTCTTGTCTCTTGCATCTTCTGCTGCCTTCAATAAATCTTTAGTTTGTTCCTTCTTCCATCTGGCCTCATTTGGTTTCCGTCTCTTCTTTCTCTGTCCTGTGGAGCTGCCGCCGCTCTGTAACGGTTAACATCTCGTAACATTTTCCACATTTCCCCCCCATCTTGTTTACTATTGGTGGGTTTTTATTTTTGTTAATCTTTTTGTTTACTATATTTCCAACTTTTGTACTCATCCCCCATCTTGAAACTTGACTGACCGCTCATCTGGACTCAATCCTGCTGCAATCCCTTTTTTGAAAAAAAAAAAAAAAAACAGCCGCAACAATGATGGAGTTAATCTGATCCTCGGCGTGGGATACTTGCTGCTCTCAGTGATTTCTGAATAAGCTTCCATCCTCCTGCGCTCTGCTTTGACCTTTTCCACTGTAGCAGGTCTGTCCGACTCTGAGGAGACGTAGCCAAGTTGCTGTGGAAACCAAGTGTCTGTCTCGTAAGATGAATAATTAAGATAAAGTACAAGCATATCTGGCATCCATGTTCTCACCAGGTTCCTCAGGGATGAGGAAAACCTCAATGACACACCAGCTCTACACCTCCTGAGCCACTAGGGGGAGGTCTTGCTCTCTGCCTGGTAATGAGAGACTGTTGAGCAGGGGTGACTTTACCTGCCACTCACACAATGTCAATAGTTAGTGGCTTAATCTCAAGTGCCTCCATGGGCTTTTCTGCCGTTACACCATCTTCTTTTTCCCCCCACCCCCTTACAGAGTGGTGGAGCGGCTTAACCTCAGATCTTCCCTGCTATTTCAGAGAGGAACAAATGAGATGAAAAGAATTGAGTCCAGAGGTGTCTGTATTCGTGGCAGGAGACGAAGCTGGATTTTGTTGTATAATCCCGGCAGTTTGTGGAGTGTGGTTTTAAACATGGTGAGCTCCAAAAAAAGCCACCGCTTGTTTCTCCTCTGGCGTTACTTTGCATAAGAAAGCACGCTTGAAGGTCACAGTGAAGACGGATACAAGTCTCACACTTGCAAAGCAGCATGACAGAAATCTTAACAGCATGTTTAAGGATGCTGAAAGGAAAAAACTCTGGAGCAGATCATTTATTTTAATGTTACCCAAAAGGTGGTAAAACAGTCGGGCTTTGCCAAAGATATATTCCTGGTACATCTTCAGCTAGTCAGGAAACTGCAACCTGGAAGCTTTGATGCTGCTTTGATTTCTCACTCTTGTTTACTCGCAGCATCTTTAGTGTTTCGCTCTGCACCAGGAGTAATTTGGAGCGGAGAGCAGTCTACACAGAATCCTCTTTGGAATATATTGAAATGCAAAGAGATTGCATAATTGGGTAGAACTCAAAGTAAGATGATCCAAACATAGATTTGTGCTGGGTTCTTTTTTTTGGAAGGAATTCCAGAAGTCACTGGTGCACAAAATGTGCTACTTCATATAATTTTAATCTGTTAAGGCACCGGCAGGCGCTGTATGTACAAACATTAGAAGAAAAACTGTACCTACAACATGAAAACCTGACTTCAACATGCCACCTTTGTTTGCCAAATCCAGACCCCCTTGAGGTGATCCAGGCCTCATCCTCCTGCACAAGGGGGTTGGGGGCTAAATGGAAACCATGTGGTGGTTAGTAGTCCTTCCACATCTGGCAACATTTATTTACATTAGTGCTTGCAGCCTCTAATCAAGCAAGTACTGGCGAACACCGAGGCCCACACACAAATGCAGACCTGATGCTGAAGTGAACGGGGTGGTCAAGTGGTTACACCGTCCTGTATTTCACTTGTGACATGTTCAATCCCCCCACTCCCACTCACAGAGAGCTAAAACACTTGGATGTGTGAAACCTGAAAGAAAGGCTGCTTTGTTAGTCAACAGCTCGACACACGTGCATCTGTTGAGCGTCTTAAAAAGATCCGGAGCTGGGAGATATTTCATGTGTGTGTATAATTCATGTCTCTGGAGCCGGAGTTAAACTGCATAGCAATCACAGACTTAACCAGCTATAAATTTAAAGATTTAACGCCCTTTTTTTAAAGGAGACATGCCTCTCCACTTCACTGACTCCCCTGACCCACATTCATTTAGATTTAGGATCACTTAAGGAGGCCATCACCGTCTGAATACACCCAGCACTGTGTAGTCTGCACGGCTTACACGAGATTTAGACTCCCTTTCAGAGTGACACAGCAGAGGAGGAGAAGTTGGAGGTGAAGGATGTCTTTTGGTCTATAGTGGCTCCATTTAAAAAAAAAAGAGAGAGACACTATCCACCTGTTTACATATGCACGCCTCAGACAGATGTTGAATAATTCATCCACGGAGGCGGACAACATGCAGCTGTATTTGGGTTATGGAGGGTGCAGCATGGGTTCTCTTCTCCTTGCCTGAATTCATGCAGCCCAAATTATAGGCATTACTTTGCAGGCAGAGCAGGGCAAAGCAAAAAAAAAAAACTAGGACACTTTGCATAAAGGATCCAACAGAGAGGCACAATAAGATGTGAAAGATGGAGCTGCAGAAAAACGGACGCTGTTAGGATTTGGGGACGGTCTTTTGTAGGAACCTGAAATAGTTTGTACTCTGCACAGTCTGTGGATGATGTTTCTCTCCAGTCACTTTGCCAGCTGCGTGATGCCCCCCTTATTTTCCCCCCAAATCTAAATGAACGTGTTGCAAAAATTTTCTTGGATCGATTCCCATTTTGTGCCACAATGAGCTCAAGTGGAAGATCAATCCACTCCCAACTTTTATCGACACATGTTAGAAAAATCACGGAGCACTTTGTGGAAATAATGTAGTTAGCCTCTCCCATCACTGGAGACTAAATGCATGAGATGGATATGTGTTTACGCACACACACACACACAGAGCAGCAGAGGTGGCAGCGCACTGTCAGACAGAACTATCTGGAGGTTTATGGCTCACAGGTTTTCAGACTCGGTGCTCGCCCTTTGGGCCTTAATGGACACTGATGGAAAATGACTCCGCTGTTCCAGGGATCCATCAGACGCCCTCTTCCTCTCTCTCTCTCTGAGCTCATCCATCAGGCTGCAGCTTTCAAACAAAAAAAGAGGGGGAACTTTATGAGGCGCTTGAACGTGTCCAGCTGCGAAATAAACTGCCTTCAGTCAAACAGATGGAGCTGCAGGGGTGATTAATGCCAAGTAAACAGTCTGCAAACAAAACTAAAACTAAAAGCTCCGGTTCCTCTCTGCTGAACCGCAATACATCATCTCCATTCTTCATCTGTTTGCGCCAAGAATCACAAGTCACGTCACTCTAAAGAGGGTCAAGCAAACTGGAGCCTCTCCTCCACGCATTCCCAGGTTGTGTACCACCGGGGACGCAGTGAGTCAGCCAGCACCGAGTCCCCAGGGGACGGCTACAAGCCCCGCCCGCGCGGAACGAAAACGCGAGCGCGAGGTGGAGAGAGAGAAAGAGAGAGAGGAAGGGGGTGGGTTACTTAGACCGAATCAGGGTGCCAGTGCCGGTGAGTGTGTGTCGCCGCCATAAGGTGGATGGTTTTTCATGTGAGCACGTTTCGGATTGAAGCTGTGTGATCATCGACGCGGTCAGCGTGACGCACAGAAACGGTGAAGGCGCACAGCTACCGGAGTCACGTTTGGATTCGAGCCAGTGACAGCGGAGGGATCACCAGCAAGTTGAGATGCTGTAAGAGCTTGTGATGTGAGAGAGAGAGAGAGAAGGAGAGAGGGAGAGGGGGATGATGCTCTCGTCTCGCAGTTGTTATTGTGCGCTAAGTTTGGACTGAAGCAGCGCGCTCGTCCGTCTGGGATGTATTTCTATGAACTGCAATAAGAGGAAAGGTCAAGTGGACGCGGTTTTTTTTGGGAGGAGGGCTGAGGAGAGATTCACGGTGCGAGGAGGAGCGGGACAAAAACGTGCGCCAGGTTGGATCTGCGTAAATAAATATGACGTCTGGTTTCAGCTTGCGTTTTCTGCCGAGCAACGACACCACGGACAGAATCACAAACCTCGGATGAAATCTGGAGTCTAATTGTTTTTTTCTCTTCTTTTTTCATTTTTTTATTTTATTTTCCTGAAAGAAAAAAATAAAAGACTGGGATCTAATCCGGGTGGCGCATCTCATCTCCAGCGGCTGCGCGTAATGGGAGAAAAGTTTCGGAGCTTTGCAGAGGAGACGCACTCTCAGCATCCCGCTGATGACGCGCTTCTAAAATAACATGTGTATCCTCCCGCTCCGTCCGCGGCTCACCAAGTTTGAAAGTGACTTTCAGCCGTTCGGTATGACTTGAAACAACCTTTGCTTGTTCTCGCCATCAAAGCCAGTTAACGATCCATGAACCTCAGACCCGGTTTGTCCAAAGACGCGCAGACGGACATTAATGATCTAGAGAGGATTTCTGCAGCAGCAGCAGCAGCAGCAGCAGCAGAGCAAGCCTGATCCCAGACAGAGAGAGAGAGAGAGAGAGTCCACCTGGATGTCTATGATGTTGTGCCAGCTCGGGCAGAAGTGTGTGATGGAGGTGGTGGTGCTGACCATCCTGTCCTGGGTGTCCGTGTGGGCAGAGGAGAAGATCATATTTGACAGACACGCTGTCTACTGGAACAGCTCCAACCCCAAGTGAGTTTTTTTTCCAGTTCGAGTTAGGCCAAAAAAAAAACAAGTGTGTGCGTGTGTGTGGAGGTTTATCACTATTTTGAGAGCCATACATGTTAGATATGTTTTACACACACACACACACACACACACACACACACACACACACACACACACACACACACACACACACACACTTTATTTTTTAGCTCCGAGCTGTCCACATCACTCCTTGTTCCCCAGTTTTATCTTACTTTCTGTCTCAGCGGTATTTTTGGTCAAACATTAGGATATTGATGTGTTTTACAACGAGACACACACACACATGCACACACAGGCATAGGTGAAAGTGTGTGTGTGTGTGAGAGAGTGTGTGAACACACGTTGGATATTTTGTTCTGTGGCAACAATGTGGGCTTCCTGCCTCCTCTTCTCATCAATGTCTAGAGATTTACTCTCTCTCTCTCTCTCCTCTCTCTCTCTCTCTCTCTCTCTCACTCTCTCTCACACACACACACACACACACACACACACACACACCTTCCTTTAATTTCGTGCTCTTGTGCCAGTAAACACTTTATCGGTTACAAGCACTTGTGCAAAAACAGACACACACACATACACATAAATGAACAAACACCAAGGGAGGCATTAACACACACACACACACACACACACACACACACATGCACACGACAACACACATGCATCTTTATCCGGGCCTCTCTCATTGACATGGGGCAGAGCGAGCACACTGTGCTCGTCTGTCTAATGGTTTGTGACAACCTGCTCTCTCTCTCTCTCTCTCTCTCTCTCTCTCTCTCTCTCTCTCTCTCTCTCTCTCTCTCTCTCTCTCTCTCTCTCTCTTTTCTCTCTATCTCTCTATGTCCCCCTTCCCTCACCACTTCCTCTTCTCCCCCTCCGCCCCCCCTTGTTTTTCTCTCTCTCTCTCTTTTTTAACCTCCCTCTCTCCTCTCTCCCAGGTAGATACACAAACAGTGAAAGTGCTCCCACTCGCTCACTCACGGTTGAATTTGTCCAAACTAACAGGCCTGTCTCTCTCTCTGCATCAACCAAACACACACACACACACACACGCACACACACACACACACACACACGCACAAACACACACGCACGCACACACACACACACACGCGCTGAGCTAACAGGGCTGTCTCTGACTGCATCACTTTTGCACAGAAGGCTTCTCAAATATTTAACAGGCAAGGGGGAACATTTTCTCCCTTTCTCACTGTCTCTCTCTCTCTCTCTCTCTCTCTCTCTCTCTCTCTCTCTCTCTCTCTCTCTCTCTCTCTCTCTCTCCCTGTTCTTTTTCTTTCTCACCACACACACTCCTCTCTCTCACACACACACACACTTACACATTGCAAACGTCACTGGATAAATTTAAAAAGCTTCATGGACGTTTGCTGGGGGCGCTGTTATTCCGTCCGGGTCGTACGGAGAAGTTGAAGCAGAAAGAGGGTCGCATCAAAAATGCATTGGTACTAAAGCGATGAATCCAGACTCTGGAGCCTTGGCGAGGTCGGTTCCCCCCTGTTAGACGCTGGCACTGTCATTGCTCATGCTGCGCCTTTTTTTTTTCTGCGCACACACACAACTCTGTCCCGCTGCATTTGTGAGGACCTCGCACAGGCAACACTCATTCCCGCCCAACTTGAATCTAAATCTCATCCGCTCTTTAAACTTTGAGGATTGGGGAAAGTTTATGTTTTTGTTGTTGTTGTTTGTTTGTGAGAAACCAGCTTGATGAGAAGACACCAAATCATCCCAGCTCCAAATCCACAGGATAAATTCTGGACAACTTGGGTTTCAGTGACAAACTTTGGGTCATAATAGTAAGACTGTATTCATCAAATCACTTGCTGTGATTTGTGAGTGCTGTGAAATCGCTATAAAAGAAGTCCAGCGGCTCCAGAAATAGAGCAGTCAGACAGAAAATCATCCTGGTAAACAAACTGCGAGGTTTACTGGAAAAAGAAATGACAGTCACGATCATCAGTTCCCCATGTGTCATACTGTACATATATACATCTTTGGTAATGCTGCGCCATCAGACTGTGTTGTAGTCGGGTCGAGGTGGAGGTTATTCAGTCCAGTGGTTCCCAAACTTGGGGTTGGACCCGCTCCAAAGGGGGTCACAAGATGAATCTGAGCGTCTGTGAAAAGATTAATGAGGTAGGAAAGAAACAAATATCTGCAGCACAACTTTCTGTTCATTTTTTTTCTCTCTAATCTTTTTCTTTTTGTCAAATAATGGATAACTTGACCACCGTGGACCTCTAACGTTATTTAAATGAAACTATTTACGATTTATTTGTTTTGTTTTTATGTGGAACTGCTGGCGATTTATAGTAGTGACAAGGAGCCAAAAAAAGTAGAAAAAAAAAGTTTGGGAAGAAGTTTTAAGTTCGATTCATTTGTAGTTTATCTGTGTTAAATCTTTAATTTCTAAATCTGTCCAGCATAAAAACCCATCTAAGTTTAAAGACTCACAAGTTGCTTAAACTCTGACCGGCTTTATATTTGGTGTATGTCGACAATTTTGTTTTGCAATGAGGGATTTTTAAACTTTAATTTTTTTTTTTTTAGTGGTTTAAATCATTTTCTACATCTCGTTTTATCATCTCATCGAGTTTTTCTTCCAACGTGGCAATCTTGTTGCCTCATTCCCACATTTCAACAGTTTTAGCTTTGTTAAATAAAATAAGTCTTAAATTGAACCAACAGCAGCCACAGCTGCAAAAAATAAGAGATGAGAATAAAGTATAATTACTTTTTTTGAATTTACCTGTGTTTCCCTCACATTTACCTTTCTGCCCTCCTCCCTCACTCCTGATTGGATTACTTAATCACATGCCCGAGAGAAAACCAGGAAGTGTTGTGCTGCAGGTGTGGAGTCAGTAAAAAAAGCTGCTGGAAAGAAATCCATCTGCATCCAGCCTGGAATTCAAGGTAGGAGCGACACGAGTCCAGACCTCACGCTATAACATGAACTATGATCTGCAGAGTGCTGCTAGAGGAGAAGGAGTGTCGTACAAAAGCGAATATCAAATGAACTTCTCAGTGCACTTTCCTCGTGTCATGTCCTCCCTGACACATCTGACGTGGGCGAATATCTCGCAGATGAAGTCCCTCCGCCGCGGATGCATCCGAAAGGTCGCCTATTAATACACCGCGCGGGGGCTTTAGGCGCTGATGAGAAGCTCGGGAGAATAATGCATCGCAGCTATTGTCTGAGGCGGCGATGTGACACAAAACAGCTGGGGAGACGAACAGCTGTGTGTCTTAATTGATCACACAACATCAAGCGCACAGCTTGTATTGAGCCGTCAAGGATGTGGTTGTCTCTTCTCGTGTGCATCAAAAGTTTTGGTCCCCGAGAAGGACGTTCTGTACAAGGTCACGAGTGCTGACTTCATATTTATTATCTATTTTTTTTGGCCTTTATTGATAGGACAGCTGAAGATAGACAGGAAGCAGAGAGAGGGGGAGTGACACGCAGTAAATTAGCCGTCCGATGCGGGATTCGAACCGGGGCCAGCTGCAGCGAGGACTACAGCCTCCACACACGGGGCGGCCTCTTAACCCACTCCGCTACCGACCGCCCCAACTTCATATTTATAGAAGTAATAATGACACTTTGTTTTGTTTCATGCCTTCGGGTCAGCACAGAGTTGAAGGAATATGTGGAAACAGGCCTGAAATGGTGCCGTCAGTAACAGTGTGACGATCCACCCGCGTTATGTGGATGATTTGGATGCATTGCAACTTTACACAGCCTCCAAAGCAGAGATGTATAAAGTACTGGAGTAAAGGAGTGGAAGTACAAGTGCTATATCAAAAAACTGACTTGAGTAGAAGTTGAAGTGTTCGTTAAACACCATACTTAAGTAAAAGTACTAAAGTATTCAAAATGTTTTGTACTTAGTATTGCAAGTACAAGTACGTGGTTCCGGCCGACAGTCACCGAGTCCTGGAACCAAACGTTCAGCAATAAATGCAGTTTGTTCAATATCGCCTCGTCATTCATCACGTGTCCGGCTGGACGCTACAATAGTAACGAGT